>CM044891.1:19241548-19671437 GCA_024500025.1 Syzygium aromaticum
TTATGGTTGATATGAAAGGAACAAGCCGAGAATTCACCACCACGCTCCGATATTTATTTTCCATTGACCTTTCAAGCAACGCATTAGATGGACAAATACCGGAAGGGCTAACTAGGCTTGCTCGGCTTCAGAATTTGAATCTCTCTCAAAATAATCTGATTGGAGAAATCTCTTCAGATATTGGCAACTTAAGAGATTTAGAATCGCTCGATCTATCCAATAACAAGCTATCGGGTGAAATCCCTCCTAGCATATCCAATTTAGACTTTCTAAGTCATTTGGATCTTTCCTCCAACAATTTATCCGGTCCTGTTCCATCGGGCAATCATCTAAGCACCCTAAATGATCAATTTGTTTATCGCGGCAATGATGGACTTTGCGGAGCTCCCCTTTTGAAGGTTTGTCATGGAGAGGATCATAATGATAAGGACGGACAAGATAGTCACAATACGATTGAAGATGAGTCTGATGAAGGCGACTCCATTGTTGTTTGGTTTTACTCGGGATTGGGACCAGGCTTCGCAGTGGCATTATTGGGATTATGCTGTACGTTACATTTCAAGCAATCTTGGAGGATTTCTTATTTTTGGGCGGTGGATAGGATTATCGAAAAATTGTCAATCGCAAGGATGATTACCATGCTTTGGTTCAAGAGAGCTTCTCAATTCCAACTACGCAGATAAGAGGTTATTTAGTAAGTAAAATCGCTCTGTCTCTAATGATTTATATCTTCTTTTCCTCATAGTCATTCATTTTGTTGATAGATGTTGCTAATGTTTCTAGCATTTGTCCTCACATTTGTGAGTCGCAGGTGACACCCAGCATGATTATACGGGTTGACATATCCAACTGTGCAACTGCTATGAACCTGACAATTCCTTTCTTCATAATGGAAGCTTGTAATTGAAGCTTGATGTAACAAAGAAGTTGTGCTTATTATTCTCCGACATTTCTCTCTTTCTTTCTATTTGGTTACAAAGAAAAAAAGTCTCTTGCTTTTGTCCAATAAAAGAAGACATTATGTTAATGTAGAATGAGCTGACTACGTAAGCCGAAATTGGACGGGTCTACCATTCCGTAGGGTAAAGCTTTGAATATTGTTTCGTGTTGATAACATGTGAAAAGCGTTGATAACTGTACAAACACATCGGCAACAAAGTTTTGACTGGCAACTTGTTCGGTCAATAACGTGTTTTTAAGTTACCGACACATATGCAGTGTTCGGGGACTCTTGTATAGAAAAGAGGCCACGGCCCCTGCTCACCAAATCACCCTTGTCAACCCATTTGTCGCTATTGAGCATTCGTGTCTCTGCTACTATTCGTGTTATTGTAAGGTGTCGCCAAGTCACCATGAATTGTTGGGGTGTGATTCATATTCCTGAAGGCACAGAGGTCCCGCTCACAGCCAGAAGATTTTTATAGTTTAG
This sequence comes from Syzygium aromaticum, assembly GCA_024500025.1. Lineage (NCBI taxonomy): Eukaryota > Viridiplantae > Streptophyta > Magnoliopsida > Myrtales > Myrtaceae > Syzygium > Syzygium aromaticum. The sequence goes on from CM044891.1 coordinate 19,242,978, forward strand.
GTTCATATTTTATTGATAGTTTGGACTTGGGCCCATGAATAGCTACTATCTATTTATAATCTATTTCTCTTTTAATTGAGAGTTATAACGTAATAGTAGATGAGTTAATTATAGTGGAATCTTCTGTTTGATGTAGTTCTAATTTAAGGATGAACTAAGATAAAACCTTGTGTTTCGATTTCCATTTTTCGCCTCTACTCTCTATTTCGTTGTGTTTGTGCATTTAATCTTAACATGAACTACCTTCGATGCTCGATTCTAATACTCTTTCATATTAGTTCAGGTATAATTCTAATACGATGAAAAGGGCTTGAAAAGTTGAAAATGTTGATATCACACAACGTGAGTTTGGCTTGTATGTGTTTAAATTTAGAAAGGAAGAGGAGAAAAATAAGGTGTTAGAGAATAGCCCTTGGCTCTTTTCAAATCATCTGGTGATTCTGAAACCTTGGATTCCCAATACCCCCTTCAATGTTATAATTTCACAACCTGTGCATTTTGGGTCCATGTGTATGGTTTGCCCTTGGAAAGGGATACTGAGAAGGCTATTTGTAGAGCTGCCCGAGAGTTGGGAAAAGTTACAGAAGCTAGAGTGGAAAGTAAAGATGGTGTTTCACTAAAAGCATGGAAAGCAAGAGTAGAAATTAACCTATAGGAACCACTCAAATCTGGCAAGCTGAACAAGTTGGAAGGGAAGTACATGTGGTTGGATTTTCGGTATGAACGACTATCACATTTCTGTTACTCATGTGGGAAATTGGGACACTATGCAATGTATTGCAAAGAGATACCTTTTGATGACGAGAAACTGGAAAGAAAAAAGGAGATGTGCTTTGGTCAATGGCTGCGAGCTGAAGTTTGGGAACATAGCCTGTTTTGGAAGGCCTCTTTTGGGAAACAAGAGAAAGTTGATGACGAGGATGAACTTATCCCTGAGACACCAGAGATCTCAACTTAGTTGGTTCCTTTTGAGCCAACTTGCAATAACAAAGACAAAGAAATTGTGGAGGTGACGAAAGCAGAGATGGTGGATGTTGCATCAAGTGTCCTGTGTGACTGTCACCAAGATAGAGAGACGACAGGATACGGAGTTACTATACCCTTGTCACCAGTATTGGTCCAGAACCAGAGAAGCTAGGAAAAGAAAGATGGTTCGGCAAAGGTTAAAAAATTGAAGCTTATAGGAATGGATTCAATGGCATCATCTAGCAAAAAGATTAAACGCTATAATCCCTATGAACTGAGAAGAAGTTTGCAGGGAGGAATTGATGAGACTCAAATGATAGACACCCCGATTTTTGAGGTGGAGGGGCCAGGAAGATGGGCTTTGGTAGCTCGCCCTAATAAGCCACCAAGTGACAAATGACGCTCATTAGTTGGAACTGTCAGGGTCTGGGCAATCCCCTGATAGTCCAAGCACTAAGAGCCCTTGTGGTTCAAGAAAAGCCCAACGTAGTGTTCTTAATGGAAACAAAGAACCGGGAGATGGTACCTTACCAAAAAAAAAAAAAAAGAACCAGGAGATGGTGATTCCAAGAATAAAGAAGAGGTTGAAGTTCCCCTATTATTGTGTAGTGGATCCCATAGGCTTAGCAGGGGGGCTAGCAGTGTTATGGAATGATAGGGTATCTTTGAATATTGAACGTATGGCTGAGGAGTTTATAGATATGATTTACGAGGAGATGGATAGTGGCAAAAAGATGCGCATCACGTGCCTTCATGCGTCGACTGTGTACCAAAAAAGATTACAACTATGGGAGGAACTAAGACAAATTAGCTCCTTAAATTCTCTTCCATGGGTATGTATTGGGGATTTCAACGAAGTACTTCATTATTGGGAGAAAGTAGGTAAGAGGATAGCTGAAAATTATAGAATGAATGCTTTTCGAGAGCTTCTGAATCATTGTTTCTTAATGGACTTGGACAGTAAGGGTTGCGCATTCACTTGGGCAAACAATAGGGAAGGAGATGATTTTGTGAAGGAAAGGCTGGATAGGGTGGTTTGTACAGTGGAATGGCAATTACTGTTCCCAGAAGCTGAAGTTTTTGCACTACCTTCTATTGGATCAGACCACAGTCCAATTCTATTATCTTTGGAGGCAGATCGAGTGAAACGAAAAAAAGAATTTAAGTTCGAAGCATTCTGGCTAGAAGATATGGAGTGCCGAGATGTGATTACTTATTCTTAGGAGTCCCCTCTTTTAAAAGAGACAGATCTTTCCAGGAAATTACGTGCAGTGACTCTTGCACTTGCCAAATGGAGCAGGAAGAGGTTCTCCAATGGGCATCAAAAGATCAATTATTTGAAACAAGAACTTCAACAACTTATAAACAGTAACAGTGACTTCTATGATAGGGAGTGAGTATGTCTTTTACAATGGGAGATTGGAAAATTGTGGCAACAAGAGGAAATGTACTGGAGAATGAGATCCAGAATTAACTGGCTTCAATGGGGTGATAAAAATACTAAATTCTTCCATGCGACCACTATCCAACGAAGGCTAAGAAACAGAATCAAAATGCTGCAGAACTCAGATGGTGATTGGATTAGGGACCAGCACCAACTAAAGAATATGACCATAGATTATTTTGAAAATTTGTATCAATCAGTTGGGTTTCAAGATTTCTAGCCCGTGTTGGATCAGTGCCCCCAAGTGGTGTCAAAGGAAATAAATGACCAGTTAGTAGCTGAGGTTACTTTAGAGGAAGTAAAAGGAGTAGTTTTCCGGCTAGGGGCCTCAAAAGCACCCGGGCCGGATGGTCTTAATGAGCCATTTTATCAACACCATTGGGAAATTTTGAAGTGCGATATTTTCAAAGCAGCAAGAGATTTTTTTGTATCTGGGGTGATGCAACCAGACTTTAACAAAACCGTGATTTCCCTCATACCCAAAATCCCTAACCCAGAAAGACTAGAACAGTTTCGTCCTATTAGCCTATGCAACTTTGTATACAAAATTATCGCTAAGGTGATAACTAACTGATTGAAGACTTGGTTACCCGAGCTAATTGCAATGGAGCAAAGTGCAGAAGGCGAAAGAAGAAATTTCAGGCCATATTGAAGTTGGATATGCAAAAAGCTTATGATCGAATAGAGTGGGATTTTTTGGAGGCCTGCCTAATCAAAACGGGATTCCACCATAAGTGGGTACAATGGGTGATGCAATGCGTATCTATTGTTTCCTTTAGTGTGAAATTTAACGGACAACCTTCTCGGTACTTTCAGCCGTCAAGGGGTATTAGACAAGGAGACCCGCTATCCCCTTATCTCTTCATCTTGGTGGCAAATGTTCTATCTACGCTTATCAAGAAAGCCGTGGAGATTGGCAACATCAAAGGCATCAAACTAAACAGGTGGTGTCCCACTCTTTCCCACTTATTCTATGCAGATGATTCTATTTTCTTTTTAGACGGGAAGTTACAAGAATGCCAGAATCTGGCTAACGTTCTAAACCATTATTGTCTAGCTTCAGGACAAACGATTAATCTCAACAAGTCTGGAATATTTTTCAGTAGAGATTGCCCTCAAAGCCTAAAAGTAAATCTAGCTAGAGAGCTGAGAGTTCCTGTGATTGATAAAACAGGTAAATATTTAGGAATTTCGTCGGATTGGGGATGTTCTAAAAAAGAAATGTTCGCATGGATCTTAGGGAGAGTGAATACTAAACTAGAAGGATGGAAGGAGAATTTAATGTCCAAAGCAGGAAAAGAAATTCTTATTAAAATTATGGTTTAGGCTCTTCCACAGCATGCAATGTCTATTTTTAAAGTCCCAATGTCCATTTGTAAGACACTTGAGCAGAGAATTGCTGCCTTTTGGTGGAAGAACACTGTAGCTAAATAGGCATGCATTGGAAAAGATGGGAAATTCTTAAAATTAGGAAAGACATGGGAGGGCTAGGCTTCAGAGACTTAATTGTCTTAAACAAAGTAATGTTGGGTAAACAGGCCTGGAGACTCTCTCAGAACTCGTCATCTCTTTAGAGCCAGATACTAAAAGGAATCTACTTTCCACATAGAGACTTTTGGCATGCGGAAAAAGGCACACGTTCTTCGTGGGGGTGGCAAAGCTTACTAATGGGAAGAGACTCAATTGCTCATCAGGTGCAATGGTCAGTGGGGGATGGAAAGAAAATAAGAGTTACAGAAGACAAATGGCTGAGAAGGGAAGTAATTGGAGGACTTGCACCCAGAGGTGAACCTTCCTTGGTGACTGATTTCATTAATTCAGAGGAGAATACATGGACTACCCAACGTCTTAAGGATAGCTTTGATGCTCAAACAGTGAATGAAATTCTATCGATCCCAGTTAGACCTCAAATAGCAACTGACCAGCTGATATGGACAGGGACTCAATCAGGCGAGTATTCAGTAAAGAATGGATACAACAGCATAAAAGCAGCCGAGCACACCAAAAGCCTTGATTCAACATTATCTTCTTATCAAGTGCCCCGTAGCCTTTGGAGAAGGATTTGGAATTTGAAAATTACTCCTAAAGTAAGAATTTTTATGTGGTCTCTATGCCAAACTGCATTACCCACAAAGGAAAATCTCTATCGAAGAAAAATCGTACCAGATCCGTTTTGCACAGTATGCAATGAAGAAGTTCCAGAGACAATCGAACACCTTTTCCTGTTATGCCCATGGACAAACAGAGTTTGGTCACACCCACAACTTGGCATACATATTCCATCACAAGGTTTATCAAGAATCGAAGCTTGGTTAGCAGATCGGACAGCAAATTGGGACAACTCACCTGATCTGGAAGTCGCAGCCTCGGTCCTTTGGCAGATACGGAAGGCGCGGAACCATTTTGTATTCAAAAAACAACGACCAGATCCGGCTTTTACTGTGGAAACCGCTCTCGCAAGTTCGAGAATCATTAGCACTTGGGGCTTGCACAATGCGAAAACCATCCAAAACCCAACCAGCTCATCCCATATTTGGTGTCCACCAACGCTCGGGAATCTTAAAATAAATATTGATGGAGCCTACACACCAGGAAGCGAAGGAGTAGTAGCTTGCGCGTGTCGTGATCACTAGGGAAGGCTTGTTGATGGATTCTCTTCTTTTGTTCGTGCGGCTTCCTCCCTACAAGTGGAAACACATGCTTTGCTACAAATCCTAAAATTTCTGCTCCAGCGTGAGAGAGAAAAGGAGAATCTAGTGTTGGAGTCAGATGATCTTACTTTGGTCAATGCCTTGCACAATCCCCGTCGGACACCTTGGAAGGTCAGAGCTCTCTTGTCCGAATGTGTTGCTTTTTTAGATTGTTTTCCTCGTATTCGGATCCAACACTATAGAAGGGAGGCAAATTTTATTGCGGACTGGGCCGCTAAAGCCCACGGACGCAATCCCTACCTTCAAATTGGGTTGTTTCGCCTCCTCAAACTCTTTTAGACCTTTTGTGTATTGAAGCCCATTTAATGGGTCATTTTGGTTCTCCTACTTAGGTTTCGTTCGTTTGACGGAAAATATTATGTTTTTGAAAAATATTTTCCCGGAAGTCATTTTCCTAAAGAGCGCCGGCAACCAATATGAAAAAGTTTCGGAAAATATTTTCCCGGAGTATAATTTTCCGGTGTTCGGCAACCAATATGAAAAAGTTTCGGAAAATATTTTTTGCTGGCGGTGGCAGCGGCAACTGGTGACCGGCCACAACGGCAGACGAGCAGTGGGCGGCGACCGACGAGCGGCGGCCAGCGATCGTGGCTGGCGGCGGCGGCGACCGGCGGCCGCGATCGACAAGCGGCGGCCGCAACCGACGAGCGGCGGCCGGCGGCTGGCGGCGGCGGCCGGCGACCAGGGGGGAAGGAGGAGTTTGGCGGAAAATGATTTCCGCTTTTCAGAAGCGGAAATCATTTTTCTCAAAACAATGAAGGATTTGGGGGTGGGGAAAGAAAATGTTTTCCTACCGAAAACATTTTCTGCCCCCGAACACCGGAAAACACGGAAAATGTTTTCTAGAAAAATATTTTTTCTGAAACGAACGGAGCCTTAAATGAAATGTAGCTTTATTTCGATAAAAAAAATAAGAAATTGTTCAATTGGGTGCTAGAAATTTTGGATTTATATGTCCATTTAGCCTAATTTCATTGCATAATTTTAAATTAGATCATACACTTTACATATTAGACGAGGATCTTGCATTAAATTTGCATTATGACATTGAGATTGCATTATTATTTAATTGTCATATTTGCACATCTATTTCTATAAATCACGTCATAAAATAGAAAATATACAAAAACTGTACCTTGCATGCTATTAATTTGAGACTGTATCTGCATCAACAAATCCTAAAAACATGTCTAGATCAGGTGCAGTTGGGGGAATTTGCATAGTCATATATATATATATATATATGTATGTATGTATGTATGTATGGATGGATGCATGTATGTATTCATTCCCTTAGTATTGTCCGGCATTTAAGATTGCAGTAGTTAAATTTTTATTTCTAATATTTTTTTTGGTCGAAAATTTTTTATTTCTACGTTTAATAGCTCACTTTAGAAAAATAATTTATTTAAGGTGTATTTTTGCATAACATATTACATCCGCATATTCATATTTTTTTTTCTTTTGATAAATTGGTCTATATTAGAGAACATGCATAGATTTTCCCTTTACAGCTCACTGTGTCCAGCGGCGTCAAATTTTGCCCGATATGGCTCGATTTTCACGCTTTTTCTTTTGGGTATTATCGTACCTTATTTGAGTATCGTTTTGTTTATATTCAATTGTATGAGTACTCTCGAGCCGTGAACACATTTTTGTACTACTAACATGTGAAAAGAATTGACAACTATCAAAACAAGTTAGCAACAAAGTTTTGACTAGCAACTTGTTTAGTCGATAACCCGTTGTTAAGGTGCTCAGAATTTTATGAAAGTGCTAGCGGTTACTAGATTGTCCTACATTACCAACTATTTCAATGATGTCCTAACATTTATTTGCATAACTTACCAATGCGTTAAAATTATTTAACTTTTATGGAGAATTACCAACTTTTAATTGAATCCACTCATCAACATTTATTATGTTCAAAATTACCGATTGCTCCAATAATTTACTAAAATTTATTTGTGAAAGTTACCGGTGCGTCAAAATTACTAACTCATATGAAGACTACTGGTCATTATTCGGGTGATTTACCAACTTTTCACGAGTTAAGTTACCAACATATTTGCTCTTCTAACTCTTATTTGAGCAAATTACTAATATTTATTTTATTATATCGAAATTAACAACAGTGTTAATAATTTACCAATATTTATTTTTGGAGCGCACAAACTTATCAAATTCATTAACTCTTATAGGACATTACCAAATCTATTTAAGCACATTTACCAATGTTATCTATTGTTCGAAATAACCAACCATTCCAATACTTTACGTAAGTAATAAAGATCTTGAATTTACTACTTCTTATAGGAAGATGGGAAAATGAAACCACAAATATTATAACTTTCATATAACAGTACTCACTTGAGTGTCATAACTTTTTTTTCGATTACTTGAGTACCATATAATTTTTCATCATTCACTTAAATGCCAACTTTTTAAAAATGTTCACCACAAGTGTCATGTCACGTCAGATTTTCGACACTTGAATGAAACTTTTTTAAAAATTATGGCATTCAAGTAATCGACTAAAAGTTATGACACCCAAGAGACTCTTTTGCTTGAAGAGCTTTTCTCTATCACTTGGATAGTTTTGCCCTGATTCCCAAGCTTTACCAAAACCATAGAATCCTTTTCCACATCATGGCCATCGTATTCACGTTCTTTCTACTCCAACATCATGCCCAAAACCCTAAGTTGCGCTCCATCTAAAAATCCCTGATTTACACAACGAAAATCGTTCATAATGTGAAGGTTCAAGAGCAAAAGAAATGGCTACAAGAAAATCTTGAATCCCTAGGGAAATTTTCTACAAATGGCCTCCTATTCCTTTGAAAATGAAAGCCACGCTCACAGCCAAATATCCAAGATTTGTCTCCTCTTGTAGTTTCTGGTAGTTTTCTCCCCTCCTCTAGGTGATGTGACTCTCTGGGTACCTGTGTTAGAAGAAGAGATGTAAGGGAATCGCATGCTATGTATGTTAAGTCTATTTAGTCACAAAAGCTCAGCATTATGGACGGTAATAGAGAACATGAGCTCAAAATAGTTGCCTTGTGTAGAAGGTTAGGACATCTCTGGACAGGTAGGAAAGTCGCTGTTTTAGACAATGTAGTAACTGAGGAGAAACTACAAGAGTGTAAACATATTATCTTTGGTAGACTTGATGGAAGTCCTTATGTCAACTTCCAAGCATTTCAAGCCACTACGAAGAAAGCTTGGAAAACAAATACTGTCATCTGCAAGCTTTTAAAACCTAGTCTATTTTCCTTTGAGTCTGAGTATGTGGAGGTGTCGCGACCTAAAAAATTTTCATTTTTCGGGCTAATGGATTATTAAGACTAAGCTTAACTCGAGCTCTCCCAAGCCCTACCAATTCGCAACTTAGGGTTTAAGTTTTTAACATGCAAATGTCTTCATGCTTGGAGTCGCCACTAATCATTTTGCGGTAGGTCGATTAGAAACCTAAATAAAACATAGGGAGATATGTTTTATTCCTACGAACCAGAGATTCTAAGCTTGGGGACTTGATTACGCTAGATCTAGTCTAACGCCCTTTCGGTACCTTTTCTTTTCAAAATATTTTGGCATGCAGTTTGGATCCACTTTAACTTAATTACTAGCATGTGAGGTGTTCATGCGGGTGCGCAAACCACCAATTTAACACCCAGGAAAGCATTAAATAAATTGCAAGTTTAGAAGAATTATTTACCTGGAAGCAACGCAAGCCTCTGCATTGTTAGCTAGAAAATCACATTAACATCCTAATATGATTTCTAATTAATAAGCAATTCACTCAATTTCTCTTTTGATTTTCACTTATTTAAATGAAATCTAATCTATATGCAATGACGTGCAAAAATGATATGCAATTAATGCAACCTAGCATGCAAACTATATGTCATGCGACGACGTGACCTAATTCTAATGGCAGGCAAATGATTTATTTTTGGTATTTTCTAATGAAATTCGGAATAAAAATATGCCTAAAATAACATGCAACCTATGATGACTTAACATATCCTAACATGACTTATTTTTGGGATTTTTGTTAAAATTCGAAATAATAAATTACTTAAATTAATAATGCAATCTATCCTAATCTACCATAAAGCAATTCATTCTTTTTTTGGGGTTTTCATGAAAATTCGGAATTAAAAAATAACCTAAATAATCTAATAAGATTAGAATATTGCTTAATTTAAACTAGGAAATAGATTATCTCAAGTCCTAATTTAAATTAGATAATTACTCTATTTTCTAGATACATTTAGGGTTCCCTAAACATGCAAAACTCAAATTCAAATCCTAACTGATATTTTTTGAATTTTCTGTTTAAAGGAAAGCAAATAATAAAATGAGACAAGGATAGAAACCACATTCAAATCGTCCACGCGATCCGCCAAATTGGTTTCAAACTCGGATTAGGCACAAAAATCGAACTATCGGTCATATCTATATGGTTATAGATATTGACGGAAAGTTGATCGTTTAAATTTGGAAAGCAGATAAAGATCATTATCGTATCCAAGTGATTATGGATAGGATAATAATTTTCCGTATCGCCGCGTATCGTACCTTAGGAATAAGGTCGGATAGTCGTCCAGATACGTTGCTGAATTAGGAACGATTCCTAATTTTGAATATTTTCAAATATTGCGGATATATCGAACATTATCCTAAGATATCTAAATATCCACATGATATTCATGAAATATTCAAAACATGCAAATTAGGAAATTAAATTTTCTGAAAAATATAGGATAATGTTCAATCACCTAATTTGCAGATAATCTCCAATTTTATCAATTTCGGAGAAACATCTTCTGAATTTTAAAGGAATGAAAATCAGATCTGGACACAAATACTGATCAGATTGTGAAAATTCCTTTTGAAAATCCAAATGACCTCCGATTTTGATGAAGTTAGTATCAATGGAAAGATCTCGATCTCAGTATGAACTTTCATGAAGAAAACTTTTTCATATTTCGAACACATAAATTTATGAAAATTGAAGAACACACGAAGGTCAATCTGGAACTGATCTGTCATTAGATTCATGCATATATGACGTTCCAGATCGTATCATGTTAACACGCTTGGAATTTTATGAAAATTTTATGGTGAATAGAAAAAGATGTGATCTACAATTTTCGTGAAGAAAGTTTTTTCAAAATATGATCATAGAAAATCATAAAAATCACGGAATAGCACAACATCAGTCAGAACATTATCAGAACAGACTTCAACATTATATTCCAGATTCTGATCATAACTTTCGAAATAGTTTTGACATAGCAAATCAGGTCCGATTGAAGCATATGATATATCAAATCAAAGCTTAAGACGTGCTTTACGATTCTCTAGTTCATCACTTCACAAGATTTTGACATTAACGAGCTGAAATCGGCATCTCAAGCATACTGGTTTCTATGTACACGATTTTATAGAACAAAGTCCAAGTGCACTTACCTTGTTTAACGATGCTCCGGCACGAAATCGAGCGATCCGGCCTCCGTATTCAGATCAAAAACAACACGGAGAAGTCTCGGAAAGCTCGGCCAACCACAGTGATGTGAAAACGCCAAGGAGTGTTGCCACAAGTTCTGGATCGCCGGAGGAAGTCGCCGATCAGTCGGTTCAGCCGCTTGAACCGGCTGATCACATCATCGGCAGCAGCGTTAGCGGAAGGCAGCGACGTCGGCGGGCGGTTGAGGCGCGACGATGGCGGTGCGGCGGCGTGCGGCGTGCCCCCGGTGGTGGTGCGCGACGTCACTTTCTCTCTCACACTTGCCTTTCTCTAAAAATCAGATCTGAATTATGTGTTGGTCCCCTCAAAATTCTGACCTAAACATGCTTATATAATACTAACCTAGGTCAATTAGATGGGCTCTCTAGTCCTAATGGGCTTAGACTTGGGCTTAGGTCTTAATCTAATTTCTGATTTTATTTAATTCCTAAACGGGCTGAATTAACTTGGGTTTTAATTTAATTGAACATAATGGGCTGAATTAAGCTCAAATTAAAACGACCAAACCTATTTGACTCGTAATTTTCGGCCCTTGCCTTTCCGAGCGAACCGAGACCCATTCGATGAAATTAAGCTCGTTCGCCATCACCGATCCGATGCAAAATGCGATTAAATTAAAATGAACCTAAACTATATGTTATGCAATTTAAATATTTTTGTTTAGGGGTTAAAAATTAATCCCTAATTTTCTATGCAAATTACGACTAAATGATTAGTAAAATTTAGGTGTCACAGCTGCCCCTCTTTGAAGGTGAGCTCACAGAGGTTGCATTCAAAGACTAAATGATACCTAAATTTCAACTATGCAAATGCAATGAATGTTGTTTTTGTTGGGATTATGAATCCCATTTTTTAAAATGCAATAAGAAATGATGCATGCTGACATGAATGGAAAATATACCTGGAATTGCTTACTTGATGTCGCGAGATAATGCAATTCAAAGTATGACTCTGATTTGTATGTTGTTCGGCAAATGTCTGGGCTCAGTCCCATAGGTTTTGCCTGATACACTGTTGATGAACTTCGGTGATCTGCAATTAAGTCAAAACACACGAAGAAAGCTCGACGTATCCAATCATCATCTGGATTCGCGAGAGCAGTTTGTAGCGAAAAAAAAATGTAAAAACGTTCCGACCTTTACAAACTACCTATACATCTCCATAGGTATTTGTAAAGATTTAACCGCTGCGCCTATATCTTTGACTCATAGGTGCGTCACGGGGGAACTCAAGAGGATATTCCGACCCTTATGAGATACCTATACATCTCTATAGATACTCATAAGGATTTGGCCGCTTCACCTATACATCGCCATAAGTGAACTACGGGGGAACACCTGAGGTTGAGGAATATTCCGACCTTTATGAGATACCTATACATCTCCATAGGTACTCATAAAGATTTGGCCGCTCCACCTATACATTTCCATAGGTGAACTACGGGGGAATACCTGAGGTTGAGGAATATTCCGACTTTTATGAGATACCTATACATCTCCATAGGTACTCATAAAGATTTGGCCGCTCCACCTATACATCTCCATAGGTGAGTAGCAGGGGAACATCCAGGACGGGAAGAATATTCCAACCTTTATAAGATACCTATACATCTTCATAGATATTTATAAAGATTTAGCCGTTTCACCTATACATCTCCATAGGTGAATCACGGGGGAATCTTCTCGAGATTGTGTAAAAATCTGTGATTTGGTGAACAAAGGGGCTAGCCCGAATGTTCGAGGGTTTCTTGACAAAGTACCTGGACATCATCGGAGGTACCTGAAAAGGGCTTGATCAATAGACACCTGAACATCATCAAAGGCATCTAGAGATCGCAACAAAAAGATCAAATATGGGACCTGACGATTGCTCGAACAGGTTGGGAATACCTAGATAGTCATAAACATCAAAGGGATAGAGATATACTTACCTGGTGATATCTCCGACTTTTGAGGGTGTGTCTCCTGCTAGACACGGTTTTAGCAACATGTAATATGCATTCGCATTATCAAGAACACATATACACATGCACTATGATTTCAACTAGTTTTTCATGCACGATGGTTTCGTCAAATCGGCATTACAAACTTCGCTGGGGATAAATCATGACAAGACAATCCGAATTCACAAGCGGGTATCTTGAAAATGTCGAATGAGGGACTTTCAATCTAAAAGGTCTTTCACTCATTCTCAATGAAAAAAACTGATTTATGAGAATCTCTCTATCTCACCATCATTATGTGGACAAGGGTCCGAGTATTCTCGCAAGCGGTACGACCCTACCAATCTGAGAGGTCTTTGCTAGGAATGTAACATGGCTTGGTCAATGGCTTAGCAAAAGGGACTCTTCGAGTCAAGGCTATTGAAAGAATATCCTTCGTAATCGTCTTCGGGCTTACAAGTCAAGAACCCTGCAAAATGAGATAGAAACGGACTTGCTCGCACTTCTTCGAGCTAAGCTTATAAGCATCCGAAACACTACGTTAGTTCAAGTGCCCTAATCTGAAGAGACTTTGTAAGGGACGTAACGTAGGCTAGGCTCATGGGTTGAGAAATGAATGGATCATTAGGCTCAAAATGTGTATAATTGGGGTGAATAAGTTGGTGATCATCTTGGCATTGTCACCAGTCTTCTTCTTCACTAGGGATTATCTCCTCGGTAGATGTTCCATTAGCTTTGAGAGTTCATCACTTGATTCATTTGAGACTTGTAGGATTGCTGCTCTACTGGGGATGATTTTGATATGTCATATCCTGACACATTTTTGTTGGGCATTGGCCTTGCTTTTATCAGGCACACTGCTTTTTCTTGCCCTTCCTTCTCTCTCTCTTTTTTTTTGATATTTAATACATGTTGCTTACAACGTAAACACTGGCAAGCTAATCTGACTGATTGACTTGCTGCTTGAACTCAGAAGCTCCTCGTCTTTTGTCTTCTATCGACACTTCGGATATGCTGTGTAGACAATGACGACTTTTTCCTTGCCCCAGTGTGGGGGATGATCACCAACTGGGTTTAAGAAATGAAATTGTAGGCTCAATTGGGCTTAGCAAAGGATAAAATGTGTATAGGATAGAGAAAGAAATGCTCTTCGTCATCCTAAGGCACTTGAACTTTCGTGTGAATTCATCTGAAAAAGCAACACTCAAAGATTGATGCAAGTGAAAGCAAGAAAATTTCAATTCATTTTTCACCTTATGATACTGATTTACCTCCAATTTGCCCCGATGTGGGGTGGTTCTTGACAGGGGTAATTTGAAAGAATTTCTCCAAGCATTTAGGCTCAAAGTGGTGAAACAATGGATAAATTGTAGTGTTTGGGATAGAGAAATGAAATGCCTCTTATTATTTCGGTCGTCGTACCTTTTGCGAGATAACTCTTTATCTTGCAGACATGGAATTTTTCCACTCAATTCACTGAGGATTAGTGCATGGGACTGTGTATAGGATATGGCTTGCCTTTCATCATCCCAATGTACCTCATTCAACACATTCAATTTATTCCACATGAGTTATCAGATTGTCTAAATAGACTTCCCCTTTGAAGCTAATGATACAGACCGACAAAACCATGCAAAAATTAAAGCCAATGCAAACATCATAGCTTGAAATTGATCGAAATCATTTATTCATCAATGAAATGTTTGCAATTCGGAAGTATAAAACCAAACACTTGGAAATTTTTTGCTGCAAAATGTGAGATTTTATCAAAGATAATACATCTTCACGGCATCGGAATTAACAGGAGTGGAGAACTCACGACCATCCATTTCTGCAAGAATCAGGGGACCTTCGGGAAGTACCTTTTTTAACCACATATAGACCAATGTAGTTTGGGGCAAATTTACCCCCAGGAATAGGAAAGACTGGCAGTACCTTCCTTTGGACTAGATCATTTACCTTGAAGTGTCTTTGACGTACCTTTTGGTTGAAGAACCTAGCTATCCTCTGGTGATAGGTTTGACCGTGGCAAATGGCTCTCAACCGCTTTTCATCAATCAGGTTTAACTGCTCAAGCCTTTGTCGCATCCATTCCGCTTCAGACAACTCCACCTGGGATAAAACTCGCAAGGAAGGGATTTCTACTTCAACAGGCAGGATTGCTTCCATGCCATACACCAGGGAAAAAGGGGTCGCACCGACAGAGGTTCGGATGGAAGTCCGATATGCCATTAGTGCAAATGGCAATCTCTCATGCCAGTCATGATAATTTTCAGCTGTTTTGGCCAGGATCTTCTTGATGTTCTTGTTAGCGGCTTCAACTGCTCCATTCATTTGTGGATGATAGGGAGACGAATTCAGATGCCGGATCTTAAACTCACTGAATAACTGATCCATGAACTTGTTGTTCAAATTCGTCCCATTATCAGTGACAATAGCCTCGGGGATACCATAACGAGCGATTATGTCTCGCTTGATGAATCTTACAACATTCTTCGCAGTAACGTTGGCGTAAGACGCGGCTTCAATCCACTTGGAGAAATAATCAATCGCAACCAAGATGAAATGGTGTCCATTCGATGCCTTGGGATTGATTGGGCCAATCACATCGATGCCCCACATTGAAAAAGGCCATGGCTCGGATAACTGATGTAACTCTGTGGGGGGAACATTTATTTTATCCCCATAAACCTGACAGCGATGGCATCTTCGAACATGTTGGATACAGTCACTTTCAAGACTGAGCCAATAATATCCCAATCTCATGATTTTCTTAGCTAGCATATGGCCATTCATGTGTGGATCACATATCCCCTCGTGTACTTCTTGCATGATTCTGGTAGCTTCAGCTGCTTCTACACACCTCAACAGGATCGAATCATAAGATCTTTTGTATAGCTTTTCACCACTGACAAAGAATTTTGAAGCCATTTTCATTATGTACTTCCTGTCAGCCGGAGTGCTTCCTTCAGGAAACTCCTGTCTCTGGATATAATTCATGATGTCGTAATACCATGGCTTCTCGTCCGGTTCTCCGGTCACAACCATACAGTAGGCCGGCTTTGTTAGGATTTCGATCTTCAAGGGTTCTACCTCTATTCCACCAGTCACTTGCAGCATGGATGATAACGTCGCTAGTGCATCAGCGAACTGATTATGGGACCTCGACAAGTACTCAAAGGAGATGTCTTCGAATTCCTCTATGATTTCTTCGAGGTATTCATGGTACGGCACTAGTTTGGTGTCCCTCGTCTTCCATTCTCCTACAGTTTGGAGAATAATAAAAGCGGAATCACCAAACACTTTCAATTTGGTTATCCCCATTTCCACTGCGGCTTGAAGTCCGAGGATGCATGCTTCGTACTCGGCTATGTTGTTGGTACACGGGAACACCAACTTTGCTGCTACTGGATAATGCTGCCCATCTGGGGATATTAAGACAGCCCCAGTGCCGGAACCATACAAGTTCACGGCTCCATCGAAAAACATGGTCCATGTGTCTTCCTTTATTACCAGAATGCGGTCTTCTGGGGAATATCTATCATCATCCGAGGTTTTAGGATTCTCGGCTAACACATCGGCGATTACTCGGCCTTTAACTGACTTCTGTGACATCATCTGGACATCAAACTCTGAAATTAAGATCTGCCATTTGGCTAATTTCCCTACCAAAGCCGGTTGATCAAGTAAATACTTGATGGGATCATTTTTAGTCACCAAGAGAGTCTAGTGATGCAGTGTATACTGCCTCAGCCTATGGAGCACCCATACTAGTGCAGCACAAGTCTTCTCGGCTTCAGGGTAATTCAACTCCGAGATGGTGAATTTCTTACTCAAGTAATAAATGGCTCGCTCCTTTCCATCTTCAGGACTTTTCTGGGCTAGCATCGCTCCCAGAGACTCGCTATGAATAGTGAGGTAAAGGATCAAAGGCTGGCCCGACATTGGAGGGACTAACACTGGTGGTTTCATCAGGTACTACTTCAGTTCATTAAACGCTTCCTGGTAATTATCGTCCCATTCCACTTGAGCATTCTTCCTTAGAAGTTTGAAGAACGGTTTAGCAGTTTCGGAAAGTTGGGAAATGAAACGGGCTATGTAGTTCAATCTACCCAAGAGGCTCCGCACTTCTTTTACGGTCGACGGGGGTTGTAGCTCACATATGGCCTTCACTTTGGAAGGATCAACTTCAATGCCCTTACTGCTTACTACGAATCCGAGTAATTTGCCCGAGGTTGCTCCGAATATGCACTTCGCTGGGTTGAGACGGAGTTTAAACTCACGGAGTCGGTCGAACAATTTCTTCAGGGTGTCAACATGACTCTTTCTGGGTCGAGACTTGGCAATCATGTCATCAACATAAATCTCGATCTCCTTGTGCATCATGTCATAGAAAAGAGTCACCATTGCCCGTTGGTATGTTGCCCCGGCATTTTTGAGACCGAAGGGCATGACCTTATAGTGGAATGTACCCCAAGGAGTGATGAATGCAGTTTTCTCCTTATCACTGTCCTTCATTCTTATCTAATTATAACCCGAGAAACCATCCATGAAGGAGAACTGTTCAAATCCAACAGTACTGTCTACCAGAACGTCTATGTGCGGTAATGGGAAGTCATCTTTAGGGCTGGCCTTGTTCAGGTCGCGATAGTCGATGCAAACCCGAATTCGGCAATCCTTCTTCATGACTGGCACAATGTTGGCCACCCAGGTTGGATATTGAGTGACTTCGATGAATCCCACTTTCAAAAGTTTCACGACCTCCTCTTCTATTTTCTTTGATAGCTCAGGTTTGGTTCTTCGTAGCCTCTGCTTCTTGGGTGGCATGCCGGGATTAGTAGGCAAGCCATGCTCTACAATAGAAGGGTCTAAACCCGGCATATTGGCGTATGACCAGGCAAAGATATTCTGGTAATCCTTCAGTAATTGGACTAAGCGTTTGGCTTCACATTCAGGAAGGGTTGCCCAAATTTTCACCTCCTTGGTTTATCCGGAATCACTCAGGTTAACAATGATAGTTTGGTCTGATGTAAGGACTTTGGGTCTTTCATGCCGCTCTAGATCGCGCTGAATATCTGAGGAATCATCGAGTTCGTCTATGTCATTAGGATCAAGCTCGGTTGCACATAATTCATGAGATTGTACCGTTCTCATACCCTCACGTGCCACAAGATTAGCCCTGAAACATAAAGTAAGTGATTCAGAAGGATAAACAGGGCTAAACATTGCATTTTTTTGTAATTTTTTTTTTAAATTCATTTCGAAAAATTTTAACACGAGGGAGCATGAAGAAGCCCAGGCCTCAGAATTCTCCTTGGACTATATTTTTCTTTTATCGGTTGGATATCATCACCGGGCTGGTTTGATGTACCTCAATATGCTCTCAAAAAACTGAAAATAACTTGTAATTTCATTGATCATTTCGAAATGAATTACATTTATTGAATGGAAATTGCAACAACCAAATCCTAGAAACGAGAACGGAAAGTAGCACCCGAGATGGGGCAAATCCTAAAAAGCAGTAAAAACTCCCATACAGGGGAGTGTGCGAAAAAGTAAAGGTTTTACTCTTGTGGGCCAGTGCCCATTCCCTCTAACGGTCCTTCTTCGATAGCTCCAATGAAGACATCATCGAATAGGGCAGTAATTCATTCCATTGTATCATCAGAATCTCCTGTCATTTGAGGTGTTGGATCATCCATACCTCCCCATCCATCGGGGACAATGTCACGGGGATCAACATAGAAACTCGGAGGTGCTGAGTACTTCACATAATAGTTGAACTTGCCGCTCGGTTGCCCCAAAGTGTCGATCACCTCCTTCTCTTCATGCATCATTCTTGCAGGGCCTGGGAATGTAGTGCGAATGTGTGGAGGCAACCTACCACGCCCACGTTCTCCATCATTCGGCCCTTCATTGGATTGCTGTCTATTCTGCTCAACTCCTTGACCTTGACCTCGACCATATCCACGTCTCTCATTGTTCGGCACAGTTGATCCCTGGTACCCCAATCTAGAAGTACGGGGTCTTTGAGAGGCTTCGACCGGTCGGCGGATACCTTGACCATCTTTGCCAAGGCCTTCGCCCGGGATGAAGCCCTGAGATACCATTACTCTTCCAACCATTACTGCAGCATTTGACACCTCAGGAACTGGCGGCGATGATCCTCTAGACGTATGAATGGTCGATACGACCTCAAGCGACTGATAGCTCGATTCAATTTTGCAGTCCGGCTCGACATAAGGGGTAGCCGTTGCATGATAAATTGGGTGCTCTTCTTCACCGTGTACTGTGACTAATTTCCTCTCTACCACGAACTTCACTTTCTGATGTAGACTGGACGGCACAGCTCCAGCAGTATGAATCCATGGACGACCCAGCAGAAAGTTGAATGCAGTGGGAATGTCCATAACTTGAAATAGGACGTTGAACACTGTTGGCCCTATCTGTATGTCGAGGTGGATTTCCCCCATCACTTCTTTCTTCATTCCGTCAAAGGCTCGTACGGAGGTCTTCGCAGCATTTATCCTAGAAGGATCTATCTTGAGGCGGTGTAAAGTTGCCAAAGGACAGATGTTCAAGGCCGAACCGTTATCAATGAGTACCCGGGCTACGTGCGAGGCCTTGTATTTGACAGAAATATACAATGCTTTAGTATGTCCTCTGCCTTCTAGAGGGAATTCCTCATCCGAGAAGGCTATGAGGTCTTTGAGGAGTATGGAACCCACAAATTCCTCTAGTTTCTCATGATCGATCGTCTCAGGCACGTGGACTTCACTTAGCACTTTCATCAGGGCCTTTTGATGTTTGACAGACGTCTGGAGTAGCTCAAGTAGAGAGATTTGCGCGGGCATCTTGCGCAACTGCTCAACTATGTTGTATTCATTAGCCTTGATAATGGCCAGGAATTCTTTAGCTTCTTCATCAGTGATAGGCTTTGCAGGTTGAGCATTTGCTTGGCCATAGGCACGTCCAGATTTGGTGACTAAGTCAACATCGAGACTGTAGGACCAAGGGACTGCCTTATCATCCGAGTATTCATACGGTTGAGGTATCTCGATCACTATCCCTTCATCACCTGCGGGCGTGTTTATTATGATCCCTTCATCATCGGTCGCGTCTTCGAGCGGGGGCATGTCTTCAGGTAAGGGATCGAGCTTGTCCTTTCTGGTGTTTAACGTAGCAAACTCTTCATCCCAGTTAATGACGACCTCGGAGATAGTAGAGACGATGCCGGTATGGTCAGCATAAATGATCAACCCAGCCTGTACCATCTCTGAGATTCTTTCTCTCATGATGGCCAAGGAAAGAACTTCATTAGTCGGGTAATAACCAGCTTTCACCAACTCGCCATAGACCTCAGCAGTGTATACCTTGACGTTCTTGATTCGACCAGCATCGAAACAAAATATGGCATATACATTGCCCGCGTGATCAGGGAGCGGGTTGTTCTGAACATTTGGCTTAGCGGGTTGGAACGAGAAAGCCTTCGTGTCCAGGAGGTTTTGGATTCGATGCTTGAGGATAGAGCAATCGTCGGTTGAGTGCCCCAGTTCGCCTATGTGATAATCACATTTCTTTGACGGATCGTAGTCATAGAACTGCTTAGGATTGGGCCACTTTGGCTCAGTAGTAAGTAAGCCTTTCTTTCGGAGCACTGCCAATACTTGAGACAACGATCCGGGGAAGGGGGGTGAATTGCCTCTTGTTGTTTTTCTTCTGAAAGGGTTGACGACCCGAGCTTTGCTATTGGATTTCTGCTACTTGGATTGCTGGGATAGGGTTAGCATTTCGCCGGCTCGAATGGGTATAAGTCGCATTTACTTCAGCTGCCGGTTCCTTATCCTTTCTTGTACTAAATCTTTTGGTCGATGAAGACAGCTCCACAAACCACCCATCCTTCAGTCTTATCTCAATTTGTTCGCCTATGTGGATGAGTTGGTTGAAGCTGTCAGCCGGAATGACAACCATCCGATTACGGTACTCGAACGAGAGAGTTTTCACGAACATCCTCTTCAACTCACTGTCTATGGGTTCCGGGACGACCTGAGCGGCTATATTCCTCCATCTGATGGCATAGTCTTTGAAGGACTCAGTCTTTTTCATCTGAGCGCGCTCGAGGTCATCGCGGGTGGGAGTGATGTCCGTTATAAACCTGTATTGCTTCAGGAATGCCTCACTAGCTTCCTTCCAGGTTTTGAGGCCATTTATCTTCTTCATGAGGTACTAGTTCAGAGCAGGGCCGGTCAAGCTCGCTTGGAATGCATGGATCATCAGGAGCTCGTTGTCAACGTACGAGGTCATTTGCACGTGATAGAGCTGCAAGTGGGCTTTTGGGCATGTGGTGCCATTGTACTTGTCAAAGTCTGGCATCTTGAACTTCTTTGGGATTTTGATCTGTGAGTACAGGGACAGATCAATCGAGGGTGAATCCTGTGAACCCTCCAGCTGCTTCACTCTCTCTTCGAGTTTGTTGACTCGTTCATTTGGTTTGTCTTTGTTGACGATGATCTGGACGGGGTCATCTTCCAATTCAGGCATATCGTCATCTTCCTCAAGATCAACATTCTTTCCACCTTTATGCTTTGGAGCTAATGCCTCGAGGGATGTTGGAACGGGGATCGACCGAAGAGTCTTGATTTCAGCGGACATTTGCTGCATTGCGATGACGAGTTGCTTCATCTGGTCTTCCATACCAACAACACACTCTTGCAAATTGGTTTGATCGGCCATTCTGGCTCTCGACCGTGTACGAATAGGCGATCGTGATCGGTCCGTAATTACCTAATTTGCATGAAACAGGCATACATAAGTGTTAAGCGAAATCGCACACCAATCCATGACATTGGACTAACCGTTCTGAATTGAAAAGACCTCTTTATTGAAATGACGAAAATTTTACAACGACTGATGACTCAAAATCAAACTGAATTAAAGACAAATGACTCAATTCCTAAACAAATTTAAAACTGAAACTAAAATGAAAAAAACAACTTCAAGCTTTTTATTTAGCTTGATCTATAGACATATGGGAGGCGACTTCCTTCTTCAACTGCTCATAAGCCCGAGCTATCTTAGATGCCTTTTCTTCAGCTTCCTCGGCCTTCCTTTTGAGGCGGTTATTCTCTGAGCGATTGGCGGTCTTGAGAGGCACCTTGGGTATCTTCGGGAGTAACTCCTGCGGGATCTTGTGCCGTCGAATGTATCTGGTCGTGGCGAAATAGGATTTCTGCTCCCCCTTGAGCTCTTCTTCGGGTCGAGCTATCTTTAACACACGGCATTTCTTCCACATCTTCGTGAGTTGAGCTACGGTCCCTTCGTGGTCTTCACCCTCGTCGGAGAAATCGACATGGAGGAGCTCGGGTTGTAATGCCGGAGGGAGCCCTTGGAGAATCTGGTATTGCCGGGATACTCTGGCGGGATAGTATTCAATTGCACCAGTGAAGCCTAAAAGTGGCACCGGTCCAACACCATTACACGTAAGCCGAGCTTCCTCGACATTGAACCAGTTAGCATGCCATTGGAAACCTTGGGGTCTAGCGTTTTTCATGAAAATGATCCATTCGGAATAATGATAGTCAGGTGCATTCGCTTGTTTTTCTTTATAGCTTAAGACGGGATGACTGGAATCACTGAGTTCGGATATTTTGAGTAAATCGCCACATCCCTTTATGTGAGACAAAAACCAAATTTGCAATAGTTCAAGGGGTGCATGAAATGTTTTGTCATCATTTTGCTTGAATTTAGTGAGAGAAATGAAAGTTTCGGCTAGAATGGTGTTGACAAAATTCTTTTCAAGACAGACTTGTTGGACCAACCATGCAATTGACGGATTACATGCATTCTTGCAGTGAGGGAGAATGATGAACCCGAAAAATGCTAGTAGAAAGATTCCGCCCTTCTGAAAAGGTGTGGCTTTTTCAAAAGATTGACTCATGAATGAAAAAGGACATGTTCCACGATTTGCTTTTAAAACTTTTACCAGTTCATCTTTTCCGACATTCAAAAATTCTGACAACATTAATGTCGAATCAATTCCCAAAGGTGGTGTGATTAACTCCGATCCTAAAGGTTTTCCAATGAGCACACTATACTCTTCCAAAGTCGGGGTAAGTTCATGCTTACCGAATATAAAGGTGAATGTCTTGGGGCACCAGAAGTGGGCTAATGCTCGAACGAGACCGGTACGGACTTTGACTTCCAGTAGGGGGAGCAGCCTTCCGATGTAGCCCTCAACTAGCTTGCGGTTGGTCGGACTGAGTAGATTCCACCAGGCACGGAGCTCGTCCTTAGGAGCATCAAGAATCCGGATGTCTGCCCCTCCCATAGTGTATAGACCAAGACGCACGACGGACCTAATGTCATGGACCGACCAAAGAAAAAGGACGAAATGTAAATAGATTGCGAGATAAAGGTTGAAGAAAACTTACTTCACCGGGTAGGGAAATGGCAATTACATAGACATGCGCATGAAATGTGAGGTTCGATTTCTACCTAGACTCTGGCTTGCAAAATGGAGACGTGAGGATTACCGAGCTAAACCAGTCATGGTGGTGGTTAGGCTGGGATTCCCCTGACTCCGGCTTAGTTAGAGAGCCGACCCGGGTTGCAAAGGGCGCAACCGTGGTGAGTATTCAATGACACCATGAAAGAAAATTTCGGGACCGAGGAGGGCGACCCGTACCACATGATTTTGGTCGGGGTATCCACTACCTCAGTACCATCCTAAACCTATACCGCCCAGGTCCGGCAGCGGGTAGTGTGTGCGGCGTAGTGTAAATGTAAGGCATGTACAGCAGGTTGTATCAAACAGCGCTTCGTGCATAAATTAAACCATACATCCGAACACCTCCCTGCAAAACAAGGGTTAACAATCACGCCTCCCCTTATACCTCATATTCTGCAAGAACATTTAACACCTAAAATGTTAGGGACGTACCTGGGATCCTCGCTGCCAAACAAAAATTATTTTTGAAATGAAAAATTGGCCTAAGTCAACTAAGAGTTTTTGCATTAATCCCCAGTGGAGTCGCCAAGCTGTCGCGACCTAAAAAATTTTCATTTTTCGGGCTAATGGATTATTAAGACTAAGCTTAACTCGAGCCCTCCCAAGCCCTACCAATTCGCAACTTAGGGTTTAAGTTTTTAACATGCAAATGTCTTCATGCTTGGAGTCGCCACTAATCATTTTGCGGTAGGTCGATTAGAAACCTAAATAAAACATAGGGAGATATGTTTTATTCCTACGAACCAGAGATTCTAAGCCCGGGGACTTGATTACGCTAGATCTAGTCTAACGCCCTTTCGGTACCTTTTCTTTTCAAAAATATTTTGGCATGCAGTTTGGATCCATTTTAACTTAATTACTAGCATGTGAGGTGTTCATGCGGGTGCGCAAACCACCAATTTAACACCCAGGAAAGCATTAAATAAATTGCAAGTTTAGAAGAATTACTTACCTGGAAGCAACGCAAGCCTCTGCATTGTTAGCTAGAAAATCACATTAACATCCTAATATGATTTCTAATTAACAAGCAATTCACTCAATTTCTCTTTTGATTTTCACTTATTTAAATGAAACCTAATCTATATGCAATGACGTGCAAAAATGACATGCAATTAATGCAACCTAGCATGCAAACTATATATCATGCGACGACGTGACCTAATTCTAATGGCAGGCAAATGATTTATTTTTGATATTTTCTAATGAAATTCGGAATAAAAATATGCCTAAAATAACATGCAACCTATGATGACTTAACATATCCTAACATGACTTATTTTTGGGATTTTTGTTAAAATTCGAAATAATAAATTACTTAAATTAAGAATGCAATCTATCCTAATCTACCATAAAGCCATTCATTCTTTTTTTGGGGTTTTCATGAAAATTCGGAATTAAAAAATAACCTAAATAATCTAATAAGATTAGAATATTGCTTAATTTAAACTAGGAAATAGATTATCTCAAGTCCTAATTTAAATTAGATAATTACTCTATCTTCTAGATACATTTAGGGTTCCCTAAACATGCAAAACTCAAATTCAAATCCTAACTGATATTTTTTGAATTTTCTGTTTAAAGGAAAGCAAATAATAAAAGGAGACAAGGATAGCAACCACATTCAAATCGTCCACGCGATCCGCCAAATTGGTTTCAAACTCGGATTAGGCACAAAAATCGAACTATCGGTCATATCTATAGGGTTATAGATATTGACGGAAAGTTGATCGTTTAAATTTGGAAAGCAGATAAAGATCATTATCGTATCCAAGTGATTATGGATATGATAATAATTTTCCGTATTGCCGCGTATCGTACCTTAGGAATAAGGTCAGATAGTCGTCTAAATACGTTGCTAAATTAGGAACGATTCCTAATTTTGAATATTTTCAAATATTGCGGATATATCGAACATTATCCTAAGATATCTAAATATCCACATGATATTCATGAAATATTCAAAACATGCAAATTAGGAAATTAAATTTTCTGAAAAATATAGGATAATGTTCAATCACCTAATTTGCAGATAATCTCCAATTTTATCAATTTCGGAGAAACATCTTCTGAATTTTAAAGGAATGAAAATCAGATCTGGACACAGATACTGATCAGATTGTGAAAATTCCTTTTGAAAATCCAAATGACCTCCGATTTTGATGAAATTAGTATCAATGGAAAGATCTCGATCTCAGTATGAACTTTCATGAAGAAAAATTTTTCATATTTCGAACACATAAATTTATGAAAATTGAAGAACACACGAAGGTCAATCTGGAACTGATCTGTCATTAGATTCATGCATATATGACGTTGCAGATCGTATCATGTTAACACGCTTGGAATTTTATGAAAATTTTATGGTAAACAGACAAAGATGTGATCTACAATTTTCGTGAAGAAAGTTTTTTCAAAATATGATCATAGAAAATCATAAAAATCACGGAACAGCACAACATCAGTCAGAACATTATCAGAACAGACTTCAACATTATATTCCAGATTCTGATCCTAACTTCCGAAATAGTTTTGACATAGCAAATCAGGTCCGATTGAGGCATATGATATATCAAATCAAAGCTTAAGACGTGCTTTACGATTCTCTAGTTCATCACTTCACAAGATTTTGACATTAACGAGCTGAAATCGGCATCTCAAGCATACTGGTTTCTATGTACACGATTTTACAGAACAAAGTCCAAGTGCACTTACCTTGTTTAACGATGCTCCGGCACGAAATCGAGCGATCCGGCCTCCGTATTCAGATCAAAAACAACACGGAGAAGTCTCGGAAAGCTCGGCCGATCACAGTGATGTGAAAACGCCAAGGAATGTTGCCACAAGTTCTGGATCGCCGGAGGAAGTCGCCGATCAGCCGGTTCAGCCGCTTGAACCGGCTGATCACATCATCGGCAGCAGCGTTAGCGGAAGGCAGCGACGTTGGCGGGCGGTTGAGGCGCGACGACGGCAGTGCGGCGGCGTGCGGCGTGCCCCCGGTGGTGGTGCGCGACGTCACTTTCTCTCTCACACTTGCCTTTCTCTAAAAATCAGATCTGAATTATGTGTTGGTCCCCTCAAAATTCTGACCTAAACATGCTTATATAATACTAACCTAGGTCAATTAGATGGGCTCTCTAGTCCTAATGGGCTTAGACTTGGGCTTAGGTCTTAATCTAATTTCTGATTTTATTTAATTCCTAAACGGGCTGAATTAACTTGGGTTTTAATTTAATTGAACATAATGAGCTGAATTAAGCTCAAATTAAAACGACCAAACCTATTTGACTCGTAATTTTCGGCCCTTGCCTTTCCGAGCGAACCGAGACCCATTCGATGAAATTAAGCTCGTTCGCCATCACCGATCCGATGCAAAATGCGATTAAATTAAAATGAACCTAAACTATATGTTATGCAATTTAAATATTTTTGTTTAGGGGTTAAAAATTAATCCCTAATTTTCTATGCAAATTACGACTAAATGATTAGTAAAATTTAGGTGTCAACAGGAGGAAAGAGACAAAATTTTGTATTCTGGGCTGTGGTCCTTCTTAAGCCATTTGTTGGTTCTTAAGCAATAGGAACCAAGTACACCTCCATACTGCATTAGTTTGACTCTTGTTCCTTTTGGATTCAGATTCATGGGCTACCTATTGAGGGGAGAACTGAAGAAGCAATTACAGAAATTGCTAAAAATGTGGGTGAGGTATCAGAAGCACACATTGAAACAAAAGGATGTGCATCCATTGTGGTGGGGAGAGCTATAGTCTTGTTAAAACTGTCTACTCCTCTCTTATTGGGCATGCTCTCTAGCTTCAGAGGTAGGCAGCATTGGCTGGACTTTAGGTATGAAAGACTTCCCCACTTTTGCAACACGTGTAGAAAAATAGGGCGTTATAAAAAGAATTGTGAGCTTGTACCTTATGATGATGACTTCTTTTCCACAAATGAAAAAATATTATACGGTCCTGGTTGAAAGCTGAAGAGAACTCTAATAGCCCCTTTTGGAAGGGCTTTTATGGGGAGAATTTGGAGGAGGAAGTAGAGGAGGAGATGGTGCCGGAAACCCCCGCAAATTCTAGACAAATTACTTTGATTCAGAATAATACAAGCAACCCCCAGACCATCCTGAACAACATGTAAGATGATTAGGGCAAGAGAAAGCTAACTGAAAAGGAGTAGATGGATTTTTCAAGTACTCGAGAAATGGAAGATGATGCTGATCCTGATTAAGCTATTACGTTGCTGATTGAGCTCCTTTCATCACAGAGAATGGGTGTAATACTGCAAAGCAAACATAGAAAATTGAAGGCAAGGGACTGCAAGAAGGGCAGAAGGTATGAACCTTATGACCATCAATTTTCAGAAGGACAAAGCCAGATGAAACACAACTCTTAGAAACTCCGGAGCGTGTTGCAAAAGAACCCAAACAATGAGCTTTGGTGGCTAGCCCTAATAAGCCATTAGATTACAAATGAGGCTATTTTGTTGGAACTATCAGGGGTTAGGCACACCCTTGACAGTTCGAGCTTTAAGGGCCATTGTGGCTCAAGAAAGGCTCGGTGTGGTATTTTTAATGGAGACCAAGGATCAAGAATTTCTAGTGCATCGTGTAAATAGATATTTAAATATCTAGAACTATTATGTGGTAAATCTAGTAGGGATTAGGGGAGTTTGGCTTTGCTGTGTATCGCGATCTAAAATTTTCTTAGACTAATGGATTATTAGGACTAAGTTTAACTTGAGCTCTCCCAAGCCCTATCAATTCACAACTTAGGGTTTAAGTTCTTAACGTGCAAATGTTTTCATGCTAGGAGTCACCACTAATCTATTTGCGGTAGGTCGATTAGAAACCTAAATAAAACATAAGGAGATATGTTTTATCCTTATGAACAAGAGATTCTAAACTCAAGGACTTAGTTACGCTAGATCTAATCTAACGCAATTTCGGTACCTTTTCTTTTCAAAAAATGTTTTGGTAGACAGTTTGGATTCATTTTAATATAGTCACTAGCATGTGAGGTGATCATACGAGTGTGCAAACCACCAAAGTAACACCCAATAATCAAAACATTAAATAAATTGCAAGATTTGGAGAATTACTTACCTCGAAGCAACGTAAGCATCTGCATTGTTAGCTAGAAAATCACATCAACAATTCTAATATGATTTCTAATTAACAAGCAATTCACTCAATATTTTTTGGATTTTTCACTTATTTAAATGAAAGCTAATCTATATATAATGACGTGCAAAAATTAACATGCAATTAATGCAGCCTAACATGCAAACTACATAACATACAATAATATAACCTATTTCTAATGATGGGTAAATGATTTATTTTTGGTATTTTTCCAATGAAATTCGAAATTAAAAATGCCAATTATCTAAACATGCAATTTTAAACTAACGAAAGCAAATTAACCTATTCTAGAGCAATCTTTTTGGTATATTTTTTTATCGAAATTCGAAATTAAAATCATTCCGAAATGAACTATCAAGGTTAGAATAATATCTAATTAAACTAGGAAACAAATTACTCTAATTCCTAATTTAAATTAGAAATTATTTTATCTTTCTAGCAAATCTCGGATATCCTATTCTATTCAAAAAAAGTTATCTAGATATATTCTAAACATGCAACATTAACTTCTAAGAAATTAATTCAAATTGCATCTAATCTTTTTGGCTTTTCTTTTAAAGAAACAAAATCAAATAAGAGATAAACACCATCATCAAATCAATATCCACACAATCCACAAAATTTTTTCTTATCAAATTTAAATGAGGCAAATAAATCAAACTAATGGTTATATATATCAACGGAAAGCTGATTGTTTAAATTTGGAAAACAAATAAAATATATTATCCTATCCAAATGATTATGGATAAGATAACGATTTTCCGTATCACCGCGTATCGTACCTTATGGATAAGGTCGAATAATCGTCCAGATATGTTGCCAAATTAGAAAAAAAAAATCCTAATTTTGGGTGTTTTCGAATATTGCGGATATAACAAAATTACCCTAAGATATCTACCTATCCACCAAAATATTCATGAAATATTCAAACACCGAAAACTTAGGAAATTAAATATTTCAGAAAATATTAGGATAATCTTACCTAATTTGCGGATATCTTCCAAATTTGAATCACGTGGATTGGGATCGCGGATAGGAATGGTGTGGTTGGTGGCGGGCACGACCACGACGACGGTGGTGGCACGGTAGTGAGCAAAGCAGTCTTTGCGGTGGTCTTCTCCCTTTGTGTGCGTGACTGTGTGTAGTGCTCCGGGAAGACGCTCTCCAATGAGCTGAACGTGAAGTCCTTCAAGTGCCACCGCTCAAGACCTTGAAAGCCCTTTATATATATATATACCTTTTCTCTCTCCGCTTCTTGTGGCGGTATAATTCAACTTTTGTGATCTTTGGGGCAACCAGAGATGTAGCTTGGACTTTAGACTTTAGGCTTGCAAGTAGTGACTGCAAAAATCAATGTGATATTTATGTTGGTAGAGAGATTCCGGCCTTGCTGGATGTCAGCGAATCCAGCAAGAAAGGATAAGAACAAAACCACAAGAGCTCGTTGGGTAAGCCGGTGCTGCTGGAACAAACAGAAAACACTTCAGGGCACCGTCAGGCTAGATGGAACTCCGTAGGAGTCTTACTGGCTCTGAAATATGACGACGGTGGTTTGGGTGACCCCGGGTTGTGCTAGTCAGGATCAAGTTAGGCGGAACAAGGGCAGATGACAGCTGTTGGACACGTGGGTTGGAGCACGTTGTTGGGAGCTTCTAGATCAGTGATGGCACAGCAGCTTCATTAGTCGTCTAGGTGCATCGATCCCTAAAGCAGCACTAGCAAAGGAGCTTGGCTGCAAGGGAGGTTGACGTCGGCAAGGAGGCTGGGTCGTGGCTGTGGAGGGACCCGGCCACACGCGCACTTCTCTCTCTTTTTGTATTTCGTGACTTCTCTCAGTAATCTAATCTTGAAAATTATGAGAGGCCCCCCTCTGATTGACGGGTATAATCATGTATTTATATCGCAACCTAGGTTAAGTGGCCGGGTTTTCTAGTCCTAATGGGCTTAGGCTTAGGCATTATCCTTTAATTTTTATTTAATTCTAAATGAGCTAAATTAATTCGGGCTGATTTAAGCTCAAATTAAAATAACCAATGCTTTTTAGAATTGTGAATTTCGGCCCCCAATCCCTTGAGTGAGCCGAGTGCTCAAGCTCGGTTTACACAATAAATTTTCAGCTTTCTCGCCACCGCCGATCCAATACGGAATACAACTAACCTATATGAACTTAAACTATATGCTATGCAATTTTAATATTTTTGTTTAGGGGTTAAAATTTAATCCCTAATTTTCTATGCAAATTATCACTAAATGGTTGGTCGAAATTTAGGTGTCAACACTATGAAAGGTTGGGATTTCCTTGAGTGTGAATTTATTCACAAATGAGTTTATTGACATTACTCTTGAGGATTAATAGCTCAAAAAATAATTCAAGGCTACTTTTGTTCATGCTCCAGCTACTTTTCAGGAAAAAAATGAAATTATGGGAACAGCTAAAGCTACTGAGCATCTAGAATACTGTGCCTTGGGTGTGCATAGAAGACTTCAATGAAACATTGCATTATTGGGAAAAGGTGGTAAAGCAGCCTGTTGAACTATATAGAATGAACGCATTTAGAGATTTCCTCAATGCTTGTGGTTTAATGGATTTAGAGAGCAAAGGTTACGCTTTTACTTGGGCCAACAATTGAGAAGGATAGGATTTTGTTAAAAAAAGACTGGACAGGGTTGTATGCTATATTGATTGGAGAGTATCCTTCCCTCAAGCTGAGGCCTTTGCTTTACCCACCATTGATTCTAATCATAGCCCTCTTTTATTGCTCTTATTAGCCGAACATGTAAAGAGAAAGAGAACGTTTAAATTTGAAGCGTTTTGGCTAGAAAATGAGGATTGTGGCAGGATAATTAAACAAATTTGGAATCAAGCTAGGTTACGAGAAGTTGATCTTGTGCAGAAAATACGATAAGTTTCAATAGAATTGACAAAATGGAGTAGGCAAATTTTTCAAAATAGTCATCAAAAGATCAAGTTGTTGAAAGAAGAGCATAACCAATAATCAAGAATTGCATGCCAATCATAATAGATAGCAATTACTGCACAAATTGAGACATTGGGGAGACAAGAGGAAAAGTACTAAGGACTAAGGTCTAGAATCATTTTGCTGAAATGGGGAGATAAGAACACAAAATATTTCCATGCCACAACCATTCAAAAAAGGTAGAGAAACAAAATTTCAATGCTTAGAAATACTAAAAACATATGGATTTGAAATCCATAAGAGGTTAAAGGAAATGTTAATGGGCTTTTTTGAAGAGCTTTATAAATCAGAGGTTCCCTTAAACTTTGAACCTATATTACAATAATGCCCTACTCTTGTCATGGCTGAGATGAACCAAAATTTGATTGCCAAAATCACAACGGAGGAGGTCCATATTGTAATATTTCGATTGGGCTCCCTGAATGGCCAATTTTATCAAAGCAATTGGGATGAAATAAAGTATGGGGCTTTTGATGAAGTAAAGAAAATTTTCTATTCTGGAAATGTAAATCCAGAACTGAACAAAACACATATCGCCTTGATCCGAAAAGTTCCTAATCCTGAAGGATTTGATCAGTTTGGACCAATTAGCCTATGCAATTTTGCATACAAAATTATCTTGAAAATCATGGCTAATAGATTGAAACCTTGGCTCCCAATTGTAATAAAAGGAGAACAAAGTGCATTTGTGGGTGGTAGACAAATCCAAGAGAATATTCTGATTGTTTAGGAAGTCCCTCATCAATTGAGAATTAGAAAAGGGAAGAGAAAATTTTAGGCGGTGTTAAAACTTGATATGAAAAAAGCCTATGATAAGGTAGAGTGGGAATTTCTTGAGGTTTGCATGTTGAAAATGGGATTCGGCAATTGGTGGGTAAAGAGAGGAATGAAATGTGTCACTTCTGTCTCCTTCAGTGTAAAATTTAATGGGGAATCATTGCCCTACTTTCAGTTAACATGAGGAATACGACAAGAATACCTCATATCTCCCCATTTGTTTATTATTGTAGCTAACACACTCTTGGCATTGATGAGAAAAGCATACCAGGAAGGTATGATAGTGGGAATTAAATTGAACAGGAACTGTCCAATCCTCTCCCACCTCCTTGTTGCTGATGATTACATCTTTTTCTTAGATGGTAAGGTTAAGGAATGTCAGAATCTTGCATTGATCCTAAATCAATATTGCTATGCATCTGGGCAAGCGATTAATTTAAACAAATCTAGAATATATTTTAGCTCATGTTGTCCACAGAATTTAAGAAACAACATGGCAGCTGAACTTGGAGTCTTGGAAATTGAGAAGACTGGGAAATATTTAGGAATTCCTTCGGATTGGGGTGCATCTAAGAAACAGATGTTTGCTTGGATTTTGGCATGAGTGAATATGAAATTAGAAGGGTGGAAGGAAAATTTAATCTCAAAGGCAGAAAAAGAAACTCTGATTAAGAATGTTGTTCAAGCTCTTCCTCAATATGCAATGCCTATATTCAAAATTCTAGTTTCAATTTGTCAGTCAATAGAGAAGAAGGTTGTGGCTTTTTGGTGGAAAAAACAGTGAATGAAGGACTGGCCTTCATTGAAAGAGATGGGAAGTTCTTAAAACCAGGAAAGATCAAGGAGGAATGGGATTTAGAAATCTAAAATCTTTCAATAGAGCCATGCATGGTAAACAAGCATAAAGACTCTCTCAAAACCAGTCATCCCTATGGTACCAAATTCTCAAAGGAATCTATTTCCCTATAAGATTCTTTTGGTAGGCTAGGAAGGGGTCTTGGCCCTCTTAGGGATGGCAGAGTATTCTGATGGGGAGAGAGACTATATCGGAGTCAGTCATGTGGTCAGTTGGCATAGGGGAGAGAATTAGCATTCGGGAAGATAAATAGATAAAAAGAGGAACAATTGGAGGACCTACAACCTTTGATGAACCATCCAGAGTTGTAGATCTGATCCAACATGAGGAGAGAAAATGGGATGAAGCTATGCTTAGAAGACTATTTGATGAGCAAATAGTGAATGAGGTGTTAGCAGTGCCACTGTGCAGTCATGATACACAAGACAAATTGGCATGGACAGCTACGAAATTGCGGGTCTTCTTGGTGAAAAGAGCGTACAATCACATTCGCGAGAAAGAAAGTCCATAGCATGTAATGCAAGCAATATCATCTTTTCAGCCATCCTGCAAAACTATGGTGTCGTATTTGGAACCTAAAAATCCCCTCAAGGTTGGAATTTTCATATGGTGTATATGCCAAAATGCTCTCTCCATAATAGAGAATCCCTTTCTGTGATTAAAAGGCCGAAACAATGGAGCATCTTTTTCTCCTTTTTCCCTAGACCAACGCAATCTGGACAAACCCCTTAGTTTAGATCTAAATCACACGTTAGAATCTAACACGAATTGAGGTATGGCTTCAAAATTATCAGTTACAGCTAGGTAAATTGCTTACTCTAGACAAGATTGCCATCCTCTTATGATTTATCTGGAAGGCGAGAAATGAATTTGTGTTTTGATGAAAACCCCCAAATCTAGGAACCCTAATTGAGTTGGCAAGGATTATGTTTCGAAACTATAGCAACTAGAATCATCAAATTTTCAATCTTTACACTGAAAAGAGTCTTACCTCCGAATTGGAACCCGCCGAAGAATAATTCTTTCAAAATCAACATAGATGACTCCTTCCTTGGAGGTGCAACAGAAGGAGCATTGTCAGGAATCCTTAGAGATGAAGCTAGAACCTTGCTGGATAGCTTTGCCATGACAGTTCCAGCAACTTCGGCCTTATAGACAGAATTTTGAGCTTTGCTAGAAGCTCTAAAGTTCTTCTTTGAGAGTAGAGAGGTGATGATTGAACTAGAAACTAATAGCCTTGACATGGTAGAGATGCTACATGAAGAGAGTCAACTGTACTGGGAAGTGGAGGCATTGACCCAAGAAGCCCTAATCCAGATGGCCCATTACACTAACCTAATTGTGGCCCATTGTAGCCGATCCGCGAATTAAGTTGCTGATTGGGTTGTGAAGGCCCAGCGTAGGAATGCCTAATTTAATCTTGGGTGGCCTGTCCCCCCAACTTTTATGAGAGTTATTATGTTTTGAGGCCCCAATGTTGGTTTTTTGGTTTTAAGAACTCTTGAGTTTCAATAAAAGCATTCTGTTTTTACCGAAAAAAAAATGAGTGCCGTATGAAAGTTATAGTATTTGTTGTGTCACCATCCTTTCTTAAGTTACCAACTTTTGTTTGAATCACTATCAACAATTGTTTATTAATGTGGAAACTAACTTAACGGCGATAACCACCCACCTGGGTGGCGCTGCTGGAGCGCGCACTCTTCTTCTCGCAAAAGGTTGAGTGTTCGAATCCCGGGCGCCGCAGGGTGACTTAACCGGTGGCACGTGTGTGATGGCTAGCACGTATCGCCTCCAGAGTTTACTCCCCGGTTGTCGGCCGTGCGGGGGTTCCCTGGGTTATCAAAAAAAAAAAAAAACTTAACGGCGATGAAAATTGAGTAAGGAGAGGCAAGGTCACATGGATCCTGACCTTGCACCTCACGGCAAGCAGGATGAGGATGGTGCGGGTGACTACGAGACAGGCAATACTGCCACCCCTAAGCAAATGTACTTACAAAAACGAAAAACAGAAAAGGAAAAATGAAAGAGAAACAGAATGTCAACAGGTGGCAATGATGATCTTGTTTGATTATAGGCATTGAAATAATGTGAATAAAGTAAAAAACACTAGAATACACAATAAAGAATCAAATAGTAATTAATTTCCCAATTTTCATATTGGAAGTGAAGTTTTCCAAATCACATTGGCTAAATATGACTATAGCCCGCTCTTCTGATTGAGTGAATAAATTTGGCAAGAACTAATTTGATTAGTCTCTAGTTCTCTTTGGTAGAACTCCAAGCCTGAAGCCAGCTGTCAAATCTATTTGACTTATAAAATTAATTAAAGGAATTTCTGGATCTTCTTGTCCAAAATTCGTAAGCACGTGTAATGCACATCCATCACCGATGAGATAGTGAGCTGCTTCTATTAGTAATTCATGATTCTATCCAAACTTCCTGCTAGTAGTTGACCGGCGTACTGCCTTCCATTTGATCTTTTTGAACACATTAATGATCAAGACTTAATCAAATTGTTTACCTTGTTCGATACCTCCAGGTCTCCATGAGCTTCCCATTCTTTCTGACTTATTTACCTTCATCAAGGTCCATCTAGTTTTTATTATTCTTCTCACTTGGTACTTTGGCATCTATTCCCAATTTTTTTCATTTAAGTATAAAATATTAGTGAAGACATAACAATTCATATTTGGATAAAACTAGACTTTTGTAAGGACTTAATTGATCAAGATATTCTAAGATGGACTTCGAAAATCCAATGTAATAGTTAGTTAAAGATGGATGGCCGGAAATGGCACAAAGAGTTCAACTAGTTTATAAGTCACAATATGAGGAAGATGACAGTAAATATTTAGGCATTACAATAAACCGGTGCATAGACCTTTTCAGCTTTATGGTGTCGGGTTTAAGGTATAAAGTTTACGATTTAGAATGTAGGGTGTAGGGTGTATGGATTAGGGCTTAGAGCATAGGGTGTGGGCTTTAGGATGCAAGGTGCAAGGTTTAGGCCGTACAGTCTAGGGTGTTGGGTTTAGGGTTTTGGGTGTAGGGTTTATGGTGTAGGTGTGGGGTTTGGAATTTAGGTTGTAGGGTGCAGGATTTAGGGTTTATGCTGTAGGGTGTAGGGTTTAGGATTTAGGGATTTTGGTGTAGGGTTTAGGATTGAGGGTATAAAGTTTGGGGTGTAGGGTTTAACACTTTACCATTTGAAGTTTTCTTGTTATAGTGGTTATCACATTCGAAACTTTGTTCATGGCGAATCTGTATATACCACTTTGATTCAATAATTCTCAGTCACCCACGGCTCCCAATGTTAATAAAAGCACATGAATAAGCGCTAGAAAATTCAATTATCTGTGTTCTCATTTCCCAACACAAGTAAATTAACGCCACACAATTTGGGAATAGTAATGCAAACAAAACTACACTAGATGGTTTCTTTGATCATCAAGTAGATAATTCGAAATTGACGAAATTAGCAGGCATTCATCAAACTCACTATGGTTTTCCATACAAGATGTTAAATGTGACGTTACTAGACAACATCATCAAAATAGCACTTTTTGCTTGTCTACATAGCAATCTCAATTTGCATGCATCATTGATTTGGCTTCTCTCTAGAAAAAAGTAAGTGTAGGTTCATTATATACAAGTAACTCTCAATCTGCATCATCCAAAATTCAAGACCCTTACAATGAAGTAAGTCAATTTTCACTTTTCCATTTTTTATCGCCATCGATTTGCTTCAACTCAGTCATGCTTGACTAAGATACCTATTGTTGGGTTGTGCAAGAGGAGCCAGATACCTCATTCTGAGAGATCGCCAAGAATGAATCTGAATTTGAGCCTATCAATATATATAATTGAACTTACATTCACTGAAAAACTTAAACTATTGAATTATAACCCAATTAGGATATATTAAATGATCCACACTTGAAACCTTTTAATACTACTCATATGTGCATTTAAAATTAGGAAACACTTTTAGAGTTCGCATGAGATTTGGGATCTCTCATAATGCTACTACATGATTTCTCTCTTAGGAGTCCCACTGGGTGCTTTATCATGGTGCACCTATCTATAGTTCTTGATGCGCCATCAATTGATCACGTCCACCCACATTTGTCTTGCTAGGTCAGAATTGATTTTTCTGCACTTTGATCATTTGCTATCTTTGTCGGATGCCACTCACTTGCTCATATTGGGTTGAGTAAGCTAAATTGTGTACTTATCATGAAATCAAGAGGATTTTTTTTATTGGAAGTGTTTGTCCAATGTCCATTTTTTTAGTACTTTGCAGAAGACGGGTCTCATGTCATCAAATCATGATTTCAATCAAAGTTGGAGGTGTAACGCACTAATTTTGTTCATGAGGTCGTGATTGATTGTATTATCTATTGTCCAATCTTTGGATATGATTTTTCCTTGTGATAAACATTCATGTACTCGATGACTTCTAATTCAAATTAATTCCTTTGGAACAAAGTAATTGGACGGGCTCTTTAATAATAAACTATTCTATTTGGCAATAATTGGCGGAGATGATAGCAGCTTGCCGAAGTTGCAGTGTCGGGCTCAATAATCTCGGACCTCGGATCAAGAATAGTGTGGACTAGTTCTGATTCAAATCGAACATTTTATATTGGGTTGAGAGAACCTTTTTGGTAATGCTCAAAAAGAGTGTTAGCACTGATTGCTCTACTAACATTTTACCTTTCCAAAAAAAAAAAATTGAAGGAAGCATTATTGTTACCCCAACAATGATTTTGGGCAAATTTGGTAGGGTGAACATGACACGATATGATTTGATATTCCTATACTCCAAGAAAAACAAAAAAGCAACTAGTTATGTTTTGACATCTAACTACTTCCAAACATGTTGGTCCTGTTCAGATTTCTCAAAAATGTTCAGTAGTTCTGGTGGAAGGAAGCGAATCTAGTTTCCATCTCTTTAAGTAACTTCATTGTGGCCCGGGAAATTGCCGGAAATGGGGTAAATTATGTTGAGATCAGTACTTCCCTCAGGGGTCATTTTCCCGTGGATTAATACACTCTTTTTTCTTAAAATATTAAAATTTAGTCGTTTATTTTGTTTCAAAGGGAAAATCCATTAAAGCACCAATAAATTTACTTCATTAATTTATTTACATTTTGCACTATAAAAAAACGAAAGAATTACCAAAAAAGTCTTAAACATTTTACACTTGTGCCAATTTAGTCTTAAATATTTTAATTGTGCCAATTGAGTCATAAACTTTTTCATGTTTTTCCAATTGAGTCCATCCAGCCAGAAATCGCTGATGTAGATGTTGACCATCTTATGTGGCACGGCTGGCACTGATGTAAACATTTTTAATAATATTTTATTAGGTTTTTGAATTTTTTATTCTTTTACCAATTAATAAACTTATTCTATTGATGACTTTCAGATACTAGCATTTCCCTTTTGAAATGGGCAGTGAGAAGGAAAAGAAAGGAAAACAACATTGAAAAGAAAAAAGGAATAAAGACAAAATATAGATCTCAAGTTTCCAAAATCGCTAAGCCTGTTTGCAATATAAATTTAGGCCTCAATTTAAAGGACCTTATTTAACATGATACCTGTTTGTCACGTGGCTTTTTATGGCCACACTCAATTTGTGGGTAAGGATGATGAAGTTATTTAAGTTTTCTTCGGGTTCATTGTATTAAGGCTGCGTTTGGTTGTTTAGACTTCTAGCCTGAATATGATTGGATATGATAGGATATAAAATCCAAGAGATTTGTTATATCCTATTTTCTGATTGGCAAATTGAAGTAATAAAGCTGGATACATTCACATATTACCATGTGTAATATTTGCTATGAATATCATATCAGTGTAAATGAACCTGAAAATTGCACAAATGGAGATGATAAAGATTTCTCACGACACTTTTACCTACTTCATTTTTATTTTCTTATTTTTTATTATTTTTCCCTCTCTTTTTTTAATTTTTTTTAATTTCTTTTTTTCCCTCCCATCATTCTCTAATAAAATTGTATCAAATAGTAAACTATAAAAATATACTTAAAATAAATAATATATATAAATAATAAACGTATTTATAAATATATAGATGAAATTTATATCATAAGATAGAAAGAAAAATGAATATATAAATAAAAATAAGAATAAAAAAAATGAATTTATTGTTATTTATTTATTTTGAGTTTTTATATTAAAATTAAAATATTATTTATATTCAAATATAATGTTAATCTTATTAATTTAACAAGTTTGTTATTTGTGAAAAATAACTTTTATATTATGGATATTAGAAATCCTTTCCACCTTTATCCCAGCTCCCCCATGGGATAATTTTATCCGGGATATATCCTTTCTATATTCAACTTTATCTTGTCTTGGGCAAGCACCAAATACAAGATAGGATAAAATTTATCATATCCTAAATTTTATCTCGATTACCAAACGTAACCTAAAAGAGTAAGAAATATTTTGGTTTCATATATTGGAAATCTTATGATATTTTGAAAATGACTAGATACTTCAAGTACACTAATATGTATGTTTGAGTATGCAAATAAAAAAATTTGGGATAATTACAAAAAAAAAATCCTAAACTTATTGCACATATACTAATTCAATTCTCAACTTTTTAATTTGACCAATTTAGACCTAAATATTTTGACGATTTATCAATGTAGTCCTTCTGGCAAGTTTTAGCTAGAAATCATTGACATTTTATGTGAAATGGTCGGCGCTAACATTAACAATCTTTTCAACTTTTTTTAGAAATTTTTCTAAATTTTTTTATGTGTTTTATTATTTTTATTTGCTTTTTCCTTTTCTTTTCTTTCCACTGTGGTCAGCAAGGGCTTACTCGTAGCCAAAGACGCCTTCACTTGAGCAGATTTGGATGAGGCTTGGCCTTGCCAACTGTAGGTGAGGCTTGTCCTCGCCGGCCTAAGGCAAGTGTCCCTCACCCAAAATTGGAAAAGGCCTTCGTGGCCTTGTTAGCAACGAGTGAGGGACTCTCGCCTAGTGGTCTGGCAAGGCTGCAGGGACCCTCACCAGCCATAGTGGAAAAAAAGAAAATATAAAAAATATAAAAAAATCTAGAAATTCTTTTTAAAAATTATAAAAGAAAAACCTTAATATCAATGCCGACCGTGTCACGTGGGACACTTGACGTCCACGTCAGCGATTTTCGGCCAAAATTAGCCGAAATGATTAAATTGGCAAATTATCAAAACGTTTAGGACTAAATTGATCGAATTGAACCTTACCAAAAAAAAAATTGATCGAATTGAAAAGTTTATGAATGAATTGGCACAAGTGCAATAGGTTTACGATTTTTTTGGTAATTTTCCCCAAATAATTTCTAGTCAACAGTATCTTATGCAATGGCAATATTCAGACGTCCATGCAAGTGAAGATTTTTCTCACTTTCAATAAGAGAACAAGCTAGAGGAAGTGTGATCATCGAGATACTTAACGAACCAAAAAAGTAGTACAGCCTCGAGAACAAGAGCACACCGATATGCTTGGGAGGACCAAAGGCCAGTAGGCAAACAGACTTCGGATTTTAAAAATTCAACAACTCTAGAAAGGCCGTGTCGTAGAGGAAGTTCTCATTTATATTATTCACGAACTTGGAACAAAAGACCTAGCTCTTTATCAGTTAGAATCAAATTCAAATTGGTGTCTTGGAGCCAATTTGCAGCCTTCAGGGAAGCCCTAAAGGCATTTTTATCTACTTCAGATAAAGTCCATTAGTTAGTTGCAGATAAACATTCTGGACAGAAAGACAGACCGAGTTGCAGGGCTATAAATTCGCATCAAAGTTAGTAGTTGAGGATTGGCCGAATTGAAGAACTGCTCGCAAGCTTTGCATGTGCTTCCCTTGCTTATTCGTTGAGAGAAACCGTGTGATTTCTGATCGTAGATCTTCGTGGGAGCGTCATGTGCAATAATCATAAAAGTGCTGGAGCGTAAAGTGAAGTGTTTATATCTGCAGAGCGAGCTCTAGAGCTTTGTGGAGAGGCAATTGTCATCTATAAATGTTGTCGAGGCTAAGCAATTGCAGATTCTGACCTCGTTCCTAGGTTGTTAGAGCTGGGAAGTGGAGTAGACCAATGTGGACCGACCAAACCAGTATAAATCTACTTTGCATTTCTGTTACTCTCTTTAAATTCCGTGGTTGTGTTCAATCCATTTCAACATTTGCGTAAATATTCTTTTTTAAAAGCAAAATCCATTTTTACATGAACATACCGATTGGATCACTATAGATAAAACTAGTTATTTCAAAAACAAAGACCAATATGATTCTGCAATCTGAAAAGGCAAAAATCTTTTGTTTAATCATAAAGAAAAGCTTACTCGAGTTATCTCTGGTTTTGGATTAATAGAAGGAAACTTTAGTGGCAAAAAGGATCTTCTATTTGAATGTGCACATTTACTTCTCTTGCCTTGTTCGAAACAATTCATATTCTTGTGGCAGCTTTAGCAACGATAGTCGTATCTCGCAAAGTACAGGTGTAATGACATGTTGAATCTTTAAGGACATGATTAGACCGAAACATGGTGGGACTAGATTTGGATATCAACTAGAAGTTATGTTTTTTTACAAGACAAAAAACTTTGGGCCAAAATTGAAACTCAAGCTAAAATTAGTATTTTTTTTTTAGGGTTAATATCACGAAAAATCTCAAACTGGTATATTTATGATAAATTTATCATAAATTAATTTTTTTTACCACGAAAAACTCTAAAATGGTATATATATAACAAATTTATACTAAGCTAATTTTTTAACTATTGGATAATAAATTTATTATAAGTGTACCAGTTTAGTATTTTTGTGGTCAAAAAATTAGTTTTTGGTAAATTAATCACAAATATACCAGTTTGAGGTTTTTCATAGTATTAATCCTAAATTTAATAGTGCCAACAAATGTCTCGTTTTTTCTTACCGTTGGTCTAAATTGATTAAAAAAAAACTATTTTTTCAAGAGTTGAGTTTGAGAAAATTTGCATATCATATTTACTTTGAAAAATATTTACAAAAACAAAGAATCAAAATAAAGTTTCACAAGCGGCTAGAAATTTGATATTTTGACCGGAGATTTTTTGGTGTCTCGAATAAGGTAGAATAGGAAAAAAAAATAATCCTCTAATTAATATGTTAGTTTATTTTTTGTGGGCGAAATATATGTTAGTTTGTGCGGCGGTGGTTGTGAGATCCCATAGCGTATAGCGAAAACGAAACACAATATAGACATTATATAAATAGTCATCCACTCGTGGGCACCAAAATGACTCTTGATTAAATTTTTCTACTCTTAATAAATCTGAAATTAGCCTCTTTTCCCAATTTGGAAAGAAATATG
This sequence comes from Syzygium aromaticum, assembly GCA_024500025.1. Lineage (NCBI taxonomy): Eukaryota > Viridiplantae > Streptophyta > Magnoliopsida > Myrtales > Myrtaceae > Syzygium > Syzygium aromaticum. The sequence continues at coordinate 19,285,213 of CM044891.1, forward strand.
AATGACGAAAGTTAAAATTGAGCAATGGATAAAAAGGGAAAAGCCATCAAATATTCTAAACCATGCTTACAGTGACACATTTATCTTGAAATTTATAAATAAATAAAACACAAACTGAAAGACATAATAGGTGGACCGCCTAAGATGGGCGAAGCCCGGCCCGTGAGCCACAAGGGTCCACGAGGTGGTTATTTGTCTATCCTTATAATAAAAGGCACCCCTTGGAAAAACATAACGTGATTTTCCATAAGCAAACACACTTCTTCGAAAGACATTGTATTCTCTAGTTTTCCTTCGGAACGAAAACGAGTACGAAAGACGATCGAAGAACTCTAAAGTGCAAAGTGACATTTAATTTGTGACAATACCGGGCATGTTCGATCGGTAATACAAGTTGATGATTCCCGGGCACGTTTTCCACATTAATCGAATTCGTTTCGAACGTGTCAATCAGAAATTGAGTTTTCCCTACATTGGTATCAGAGCCCGTTTTAATTGTTTCCCGATCATGCATGTGTACCGTCTCTAACATTGTAGTGTATTCTGCCTATTTTTCGTTTCAGACTCGTTTTTGGTTCGTTTTCTTTGAGTTGCTGAACTGTTCATACGTGTTTCAATTTTTGTTTTTCGTCAAAACTTAAATTTTATTGCATAGACAGAAAGTGCTCATCGAGACGAGCAAAATGATGGGCGGCACGTCGTTGGAGGAGGCCGCACGCGCCCTCATGTACCAGCAAGGGCCACGGGCACGACGGCGCTTGAGACCCACATGCCGCCGTGTGAAACGACACGTCAGTCACCCACAACCGCCGACGATGACGTCATCGAAGTGCGACCCGGTTGACTCGACCCGTTGACCATTGACCGAACCTGGTTGACTGTTGATCGGTCGAACCGGTCCGGTTTAAACCGGGCAAAATGACCTATTGCGGTCTTTCGGCCCGTTCGAGCTCATTTGAACTCCGATTTGGACGTTCTTGATATTGACATGCTTGTATCGGAATGCTCTACATTATGGTATATTCATACGACTTGTTTACTGCACTTATGAATGCGAAAATGCACAATAAACCCTATGTACACGTGCTTAGGGATATAATTTTTGGCATTTTCTTTAGTATTTCTCTATAGTTTTTAAAATATAAATGCTAAACCATATGTATATGAATAAACATTCCTTATCTTGATGTATCATGAATTATAAGTAATCATTTTGTTCTGCATTCGTTGCAGGAACAATGATACATTTGATACGCACTCCGATAATCCCAAGAACGGTGGCTCAAAAAGAAAAGCTTGAGAAATTAAGAATCAAGCTAACACTTTATCGATGGGATGCTCGATATGATATGACAGAACACATCATCAAGGTTAACAAAATGATCCAGAATATCATTTGGAATGGTTTTTAATGCCGGAATATGTAATAGTCAGAGCCCTAAAATGCACTATTCCTGAGGAGTTACGAAAAATGCTTGATAAGGTTAAAGAAGCCTTAAAGGGTCCAAGCTATAAGATGCTTGTGGAGAATTTTCTGCAAGAATAAGTAAGGGTTGGGGCAAAGAGAACATCAACTCTTGCATTAAATGGGTCTCAACGCAAACCATGGCTCGGATCTAAGGGTTTTCCGGGAGGCTTCATTTTTGTTCCAAAAAAAGTAGAATTTTCTAAAGAATTTTATGAGTCTTTTCCTATCTATGTGTTGGATTGGTACACTTGATATTATTCTTTTAGGATTTGGAACTAATTCTGTACATGTTTCAAGTTGATATTACATGTTATTAAACGATTGTGAATGTGTTATGCAATAAATATATGGTTATGAATTCTCTTTGTGATTTCTCATTTTATATTGTCATTTTATATGTGGGAAGTTCTTAAAAGTTTGAATAACTTTTAAAAAATCAATTTCATTGCATAAATGATCATGTTAATGATAATTTCAAATAAGAATTTTAGACGATGATTGGGAACACAGTAAACTTTCGACTCTAAGATTTTTTTATGAAACTATTTATTAAAATGATTAATTTATGTAATCATGATGCTGATGAAGCATTTAGATAGACTTTAATAATTCGTGCATATATGTCTGATATGTTTGGATACGATGGCTTCAGCAACTAAGAACATAGTGGCTGAACTTAATAAGGGAGAAAAATTGAATGGCGACAATTATAAGATTTGGAGTCTCAAGATTCAATATGTGCTGGAAGAGCAAGAGGCACTCGAAGCTCTTAACCAGATTATGAAAGAACCTGAAGATGGGACAACTGCCCAACACAAGAGGGACAAAAATACCTTCGTTGTTTGGCAAAGAAAGAACTCTCTTGCTCGCATTACGTTGCTAAACAGCATGGATAATGATAACATGTGAGAGTTTGGACGTTTCCAAAACGCCAATGACATGTGGGCTACACTGGCATCAAGATTTGATCGAACTTCTGTGACCAAATTGAGACAACTCACTATCTGTTTCGATTCATATAAGATGTCTCATGGAAAGACCATGAAACAACATTTGAGGCAGATGTCGAATATGATTAGTGAGCTAAAGGATGCCGGCCACATAGTCACTGATAAATAGCAAGTGCAGGTAGTAATCCGCTTCTTGCCCCAAAGCTGGGAGCAGTGATGGCCACGATTCGGAACAGGCCGGTTCCGGTTCGGAACCGGCAATTCTGGTTTGTGGCCAAGTATGAACCGGCCGGTTCCGGTTCAGGTTCGGAACCAGTTCCGGGTCAGTTCATAATTTTTTTTCTATTTTTTTTCCTTTTCCTTTTCTTTTGTTTTCTTTTCTTCATCCACTCCGCCGGCCATAGCCGGGGCTGGCGGAGGTCGCCGGTCTCAGGCGAGGCGGGCAAGGGCCGCCCTCACCTGGGCTAGGTGAGGCTGGCCTTGCTGGCGTCGACCGAGGTCGACCTCGCCTGTAACTGGCGAGGCCGGCGAGGTCGAACCCTCGCCAGATCTGGCGAGGGTTCGACCTCGCCGGCACCTAGCAAGGCCGACCTCGCCCGACGCCGGCGAGGTCGAACCCTCACCAGATTTGGCGAGGATCGACCTCGCCAGCGTCAGGCGAGGCCGGCCTCGCCAGTTTCAGGCGAGATCGGCCTCATCTGACGCCGGCGAGGTCGAGCCCTCGCTCGATCTAGCGAGGGCGGCCTTGCCTAGCCCCGGCGAGGGCGGCCCTCGCCCAACACTGGCGAGGTCGGCGACCTCCGCCAGCCTTGGCTATGGCCAACGTAGGAAGAAAAGAAAAAAAAACAAAAAAAAAAATAATAAAAAAATTAAAAAGTTATTGTTCCGGTGACAAAACATTATTCAATATAAATTGTAATTAAAATGTAAATTGTAATTAAATTTGGGGACAAAAAGACAAGAGAGAAAGAGAGAGCATGAACTTAATAAATTATCATTAAGCACATTACAATTCGTTACAACGATCTATAAAAAAAGGAACACAATATATATGCCATAAAATGACCCTAAAACCTAAACATTCTGTGCGCAGGGGACCAGAGGTCACATTTTATTTGATTATACTTCAGTTTCCCTAAGCTCATGTGGGCATACCCGGTATAAGAAACAAGGGTTCCCGAAATATTTACCAACTCCAATAGTTCTTTTACCCTCAATCGTCACTACCCGTTCCAGTAGCAGTACCGATACCGGTACCGGTAGTATCTCTGTCGTTAAAGAATTCGATTCATTATTCCGATCTATCTCCTGTTGACGGTATTGAGCATTCGTCCAATCAGCAATACAAGCTTGTATTTCCACTGATTCTGGAGCTAATCTTGAACGATGTTCGTCCAAAATATTACCTCCGGCACTGAATGCTTGTTCGACCGCAACTGTGGAACAAGGAGTTGAAAAAATCTGTTTTGCAATAAGAGAAATGATTGGGTATTGGCTTCCACCAATCCAAAATTAAAAACTCTGTACTATCTTCGGATTCAGTAAACTCAAATGAAACGGTTAGATAAATTTCTAAGTCAGAAATATTTCCTATTACTCCATTTTGTTTTTTTTGTCTATGTAATAAAAGTTGGTACCATCTACTAATTTTACCTGTACTGTCATTTTGTATCTCTGTAGATTGAGAAAATCCAATATCACCTAAATTAGTATTTAGTATAAAATTCATTATATAATTCTATTACTACGTTTTTAACCTCACATACTATGATTATAACATTTATCGTATCATAATGTAAACATTGATAATACGTATGCAAAAAATCACTTAAGCCATCTAATTTGCAATGCAGATCAAAAACACAAGTAACTAAATAAATAATGAGAATTTTGTTATAATAATGTAGCCACTTCATTTTCATCATAACTATAGTATGTTGTAATTCAACATCATTTTCATATTCATCAAAAATTCCGGCAATATTAGTACACTCTACTAAATATAAATGTGTAGTAGGATAATAAACACCGGACAAAGTATAAGTTGCATTGTTAAAAACTTTTAAAACATCTAAAATTTTTTTGGAAATATCCCACTCTTGTGGGTATAAATCAATATGAAGTATATTATTAGAAATGAATGCACATAATAAATCTTTATATCCTAAAGATTCACTAAGCAAGTGAAAAGTAGAATTTCAACGAATTGAAACATCTCTTGAAAATTTTTTTGGCTTTTTGCCATTTTCTCTACAAAATCTACCCCATTCTTTCATTTTTGGGGGGATGTTTCCATAAAAATTGAATTGTCATTTTTATTGATTGAAGAAAAATATCAAGAGTTTTCAAACCATCTTGTACACATAAATTTAAAATATAACAAGCACATCTAATGTGAAAAAATTTTCCGCTAAAAGAGGGTTTACAAATATTTTCTAAATTGACAATTGAAGCGGTATTTGCTACGGCATTATCAAAACCAATTGAAAAAATTTTGTTGAGCAAATAATATTCTTCTAAAATTTGCCTAATTATTCTATAAATATTATTTACCGTGTGCTTATAATCGAAAACTCTAAATGTAATAACTCTTTTTTGAATACTCCACTCGTCATCTATCCAATGACATATTATGCCTATGTAAGAATGATTTTGCCAATGATCACTCCAAATATCACTACCTATATGCACGCATCCATTAAATTGCATAAAAAAGTTTTGTAAATCTTTTTTTCCATTTTTGTAAATATCTTTAATAACTCGTTTAGTCGAATTTCTAGGAACACATTTTGCTTGTGGAGCACATGCTTTTTGTACAAATTCATTAAAACCAAATCTTTCTCCAAAATTAAATGCTAAATGCTCAACGGAAATAAATTTGCCTAATTCTTCCTTATAAGTTTTTTTATTAAAACGAAATAAAGGGGAAGTGTTAAGATTGATGTACCCGGAAATTTGTTGTTACCTGATATCGATTCCCATTTCGATTGAATGTTTGCTCCTAAAATGTCATTTGAATGTTTCATATCCTTATCCACCTGTATAACTATATATTTTTCCACAATATTTATAAATTATATCATACCTTTTTTGACCAATATCAAACCTTTCCATTTTCATGAAGTGATTCCAAATGTCATATGTAAATTCTCGTTCCGCTTCCTTTGTTGTAGATATGATGGCAGGAGGATGAAAACTTTCTTATGTCGGGACGCGCTCCATAACGGGAAAAATGTTGATTTCATCATCTTGAAAATTTACATATTCACGGGGATCAAAAGAATGATAGGATTCCGTCGCGATATTCTTACCTTTGCCAGTTGGCACTCAACTTCCACTTGTCATTTTTCGAGTAGAATGAGAGAATTGAGCAGATTAATTGGGAGAATTAATAAAGAATTGTGTGGATTGAGAAAATTGACATAATTTAAGAGAATATGAGAGAATTTAGAGTATTGAGAAAATATGAGACTTGAGAGAAGAGAATTTAAGAGAATTTGAGAGAATTGTGAGTATTGAGAGAATTTGAGAGAATTTATAAGGAAAAAATGAGAAGAAAATTTAGGATTAAAAAAAAAAAGAAAAGTTAACCGTTGCAATTTTGCAACGGTTAATCTTTTTTTATTTTTTTTTTATTTTTGCCATTTTGGGCCCCAAATGGCCGTTGGAACTTGGGGTTTTTTTTTAAAAAAAAAATTTTGCCCGTTGCCAGGGGCGGCCCTTGCAACGGGCAGCATGCCAGCAGGGCCTGCAGACGTGCAGGCCCTGCTAATGCTTTTTTTAAAAAAAAAAAAATTTGCCCATTGCTAGGGGCTACCCTGGCAACGAGCAACAGCTGCCAGCAGGGCCTGCAGACGTGCAGGCCCTGCTGCTAAAGTAAAGTATAAAGCTTTTTAAAAAAAAAAAAAAATTTTGAACCGAGCTCGGAACTGGCGGCTCCAGGCCGATTCAAAAATTTCTGGAACTGGAACTGGGCCCGTAAGGCACGGGCCGGTTCCGGTTCCAAACCGCGGGCCCGGTCAACAGGCCGGTTCCGAGCCGAAACCGGCCCATGGCCATCATTAGCTGGGAGCACATGAAGATCCATTTGACCCATAATAAGGGTATCAAGACCTTCGAGGATGCTATGCGGCATCTTGAACTGGAAAAGGATCGCCTCATAGTGGCTAAGCCAGAAACTGATATTTACTTTGTTGGTTCTAGCTCGCATGGAGTTTCAGGCTCCAAGAGGAAGCACCCTACTGGGTCAAAGAAGTGAAAAGGCAAGAGAGCAAGTACTTCAGGGAAGAAGCCAAGGCACAACCAACGGGAGAAAGGAAAACATCATTTCAAGAAAAACATTTCAAGAGTGAAATATTACAATTGTGGCAAGAAGGGTCACTTTGCTCGCGACTGTGGTGAGCCAAAGAAGGTAGAAACCCTTAGCATTCTTGATATTACTACTTATGTGTCTAGTTCAATATTTCTAATTGAATCTAATCTTTTGTGGACTGTAGACTCATGAGCCACAAACCATGTAGCGAAAGACAGAGAAGCTTTCGTGGAGTTCCGACGAGTTCCACAAAGAACAAAGTGGATATACGTGGATAACAATTCAAGAGTAGAAGTTAGGGGCATTGGCACCTGTCAACTACTTATGCGCGGTGGACGCACATTGTTCCTTCATGATGTGCTATTTGCTTCGGAGATTCGTCGGAACTTAATTTCAATGTTGGTTTTAGTAAGGCTTGATTTTAATGTAAACTTCCATAACAATAGTGTAGACTTGTCTTTAGGTACAAGTTACTATGGTTCCGAATATTTTTTAGATGGTTTCATTGTATTAGATGTTAACTATTGTGAAGTCAATATTAGTTATTCCTTATTTACATAATCCGATTCTTATGAGAATGATGTGAACATGTGGCATGCTAGACTTGGTCATATTGGCCAACAAAGAATGAATCGATTGGCTAAAGATGACTTAATAGGCAATATTAAAAGAGTTGATTTACCCATATGTGAGCATTGCCTAGAAGGAAAGATAACGCAGAAACTATTTGTAAAAGGAACAAGAGCTGAATTTCCTTTGCAGTTAATTCATACTGACATCTATGGTCCAATGAATATAAAAGCAAGGCATGGGTCTGTTTATTTCATCACATTCATTGATGATCATACTCGATTTGGACATGTCTATTTGATTTCTCATAAATCTGAGGCTTTAAATTGTTTTAAAAGATTTATGATCTTAGTGGAAAATCAATTAGACAAAAAAATAAAAGCATTAAGATCCGATCGAGGATGAGAATATCTGTCTGATCAGTTTAGAAATTTATGTAATGAAAAGGGAATAGATAGACAATTGACTATTCTACATACTCCTCAACAAAATGGTGTTACGGAAAGAAGAAATATAACCTTAATGGAAATGGTTAGGTCAATGATGGCACAAGCTAACTTGCCCATCAACTTTTAAGGTGATACTTTGTTAACTGCTGTTTACATACTTAACCGTGTACCTTCTAAATCAATTACTTCTACTCCATATGAGTTATGGATAGGCAGAAAGCCTGATTTAAACTTTTTAAAACCTTGGGGTTGTGCTGTCTATTGTTGACACCTAAATTTCGACCGACCATTTAATAATAATTTGCATAGAAAATTATGGATTAAATTTTAACTCCTAAACAAAAATATTAAAATTGCATAGCATATAATTTAAGTTCATATAGGTTAGTTGCATTCCGCATCGGACCGACGATAGCAACCGAGCTTAAAATTCATCACATAAACCGAGCTCGGGCACCGAATGAAACTCGGCTCCCTTAGGGGATGGGGGCCGAAAATCACACATCATAAGGCCTTTGTTGTCTTAATTTGAGCATAAATTAACCCATTAAGTTTAATTGAATAAAACCCCGAATTAATTCAACCAACTTGGAATTAAATAAAAATTAAAAGATAAAGCTTAAGCCTAAGCCCATTAGGATTAGAAAGTCCAGCCAATTAACCTAGGGTTGCGATATAAATATATGATTATACCCATCAATCATGAGGGGCTCTGATAATTCCTAGAACGCAATTCTTGAGAGCACGAGAAACACACGTGAGAAAGAAAAAAAATTGAGAGAAATCGGTGAAACAAAGTTCGGTTTCATTGCTGTTCTTAAAGCAAGATGTTTTTAGCGAAATAAGCCAAACGTCTTCAAAGCATCCTCAGCAGCTCCGTGAAAGTGCAGCAAGTCCGAAGGCTCTAACAAGTCTGTTATTATGTTTCGATGATTTTTTGCCAAGTCCAGAGAGCCCTTTATCAAGTCCAAGGGTTGTCGCGCATCTTTCCGTGGCATTCCTGTCCGTGCTGGCGCCTTTCTAATGACCTCACTTCCACCTAGCGGTAATCTTGGCAAAGTGCAGCATCTCGAGTGTCTTTCCGGCACAAGATCAGCAACGAGAGAGTCTCTAACATCATCAGCGAGCAAGAGCACCGTTGACGCATTCTAAAGAATTAATGGGAGGAAACAGGGAGTGACGTAATTCCATCTTTATCCACACCTCTACTTACTTGATAATATCAGCACATGTAAAGGAAGGAAGACAAACGACAAAGAAAAATCGTTTGTGGGAGGCGAAGAAGTCAAGTTCCTACACCCCTGTCCGTGAGCCTGAAGCCTAGCTGAGCCACTCCTGACCGCCGTCACGCCCGCCGTCGCTGTCGCTGCCACCATCGATCCGTTGGCCACCGTCCCAACCCGCACATGATCCTGATCCGCCGCAAATTCAAATTTGGAAAAATATCCACAAATTAGGTAAGATTCTCATCTATAGTCTTGTAATATTCAATTTCCTAATTTTTTGGGTGTTTGAATATTTCGTGAATATTGTATGGATTGCTAGATATCTTAAGATAATTTTGTGATATCTGCAATATTTGAAAATACCCAAAATTAGGAATTTTCCTAATTTGGCAACGTATCTGGACGACTATCCGACTTTATCTCTAAGGTATGATACGCAGTGATACCGAAAATCATTATTTTATCCATAATCACTTGGATACAATAATAGATTTTATTTGCTTTTCAAATTCGAACAATCAACTTTCCGTCGATATCTATAACCCTATAGATATGACTGTTAGTTTGATTTCTTCGCCTCATTTAAATTTTATAAGAAAAATTTTGCGGATTATATGGATATTGATTTAATGGTGGTGTTTATCTCTTATTTGATTTTGTTTCTTTATAAGAAAAGCCAAAAAGATTAGATGCAATTTGAATTGATTTCTTAGAAGATAATGTTGCATGTTTAGAATATATCTAGATAACTTTTTTTTTAATAGAATAGGACAACCGAGATTTGCTAGAAAGATAAGATAATTTCTAATTTAAATTAGGAATTAGGGTAATTTGTTTCCTAGTTTAATTAGATATTATTCTAACCATGATAGTTCATTCCGAGTTGATTTTAATTTCGAATTTTGATAAAAAAATACCAAAAAGAATGTTCTAGAATAGGTTAATTTGTTTTCTTTAGTTTAAAATTGCATGTTTAGATAATTGGCATTTTTAATTCCGAATTTCATAAAAATACCAAAAATAAATCATTTGCTCGTCATTAGAAATAGGTCATATTGTCGCATGACATATAGTTTGCATATTAGGCTGCATTAATCGCATATTAATTTTTGCACGTCATTACATATATGTTAGCTTTCATTTAAATAAGTGAAAATCCAAAAAATATTGAGCGAACTGCTTGTTAATTAGAAATCATATTAGGATTGTTGATGTGATTTTCTAGCTAGCAATGCAGATGCTTATGTTGCTTCGAGGTAAGTAATTCTCCCAATGTTGCAATTTATTTAATATTTTGATTATTGGGTGTTACTTTGGTGGTTTGCGCACTTGTATGATCACCTCACATGCTAGTGACTAAGTTAAAATAAATCCAAACTGTCTGCTAAAATATTTTTTGAAAAGAAAAGATACCGAAAGGGCGTTAGACTAGATCTAGCGTAACCAAATTCCCGAGCTTAGAATCTTTGGTTCGTAGGAATAAAACATATATCCCTATGTTTTATTTAGGTTTCTAATCGACCTACCGCAAATAGATTAGTGGGGACTCCAAGCATGAAAACATTGGCATGATAAGAACTTAAATCCTAAGTTGCGAATTGGTAAGGCTTGGAAGGGCCCGAGTTAAGTTTAGTCTTAATAATTCATTAACCTGAGAAAACTTTAGGTCGTGACACCTATACTCGTGAGTCTTTTCACAAGAATGGAAAATTAGGGCCAAGAGCCAAAAATAGTATTTTTATAAGATACTCAGAGTATTCAAAAGGATATGTATTCATAGGTGAATAAGAAAGCAGAAGTATAACTGAATTTGAATCACGGGATGTCACATTCTTAGAGAATGAATTTCCTAAAAAGGGCAATGTAGGTGGAAAATACTCGCTATACGAATTCGTGCATCGTGATAGTAAAGTTAGTGGAATCATTGTGACAAATGAAGAGTTGAATGCAACCCAGTCTTAATTACAACCACCTAAAGAGATAACACCACAATTATCTAATTTGAGTGGGAGCAAAATGGAATGTAGTGAATCATCAGCAGTACAACATTCCATACGACAGTCAAGTCGTAATAAGATTCCCCGTCGACGTTTTGACATTGAAAGAGAAGCTTTCATGATCGCCCCACAAGATGAAGATAAGTCGAAGAATGTGAATGATGCTCTAAAGTGCCTTGATAAGGAAAAATGGATACTTGTAATGGAAGAAGAAATTGAGTCATTAAGATTAAATCAAGTTTAGGAATTGGTTGATCTTCCAAAAGGACGCAAAGCCATTGGAAACAAGTGGGTTTTCAAAATAAAGCGTAAGGCCGATGGCTCAATAGAGAGGTATAAGGCTCGCCTAGTGGCGAAAGAATATAATCAACAGGAAGGGGTTGACTTTGAAGAAACTTTTTCTCATGTGGTTAAATTTACCTCTATTCGCTTTATTTTGGCAATAGTAGCTAGTATGGATTTTGAATTACATCAAATAGATGTAAAGACTGTATTCCTCAATGGAGAATTAGAGGAAGAAATTTATATGGAACAACCTGTTAGTTTCATTACAAAAGGTCGGGAGCACAAAGTGTGTCGACTATTAAAGTCAATATATGGCCTTAAGTAGTCTTCAAGACAATGGTATATACGTTTTCACAATGCAATAATAGCATATGATTTTGTTATGATTAGTGAAAACAATTATGTATATATCAAAAGATCCAAAGATCAATTTGTGATCTTATCATTATATGTTGATGATATACTAATTATTGGAAACAGTATGGAGTTTGTTAAAACAGTCAAGAATTGGTTATCTTCCAATTTCGAAATGAAAGATATAGGTGAAGCTGCACACATTCTTAAAATTAAGATTTCAAGAGATCGATCAAAGAAATTCCTATCCCTTTCACAAGAGACGTATGTAAATAAAATGATTGAACGATTTCGTATGCAAGACTGTAAACCAATAGATACTCCTATTGCAAATGACGAATCATTAAGCGATAGAACACGTCCTAAGACTTCACAGGAAAGGAGCAAATGGAACAAGTTCCATATGCTAGTGCTGTCGAAAGCTTGATGTACGCTATGATGTGTACAAGACCTGATATTTGTTATGCAATTGGAATGATAAGTAGATATTAATCCAATCTAGGTCAATCACATTGGATCGTCGTCAAAAGAATCTTGAGATATCTAAAGGGAAATGCCGACTATGCGCTGACTTATCAAGGAAGTGATATACACCTTGAATGCTATACTAATGCAGATTGGGGAGGAGATTTAAAAGAAAGGAAATCTACTTTTGGATATGTGTTCTTATTGAATAATGGCGCCATATCTTAGAGCAGTAAGAAACAACAGTGTGTAACCTTATCTACAATGGAAGTTGAGTTCGTGGCTCTATCAGCAGCAGCACAAGAAGCTGTTTGGCTTAGAAGATTTTTGGATCACTTAAGTGTTACTAAGAATGTTGCAAACCAAGTATTGGTCTATTGTGATAGCCAAGTAGCAATAGCGTACACTAAGGATCTCAAGTACTATGGAAAGAACAAACATATAGATATCAAATATAACTATGTCAAGGACATGGTTGCACGAAAGGAAGTGAACGTAATATACATATCTACAAAAAGGATGATAACAGATCCTATGACGAACCCGATTCCTAGAGAAGTTTTCCACGGTTATGTGAAATCTCGAGGACTGTGTAGAATATGATGTACTGAATATTGTAATTTTTCCTGAACGTTCACTATTAATGAAGTTTGTTATTATCAAAGCCTATAAGTTTGTATGACATTTGTGAATGTCGATGTTGAGTGCATTATATTGAAAATATACGTCAGACAGATAAGAGATTAGTCCACTCATACGGGTAATCGCCTCTACTCACTGTGTGTTGAATAAAGATGAGACAGTTTCAAGCTTGTTATTTATGTGATAATTGAGAGCTTAAGCTTAGAGCATGGATGTTGCCTTAACAGAATGTTAAGACGGAGATATATAGATTATTATATTCGAAAATGAAATGACCCACATTTTTTACTTTACCTGTTTCAAGTGAAATGACCCACATTCTGGATTGTGCCCAAGCCAACGGTGTGTTCTTGGGCTTGGAAAAAAAATATTAGTCCTCCGCTGGGATTTCCATCTTCAGTTTGTCTAGTGCATCAACAACAGAGCAAATACCTCCTTTTGGTTCGACCATTGGCATGCTAAGGGTCCTCTTTACAAGTTCTTTGAGGATAGGGACATATACCGCTCCTGTATTCCAAGGTACTCCTTAGTGAGCGAGTTCTTCTCCTCTGTTTGGCCCCATTCCTCGATCATAGACACATTTCGCTCCTGGCTGCTTTCTGCTTCTCTTGATTTGGGAGCCAGCGACAGCATCACCTGGCACAGTTACCCCTTAGGAGAGTTCTCTATATTCAAGGCTTGGGAATTCTTAAGGATCAAGGGCCAAAAAGTTAACTGGAGCTCATTCATATGGGATCCTTTCATTGCCCCTAGGTATGGGTTTTTACTATGGCTTATCACCATCAAAAGGCTTCCTACTCAGGAGTATCTTTTGAGCCATAATAGGATTGAGGCAAGGACTTGTGTCTTTTGCCACAGTAGACCGGATTCCATCGATCATCTTTTCTTCGGTTGTAACATCTCAGCCTCCCTTGCGTCTTTTTGGGCTTCCAAGTGTAATCTCTCCTGGCGTAATGGTTCGTGGGATGATAATCTACGATGGGCCATTCGAGTCATTGGAGGCCATAGGTTCCACCAACGCATTGCTCACTTCTCCTTCAGTGCATTATGCCATACCATTTGGAAGGCACGGAATGATATTATTTTCAGAAGCAAGACTTGCTTTTTGCCAACTATCCGCAATCATTTAATTAAGGTGACGCGAGATCGATGTTTATCCTTTAAACCTATCAAAGATAATCCCCGGAATTTGAGAATTCAAGCCAATTGGGGCATTCCTGTCTCAATTTTTTATTCTTAGTTGCGCTTAGCTATTGTTTAGCTCTCTTTTGGCCGTTATGGACGGTCTTGCTAACTTAGTTCCTGCGGCTTACTGGCCTTGTTTAGTTGTACTCCTTGTACCTGTTGGAACACCTCCATTGTTCCCTCGAGTACGAGGTTTTTTCAGTATGACTTTCCCTCATTGTATTTGGTGCGTTAAATAATATATATACATCTTACCTTACCAAAAAAAAAAATGTTAGATGGAAGTTTTGATAGACGCTTATGAACAGAGTAGATTTGTGAACTTAAGTTAGACATTGAGTATGTCTAAATTATCATCTGTATGGTATTGAGAGTAAAGACATACACTCTATGGGAAAAGGAGAGAATACCGTAATACGTATTTCATATTACGTATGCATGGGACGACCAATAAGAAGTAACAAAATTGTGATATCAATTTTAGTTGTGTGAGACTCTTGAGGAAAATAGTTTTTTCTCAATAAAAGTGTCATCACGACTCTTACTTATTCTCAAAATTTCTATTTAGTGTTTATTATCTTAGGATGTTGCCAATGATCATGATAATTCGGTCTAAAGGGACATTTCTAAAAAAGTGAGTTGAACCGAAATGGAGAGATTTAAGGAAAGAGGAAGATCAATTTAATATATAATGTCACATTTTATATTTGTATTCACAGGTCGACTAATTATGATTTTAAGTAAATTATAATTGTGAATACAATATACGAGATACTAAAAAAGATCAAGAGAGACAAAATGTGACTGATTGATCTAAGGAACTGTATACTAATTCTACTTTGAATAATGTCCAATTTGAGCTGTTATATATTCCGAACAGATTTATAACAACGAGCTGTCGTAGTATGCTGGTCACACGAATTATTTGCCAATATGAACTTTTCAAGGAAGAGAGTTGTGCTTAGTCCATCATGGGTGAGTGAGAGATGAAAGACATAATGGGTGGACCGCCCAATATGGGCCAAGCCCGGCCCGTGAGCCACAAGGGCCCACGATGTGGTTATTTGTCTATTCCTATAATAAAAGGCACCCATTGGAAAAACATAACGTGATTTTCCATAAGTAAGCGCACTTCTTCGAAAGACAATGTATTCTCTAGTTTTCCTTCGGAATGAAAACGAGTATGGAAGACGATCAAAGAACTCTCAAGCGCAAAGTGGCATTTAATCTGTGACAATACTGGGTATGTTCGTTATATGATATGCCTGTACGATCGGTGATACAAGTTGATGATTCTCGAACACGTTTTTCGCATTAATCGAATTTGTTTCGAATATGTTTCGAACGTGTCGATTGGGAATTGAGTTTTCCCTACACAAACTATGCCATTCGTTACATTTTTATTGTAAACTTTTTTTATGAGAATAAAAGCCTCAAACTTGTATATTTGTATACATTTACTTTTATTAAAGATTTTATCAGATAACTTTTCAACCAAAATAACGTCGTTTTTATGTCAACATCTATGTAGGCAAATTTTTTAGAGTATTTCTTGAAAAAACTTTGACAGGGAGTAAATATATCACATAAGTATAAATTTAGAATTTTTTGTGTTGTGAAAAAAAAATTAAGATTAATGTGTTATAATAAATATAATTTGGAAATTTTGATAGCTTCATCCCCAAAAGAAGAAAAAGATCAATGAGCTATCCATAAACATCCATAGCTGGCAACAGCAGTCCCTCCCCAGTCCCCAGTCTCTCTCGCTCTCTGTGTCCGAAGAAAATCTCTGAAAAATTCGGGAGTAGAAGAAGCCTATCCTATCGGTAAGTGGGTTGACTCGGGTTGAGAATGAGCGCGTCGAGGTTCATAAAATGCGTCACGGTCGGCGACGGAGCTGTTGGCAAGACGTGCATGCTCATCTCCTACACCAGCAACAGCTTCCCCACTGTAAGCAAAACAAACTTACTCAAGACTTGAGTTTTTTCCACTTCTTTTGGTACCCTTTATTGGCATTATCGATCGATTGAAGCAATTGGACTTAATTTTGTTGTGGATTCAATCGGTGTAAGTGGGTGGCTGCGTTTCTTTGAAATTTTTCTTATTCGGGTGCTGAGGAAGGGGGGTGAAGTTGTTCGAATTTTGGGTTTGCTAGAGCGATTTGAAATTGATAATTAGTTGGGTCACTTTAGGATGTGGATTTTAGTGGCGAGTGTTTGCTTCTTGCCCCCAATCTCTACTAGTTGTTGGTGACAAAATGAGAGAAAAGAAAGCGGCATTGGATTTTGATAATGTGTTTCCAGGTTTATGCTAACCTGTGTGCATTGGCGGAGTTTGCTTCTTTTGTTACATAGGAATTTTGTTTTCGAAATTATGCTTGTCATGTCTCTGTTTTTAGTTTTCTTTTTGGACTAAATTATGCAAGTAACATGGTTGCTATGGCCATAGCTAATGGGTTCGTTTTTCACACAAAGCCACGTATGGAGATATTGCTATTCATTCTCTCAAATGGTAATGACTCTTTAGTCTTACCATTTGTAGTATGGACTATGGAATCGGATTTGATTTGAGAAGTCTTTTGATGAAGACATGAGAATTTCTACAAAATTTCTCAGTATTTGGCTCTTGATTAGTTTGTTTTTGGGTGAGATTTGAAATAATCTCACTAATTGTCCACTTTGCAAAGCGATATTGGTGTCCTTTCTTCTCTGTAGTGGGAGGTGTTATTTGACGAATACTGGTGGTTTGAAGGTATCTGACATTGTAGTGTGGATCAGTCAGATTATTTGCTAATGGATTGTTTACCGTGGGAGAAATTTCAATCCGTTCGTCCCACACAACTTACTAGTGACTTAATGAACCAAGTTATCATATTTAAAGATGCCTTTATATTTTGAAGGTAAACTATGTTTCTGCTGGGGACAATTTAATGAGTTACTTTATAGCACTTACTATGGACTGTATGCCTCACGCTTTGTTGTGTGTATCTAGGGTGTTTTTACTAGGTAGGGCATGCATTACACTTGATGAACTGAATGCTGGATGATGTACTCCGAACTAAGTTCAGTTATAAATTTATCATTTGATCATATCTATAATGATTATTTGATCTGCACCCTGTTGAATTGAAGAGCTATCTTTTGATTCTCATGTTATTTTGCTCTGGAGCAGGATTATGTGCCAACTGTATTTGACAATTTTAGTGCAAACGTAGTTGTTGATGGAAGCACTATTAATCTGGGGTTGTGGGACACTGCTGGTTGGTCATCAATCTCTGATGATGAAATTTCCTTCACTATGTTTTGGCTGAAATCCGTTTCTTCATGTTTTGACTGGGATGCCAATTTCCAACGCCACAGGACAGGAAGATTACAATAGGTTGAGACCTTTAAGTTATTGTGGAGCAGATGTCTTCCTGCTTGCGTTCTCTCTCATAAGCAAGGCTAGCTATGAGAATGTTGCCAAAAAGGTAAGTCTTACCCAGCTTAAGTTCTTTTCTCGATTTCTGCATTCTCTCTTTGCCTGCATGATCAGACCACATTTGTTATCTTACGTATTTTCCCTTAAATGTTCAGTGGATTCCTGAGTTGCGACATTATGCACCTGGTGTTCCGGTTATTCTTGTCGGGACGAAGCTTGGTTAGAGTCTATGGCATTCCCTTCGTTCTCCTATTACTTAGTAGCAGATACCATACCCTTGTTGGTAGTACAATATGATTTAATTCAATTGTTGGCATCTGTCTCAATGTCATATGGTACATTTTTTCGAGATTGTAGTTTTGCTTGTCCATTAGTTCACGTATTTAATCAACATATGGCATTATCTGTTCTCACCCAATTTGCGACATGATATTGATCTTAAAATGAGTATAGCCTGCATGTCTTTGGTGGACCACTCAGCCAGTCCAACTGGTTAAATCGGGGCAAATTGGACCTGGTCCGGTTTTCTTAGAATCGGTTTTGGCCCTGTGAACCATTTAAATATATTTACTACCATCTGTTGGCTTCATTTCTATACAAAAAGGATTTAGTTGCTGGTGATGAGTCTCAAATAAGTGACCTCAAAGATCAAAGGGGTGCTCGCTAGCCATCTGATCTGGGCAGTGATGATGTGCTTATTTCTTTTTTCTTTTCTTTTAAACTTTCAAAAAGTTATGAGATATTTCTGAACTTGTTTTTCAAGATTGCATTCTTTTATGTACATAGCGTATTTAATCTAATTAGTCACTTTAATTGGACTGAAAAGCTTGACTGGTAGGATCAGTTGAACCGCAGATCAACACTTGCTTGGTTTGTAAACCATTTTCAAAACATCTCTCTCTCTCTCTCTCTCTCTCTCTCTCTCTCTCTCTCTCTCTCTCTCACACACACACACACACACACACACACACACATACAGAGCAATGAGGGTTAACAGATTAAAATCAATTTTGACTTGGAAATTCGACCTTGCTTATAATCGAAAATTTGTGAATTTGTCTTATATACTTGAATTAGCGCAAAAGTTTTTCCTGTTAAGTTTCCCTTGTGATCCTATGCCTTACATATAGCACAGTACTAATGAGTGTGTTTAAGTATGGCATGATGATACTGATTAATTGGGACAACTAAAGCAAACAACTTATATCAGATGAATACAATCAATTGTAAGGAGGGGATGTTTGGAGCAGAAAATCAGAATAGTTGTCACAAGAAAATATTGCAGTCCTGGAACTTGAAGATATTGAGAGCACTGAACCAAATGTTTGGTTTCTTACCAGCAAAAAACCTTTTATCTTCAAAATAAGAAATTAAAAAGGGTATGGTATCAGTTACAGCAGGACTTTTTATGTTGCTGCAAAAAATTCCTTTCTGAAGCTATGTTGAAATTAAGTACAATTGTTCTGTTTCATTACATTGTGGATATTCTGTATCTGAAAGTTTTTATGGTCCTTTGAATCAATCCTCTAGCTTGCCAGTTCTTCATATTTTTGGCCACCATTAAGTTTGGTATTTCATTAAAGATAATTTGCTTCAAAGTTTTTTTTTTTTTTTTGATTTAGAGTGTGGCTTTTTATACTTTGATTTTAGTTTGAACCCCTTTCTTTCTTTTTTCCCCCATGTATATACCAAGAATGCTCCCAGGTTAGAGCCACCTTGTTTGGTAAACTCAGGGACCATATCCCATCTGAGTAACTCTCAGTACTCTTGGTTAGCACACGGGTTCATGCGAATCCCAGGGTATTAATTGAACTCAGTGTCTGCTTTGAGTGTGATCTTGGTGAGCACACAGGTTCATGTCAGATGTCTTGTCTTAATAACTTGATTGCTGGTCTCTATTTGTTGTTAACAAAGGTTAACTTGTAAAGTGGTTCGTCATCCTCATGCACAATACCTGTGTGGATAACTAATAAGCAACATTACTTTTTGTGTGATCTCGTTAGCCTTTTATGAGACAGTACGTAATGTTCACTAATCAGCACTAATATCCCCTGTAAAAAACTGCAGTCTCGTCTATACTATCCCAAGCAACCTCTTTTGTTCATTTTCATGACATATATTATTTCCTACAGATCTACGAGATGATAAGCAGTTCTTCTTAGACCACCCCGGTGCCATCCCCATTACCACAGCCCAGGTACCCTCTATTCTTCCTTTAGATAGTTTCAACTTTCATTATTTATTGGTTTTTATTGACATCTTTTGGACTTATTTTTGAATGAGCTTCACTGAAACATTATTCTTTTCTATTTTGCAAGGGGGAGGAGCTAAAGAAACTGATAGGGGCTGCTGCTTACATAGAATGCAGTTCAAAAACGCAGCAGGTTCGTATTATCTGATTCCACTTACAGTTGAAGTTATTTACATGTTGGATTGAATGATCTGTCATGTCCTTACTTGAAGTTTGTTAATTTGGGATCGCAGAACGTGAAAGCTGTGTTTGATGCTGCCATTAAGGTGGTCCTGCAGCCCCCTAAACAGAAGCAAAGGAAGAAGAGAAAGGCTCAAAAGGCATGCTCTATCTTATGAGCATGGCGAGGAGAGCAAGAAGAAAGAAATTCTTTGTGGTATGGAGTAGTAATTAATTACTGCAAAACAAGGAGTAAACGAGTGATGTTAATAGTCCTAACTGACAACCTAGGGAGATGTCGACAGAGCATTGCAGTTCTGCTTGCTGCACCTCGTCTGTGGTCTAATATCATTATGAAGGGCTTACTTTATATGCGGGTAACTAGCAAAAAATTTTATAAAAGCTCTAGAGAGTTGTAATATTTTTCCTTTTGGTTGAAAAAGTCGCATTGTTTATTACTAGGATGCATTGTGCATGTGCTTTTCTTGGTAACTGCTACTGGCGTGCATGTTGATGCAGTTGTAGTCTTCTAGAAATGGCCCTCTGATTCTATTTTCCAGTTTGATCTCTCTCTCTCTCTCTAACATGAGCTCCTACCTTATCATCTCTAAGGCGCATGGGTCAGACCTTTCCTGTCTCATGCTGCTGGTTCGCCAATTCTGAAAAATCTTAGAACACAATTGGCCAGACGAGACATACTTTAGTGAGTGAAATTATGAAACTTGGGCCATTTAAATAAGGTGTTTGAATTGCTCTAAAAGAATAGGGACACAGAATTGGAAGGCCATTTAGTGCAAAAAGAATATATTTTGAAGGGGACAGATATAAAGGTGCATAATGTGAGGTCTATGTTTAAGATGTCAGAATCAATATTTGCCTTTTAATCTTCTTTAACAGATCAGAGTAGTCCCAAGATTCTCAAGGGCTTATCACGAATTGCCTTTTGTTGAGGGTCAAGGGATTGAGTCTTGAGCCGCCCTGATAGAGATGGCTTGCACAATCAATTTGTGACAATTGGTGGGTGGTGCATTAGAAGGTATCTAACGAAGCAACTCTTGCATTTCTGAATGGAAGCAATGAATATTTTACTAGTTGGGGCATTTCCTCCTCTTTTCCTTGTTCTTTTCTTGTTTTGCCTGGAGCTATCCTATCTGTTTCCTTGGCTCCTTCTTTTCCTCCCAAAAAAAAAAAAAAAAAACAAGTTTCACATTCCCTTGACCATGTGTGATAGGGATGCACGATTGAAGCATTATGTCGCCGGATCATACAGGGATAACCTCCTGATTGAAACATCTAATTTATCGGGTGACGATTGCATCCGATAATCAATTCGTCGTAATAGCTAGGCACTCTCTTCCTGTTCGTGTACATGCGTATGGACACGCTCGCGTGTATGTCGGTGTGGCATCATTACAAGATTGCAGTCAATTGGCAATAAAATTAGTCCTGATTTATATTGCTGATGAACTTAGGCCATGTCTGTCATGTTCATCAGATTTTAAATGCATGATTCCTGCCCCCATTTTCTTTTCTGCAAGAATTGATTCTTTCCCCACTCATCTTCCTTTCACAAGGAATCGTTTAGCCAATCTCTCACATTTGCTTCCCCTCTTCTTCCTCGCCAGCCGCCACCACCTCAAATTCCTCCATTATAAACACCGCCTTCCCATTTGACTCATCACAGCCTGTTCCCCTTCAGTTCACTTCTTCTTCACCTTGTAACGTATTGGCTTCAATGGCATCCAAGAGAATTCTGAAGGAGCTCAAGGACTTGCAAAGAGACCCCCCATCTTCTTGCAGTGCAGGTACAGGAGCATCAATGGACTTGATCAAAATTGGGCCTATGCTCAAAACAATATTATATTTCTCCCCACCAAAAAAGGAATTATATAATCACTTTAGCCGTGTCTTTCAGGTCCTGTGGGTGAGGACATGTTTCATTGGCAAGCAACCATAATCGGCCCAAACGACAGTCCTTATGCTTGTGGAGTCTTCCTTGTGACCATCCATTTCCCACCTGATTATCCTTTCAAGCCTCCAAAGGTGCAAAGATCAGGCCAAATCTTTCTGTTCTTGGGGTAATTTTAAATTCAAACCCAAGAATTTCTTGAATTAAATTGGGGGGAAACTTTGCAGGTTGCTTTCAAGACCAAGGTGTTCCATCCAAATATCAATAGCAATGGGAATATATGCTTGGACATCCTCAAGGAACAGTGGAGTCCTGCCCTTACAATCTCCAAGGTATATCCAATGCACAGTTGAAGAATTTGTTCACGACTTACTGACGCCTAGTCAATCCGTACCAATATACAAGTGATCCTCACAGGTACTGTTATCCATATGCTCGTTGCTCACGGATCCGAACCCTGACGATCCGCTCGTTCCGGAGATCGCCCACATGTGCAAGGCCGATAAAATCAAGTATGACTCGACGGCCCGCAGTTGGACCCATAAGTATGCCATGGGTTGAACCAGACATGTCCTCTAAGATTTAAACTAAAATCCCATCACGTTTGTTATGCAACAACAGATTCAATTCATCACCACCCTTCACCCAAAGGAAGTATTTTGTCAAGAACCACAAGCCTGTGATCCGAGGATGTATGTATGATTGTAATTTGAGAATCTCTAAAATAAAATTTGGTGTGGAGGCTTTTCAAGATTTGAACACATTATCTCTACTATCTGTAGGCACTATTTCACATTGTTCAGCAGATATTAATCACTTTCTGGAAATATCATTATGATCATCTAAGTGAAATTCATCATAAACATTGTTGGCTTGCAAAAATCTCCGTCGGCAACTAGATGTAAAAAGAACTTATTTGAATCAATTACGTTACAGTAACCGAATCACGCTTAAACTTTTAAAACAGTTAGTTGTGATTTCACAAAATTTACCTGCTATCAAAGTTGGAAGTCTTGAATTTAATTTTTCAAGACCTTTATTTGCCTCCTTATATTTGCACGGCCCAGCCTAGGCTGAAAGCTTTCATAATAGTGGGTTATGATCCTACCGATTTAACAAATTACCATAAAGTTAGATGAGCAAGATTTCCCGAGATTGATGAGGTTTGACATACATACAACTCAAAAATATGCACGTGTCACACGCGTGCAAGAGAAAAAACGACAAGATCAAAATCGTGCTGTAAATAATAATTTTTCTTCGTATTCACGCTTATAATTCTAGCATCTCAATGTCCATTCCGGAAATAGGAGGGATTTATGCATAAGAAGATTAAAATATCCTCATCAACTAAAATAGATAATATATATATCTGATGAGGATAAAAGAAAATGGATGCTTTTATCTAATTTTGATGGTTTTTTTTTTTTGCTTTTTTTTTCAGCCGAAATGCCATGAAATGGAGTTGAACATGGTGAAGAAAATGGCCGTAAAAATGAGAAGTGATTAACCGGAGGGTTGAGACAAATAGGATGAAAAAATTTTCTCCCACGGCAAATACTTTTTCCCAATTTCCTTGAACATTCACTAAGGGCAAATCATGAAATTTCATATTGGGAATAGGGCTGTTTTAGTCATTCAAAGAGTGGATGCCAACTTTGAAAATTCGCTCCATATACAATATAAGTGACCGTGGTCCTGAGCAAGACCTTAAAAGGCTCAAGGAGAAAACATGGAGAAAGGACTCCCCGTTATGGTGAAGGCTTGTCCCTATGTTCTCTCTGTATTCCCTCTCTCCAGGGAAGAAAAAGATTAGGAGGAAACATGGGGCTTTTTGCGTGGTGAAAGTAGACACCACGTCAACTTCGATTGGCTATCTTCGGATAGACAGATATAGTAGCCTCCCACGTTGGATATGACAAGAAGGGAAGTCTCGGCTTCCTATATGTCTGCTTATGCTTCGCACACGCCTGTCAATCGACTGGCAGACCTATACGCCGGTTGGCAAATCATGAAATTTCATATTGGGAATAGGGCTGTTTTGGTCATTCAAAGAGTGGATACCAACTTTGAAAATTCGCTCCATATACAATATAAGTGGCCTTGATTTTTTTCTACCATAAAAATAAAATAAAATGAGGTAACTGGGCACAACCTCTATTAATAAAAGAATTTGGTGACTCTGTTTCCACACCTAACAAGGCTAAAACACATTCTCTATTAAATTAGAATGACCAAAATGTCCTAAATGAAAATAGGCAACTAAGTTGGCTAAAAAAAAGAAAGTCAATAGGCATACATCGTGCTAGTAAAGGGATCAGGGGTGAGGTCGGAGAGTACCGGATTTGGAGTTCGATCTCCTTATATACCACACATACATGTATGTACATAAAAGAGATGAGTGAGACCCAAAAAAAAAAAAAAAAAAAAGGTTGGCTCGAAAAGGCGAGTAAAGTGGGATCCATCTATTAAACCCCATCTTCATCATCGAACCGAAAGAAGTAGTACACGAAAGATGCAAGACCTTCTTGGATAATGATGACGCCTGAAATTATTTTGTTGGTTTATAATTTTTATTTCATTTTTGGAGCTTATCTTCAATGGGCAATTTTCAATTATATTCACAGTTTGAAATTATTTTTACGATGGCTTGTTTTGACTAAAGAAAATCTTTGCCAATGAATATTTAGTCGTTTGTCAGCCTCGAAAATGTTTCCTTAGCGTAACGTATGGATTGCTTGCTTGAGATGATGCTTCAGCTAGTCAAGGATGGCGACAGCGTCAGTTTTGGCGACGAACTATGGACGCCAGAAGTTTTCGCGACCACTTTAATCGTACAAGCTAGCGACCCTATATTTCCTTCTGGTGAAATTTTCTTCCCTCACTAAAGTCAATCATCAAAAAAGTCGTAAATTTATTACACATGTGCCGATTTAGTCCTAAAACATTTTGACGATTTATTAATCTAGACCTAAACCTCTTAATTGTGTCAATATAAACTTTTTGGTGATTTCCCAATTTAATCATTTAGGCCAATTTTGGTTGGAAATCGTTGACATAATGGTCTAGACAACATTGGCCATCCTACGTGATATCACTATAGGACTAGCGTTGATGTGAATAATTTTTTTAATTTTTCTGAATTTTGTTATTTTTTTTTTTTCGTTTCGGTTTTTTACAACCCTAGGTCGGCAAGGTCACTGACTGACCTTAGCTTAGATCCTGGAGAGGGCCCGACGCCCTCGCCCAGACCAGGTGAGAGTTGCTGGCCCTTACCTGTGGCCGAGGAGGATCGGTGACCTAAGGTTTGAAAACAAAAAGAAAAGAAAAAAAATAAGAATTTCAAAAAAATGTTAAAAAATTAAAAATTGAAAATACTGTCCACGTTAGCGTCCCCTTGCCACGTAGGAAGCCAATGCTGACTAGATCGTCATATTAGCGATTTCCGGTCAAAATTAGTCGGAGGAACTAAATTGGCAAATTGTCAAAATGTTTAAAATTAAATTTGTCCAAATTGAAAAGTTTATAACTGAATTGGGACAAATATAATAGGTTTATGAATTTTTGGTAACTTCCCCGACAAACTTTTTATCGCGCCAACATTCATTTGGATCTTAATTTGATCGATTAGCATGAAGAGACCGATGATGCACAAATCTCAAACAGGTGGCACTCATAGTTTGGATCCCGCCGGCCAAAGCCTTGGAAACCAGTACGGCAAGAATCAAAGAAACTGGGTCTTTTTTTTTTTTTGTCCTAGGCAACTCCATGATTCTTAAAGTCCTAGGGAATTCATTGATGCTTTTTAGTTGGAGAATGCGTGCGGAAGGAGCAGGAGGAGGAGGAAGAGGAGGAGGGAGGCAAATGCAATGAAGAGTAGAATTAGTGGTCTATTCGCGAGTGTACAATGTACACGACTTGCCTTGTAGGTAGGGTTAGTCCTCTCTTTTAGTCGTGCGAAATGCTCCTAGCAAAGCACGCAATTCTTTCAAGACTTTGGGGGCATTACCTATCATTCATCTACGCTTTTGGTACGAAATTTATGGGCCTTGGCTCTTGGTCTAAGCTTTGCTAAGCCCAAGTGGAATTTGGGTGCCACAAAGTGTCAACTCTTGCTTTCGACTTTTGTAAATTTAGCGGAATCCGCACTTTGACTTTCGTTCAATACCGAGATACATGAAATTTTCATTAAGATGTTCAATTATTAACTTGTAGGATCGCATATAACTCATTCACAATCTTGCGAAACTAGTATATTCTATTTTCAAGATTCGGAGGTAAAGCTATAAGTAGAACTTAGAATAGCCGATTAGAGTAAGAAAATACAAGAGTTTGGAGAGCCTTCTCCCACATTGCCATGTAATTTAGAACCAACACAGTTTCTTTTTTTTCATTTTCTATCTCTTATTTGGAATGGTCAAACTCCCTGCTTCGTCAGCTATCAGCATGAATTTCGTGGTTTGTCTCGCCTCTGTCAATCTAGATCGTCTTTAATTTCATAGAGTCACGCATTCACATGCAAGAGCCTGGGGTTATCAGTTTTCAAAAACCTTGAATTTCTGACTATATATATATAAACTTTCTTCAAGCACCAACACCAGACAAGACACCAGCGGAACACATGCACTGCATCGATCAGTGCCATGCACGAACATACCTATACAGTCTCACGAAAATTCAAACCTTGATGTGTTTTTTATTATGTTCATTGTCAAACGATTAACGTGCATGATACGATAATAGTTTAATAGGAGACTGACATATCTTGGTTAGGGTTTAGGAAACGGGGAATCGTTTATAATCTACATCTCAACTGCTCGCGTATAAAGATCTGAATATTATCCGTCAAAATTACTTTCTGCGTGTTGTTTCGGAATTTCTTACAAGGACTGGGTGTGCTAAACGGAATCCATCACAACAGTCAATTATGTGAGCCTTACGTTAGAGCCATCAATCAGTCTCAAGATAATAACAATTGCGATTGCATTGTTGGGCCTCAGACATCAGATCTAGACAAGAGTTTCCCAATCATGTCCCTTTGAGTGGTAAGCAAAAAGAACGATCAAGACTATATACGGCTTTATATTTTCCTCCAATCCTGATTGATGAAACTTATATTTCCACCATGCAATCTATTAGATAATTTCAAGTTATGAACATTAAGTGTAGGTAAACTTAACTGAATACGAATATGATGGTGTCTATGGTGATAATCTACTGATCACAAGGATGGTTCGACGAAATTTTTCGAGTGCTATTGCGTTTGGAAGGGAGCTTCCAGGAATGCATAGTAAGTAAAAAGGATCTTTGTATAAGGGCAGGCGTTTTAGGGTTTGCTTTTTCATTTAAGGAAGAGGAAAACGTTACATTGGAAATATAAAGCCTAACAAGACAAAGTAACGCTCGACGTTCTGCAAAGAAGATAGCGTCACTCACCCACGCAGGCCTACTGGTGAAAAGCATACCATGCATGCCATGCACATAGTCAAAGTAAGTAATAGCACGGGAAGCCCTCCACACCTTTTGCTTTTCTCTTTTCTTTTCCTCGCCTTTATGTTATGGGGAAATTAATGTTGAACATCACACCAAATAATGACACACTTCACATGACTTTGGTATATCGGCACCATGTAGCGTAATTGACCATCTACTGCATTTTCTATTAAGGTACGTATCTTGTCCTCTAGCAGCCAAGCACTGAGAATCCTCTGAAAAGATATTATGGCATTTCAAATAATTTCGGTTCGGTTTGAGGAATGGAATAAAGCAAGAATGGAATAGTTCTTTTTTTTTTTTTTTATGGGAATAGAATAGAGCGAGATTAGGAATGGCATATCGATTCTCTGGCTTAGTTTGCACAATGGATCGCATTGGGAATAAGTTAAAATTAATAATAAAAAATACCCAATATGCTCTTTAACAAGATATAACAGAAATACTATCCAAAAATTTTCATGTACATCTAGTACATGTGAACCCACTTCATCTCAAATATCAGGTCAAGTGGATTCGACATGTGCCCACAAAATTCAATGGCTGAGATGGAATGGGATTACATGATCCAAATGTATACAAAGACTTTTCTACCTCTTGAGTACGCCAAGCCGTACCTCTGAACTGATGCCAGTTCACAATAAAGTTTATTTTTTTCATTTGCCAGTCCAGATAGTAAGATTTTAGGAAGATATTCAGCAAGTGTATGTGAAGATTATTTACGTTTTGAACAAATCCGTCAAAGACTTAAAAAAGCTAGGGCGACTCAGAAGCTTTTAATTAACTGATTAACGAGCCAACATGCTGACAAGAACGATACGTAATCCGACGGCATTGGCACCTGTTATATCTGCTGATCCACCCGCAATCGTGCTGACACGCCCTTTATAAACCTCAATAATAGGAAGGGATTGATGGTATGGCGACAAGACAAACCAGTAATCTTTGGTGGGAGGTGGGTCGCCATCCCATGGACCATCCACTTTATAGATTTTCATGAACACATGCATGTCTACACGATCGCCATGTGACCATGAAGACCATGAAGACCATGAAAATCTATGCAGTCTCTCCGATAAAGATAGAATTCAAGACTTCTTTTTCGTACTCCGCTCCATGTCCATCGGTTCTCGGTGTAATTTACATTGCTTGCAATGGCGGACAAGTTCCAGATCAGAACAGGCAGATGAGGCTTGCTTCGACAAGCAAGGACAGACCAAGGGACAGGACAAGGCAACTAAAGTCTTGTGAACATGAAGACCCACGTGCGACTTTTCCCTCTCGTTAACTCCATCAGACAGTCCCCAAGACGAAGGTGAAATGGGGGATCTGTCTTTCCTTTCTCTTTTTGTTTTCTTTTCGGCCTTTTCTTGTGGGCATCTTTTCTGGATTTTTTTTCAGCTGTGGCTCCATTATGTGCTGCTGCCAGCAATTTAGGGCATTGAAACGGTCCATTGAAGTCTCTGTCACGCACATCACAGCGCCAGGACGACTCCCTTTCTAATTGGCGGGTCAATAGGTCAGACTTTAATAGTAGTAGGACTCTAGAGAGGATTAGATTATTGTTCACGTTTAATGCCTTGGTGTTCTCGTAATACTAAGCACTGACCCCAACACCCCCCCCCCCCCCCCTTTCTCTCTCTCTCTCTCTCTCTCTCTTTATTATAAACCCCACGTCTCGTCTCTATCATCAAGCCGACCCTGAAGCATTGCATACGGCAGAATCTTGAGCACACCCACTTTTTCCTTGGAAAGATGATTATGCCATTACCGTGATATCTGATATAAAGAAAGAGTATATGTACCTACCCTACTGACGAATTCAGTATTCCAATTCTTTTTGGACGATGCATGATTATTATTTTTTGAAGTACGTCAACCGTTTGTAGTGTTGGAAAGATATCTTTGGTTATACTTTAATGTTGCAGATCAAAAGAACACAATTATCAGGTGACCCGATAATTTAATTAGTTATGGCCTTTCTCAGATATTCAGGAGTAAGTGTTGGGGTCCGCACCCTTATGTCCTCGTGGGATGGAGCATAATAATTTGATCCTGGCCCTGATAACTTCATTGTCAAGTTGAGGAACACGAGCAGCAGGAGGACCCTCAGTAGAGATTATTCAATCGGATTGAAGAGGCCTAGGGCACTGAGGCAACACGAGCACAAACACATTGAAAACTGCAAAATGTCAATGGACAAATAGCTCTAGCCAATAAGGGGGAGGGTGGTCAAGAAGCTCGACGAGCCATATGCATGCAACGCTACACAACCCAACACTTAACTGCACTGTTGGGAAGCGAGAGATCTCAGAAATTGCGTCCCCATCCACTTTTCTCGCCAAAAAGCTAAAGAACAAAGATAAGTGGTGGTTCAGAGAGAGAGAGAGAGAGAGAGAGAGAGAGAGAGAGAGACTTCGAGAATAATAATGAATGAACTTTCGGGGGTGGTGGTGTATTGGATTCTTCGCCCTATGCATCGAGGGCTTTAATAATAGCCCCCGCGCAGAGTCCCGCACCTAGAGGCTTTTTCTGAGCTTTTAGTCAATGGGGACAGACCAGAGAGGCGCTGATGTTGATGTTGGGTCCGTTATAGTGTTATTTGGCATTGATACGTGTTCACATGGAAAACACCCACACTGACGCGCCCCATTCCTCCCTCCTTGGGCAGACGATGAACCGTCCCAAGCGGAAAACGACAGGCTCTTCTTGATGTCTTCATCTTCATGCCCTGTGTGGGCATCACAAGGGCCACCACCACCCACCCCCCACCGTGATAACTTCTATGTGTGAACATATCGTTATTATAAACATTGTCGGCTCGAGCCGAATACAATTTAACAGTGGATGACAACAATCTTAGTCTCGGAACTTTTGTAGGATGTGAGATGTGTCATCATCCATGAATTTTTGGCTAGTTCAATTAAATCTCTAAACTCATGTTAAGGATAATTGCAAATAATATTTGCACCAACAAAAATATGAGAGATAACATTGCATATTTGACAAAAGTTCAAGAACTAGCGGTGTCATTAAAAGGGATTTCCATTGCATTCGTATCTCATCAATTGGCTAGGGTGGTATTGATTGTACTATGAAATAAACTGTGCCCAATGTGCAATGGATAATTGCAAATGATATTGCACCAATAAAATGTTGAGAGATGACATTGCATATTTGACAAAAGTTCCAGAACTAGTGGCGTCACTAAAATGATTTCCATTGCATTTATATCTCAATCCAATAGCTAGGGCCGCATCGATTGTACTATAACATAGATTGTGCCCAATAAGCAACCTTTTCTATTACAGGCAAAGGATTTGGTGACTCGTAAATTAAGTTGTAAATTTACCACCTTGTTAACAAAAACGTAAGCACTCAATATAACCAAATATCCATATTTACCCAACAACAAAAAAAGAACCTTTTCCTAACTCCCCAACTCCTATTTCCAAATCCCGACCATACGCCACAACACAATGCAAGTGAGAGAGAGAGAGAGAGAGGCATGAGTGGTGGCTGTAGTTTGTCCACGACGGCGGTTGCACTATGGTCAGGGGCGGCAAAATAATGTTTCCCACAATTAACGTAGGGAAGAAGAAGAAGAACATGATCTAATATGAAACAAAAAGAAGGAAGAAAGAAAGAAAAGAGGGGGATAAATTATGAGGGCACACATCTCACTATTGAGCGTGCAATGATAGTGCCTTTAAAATCACGATCCCAAAATTTTAGAGAGCCCCAACCCGTTGGAAATCATGGCGTTATGCACCAATTGTCGACGTTATTCGTACAGTTTAATTAGTTCAAAAAAGGGTGTGAATCTGACATTGACTTGCATTGTGGAGTGATGTTGGAGGTGGCAACTAAGTAGCCATCAACTTGCATTATTGTGTGGATTTCATAGTAAACTACAAAACGATAGCTTCTAGTATAATAGGAAAGATGTTCTCTGGATTGATAAATGATTAACTTACAAATGGAAGGGACTATCTAAAGATGTGGATGGTTGTGCTCACTATGCATTTGTGGAGCAATGTTGGAGGTGGCAACAAAGTAGCTATCGAAGTGGTGAGAGCGATGGCGATTCATCAGTAGTGGAGGTTGCATTGGTGGTGGCAATAGGCACCAATAGCATTGATGATGACGAGGGAATGGCCACATGATTTTGGAGAGATGACTTTGCTTTTGAAAAAGAGGCGAATCACTTGGTTCTTTTTCCCCGGGTAGGAAGTGATGACAATTCATCAATAGTAGAGGTCGCATTGGTGATAATATAGTCACAAAAGGAAGTAGCTAGTTGGGAAATGAGCGATAGAGATTGACATTGTGGGTTAAGTGGATTTTGGTAGGCGACTTTCGCTTATTAAGAGGACTACAGAAAATGCTCAATTATATAGTTAATTTATGGGGAGATTGTGAGGGGGTTTTCTCTTCAGATCTCTTTACTTTGTAAAAGCATGAACACTGCGCAGAAGTAGCACCAATAATGGGAAGAAGCCCAAATTTTATGAGAGGAGGAGTCGCGATTCTAGTAAACTCAAATGTCGCATCCAATTGTGGAGAGTTTTAATGATTTGACTGCCAAGATCCCAAAGTTAAATGTCGAAGTTCCTAAGTGTGGAAACACATATGCCCAAAACTACTCCAAATAAATGAACTAACGGGCGACTTATAGTAAGAGGGCTGGAATAATTAATGAATAGGATCATCCAACGTGGGATTCCTAATACGGGGGTATCGATAGTGATCGAGTTGTCTAGTGTTGAGAGGATGCGGGCCAAATAATGACTTATAACATGTCATGACAACGCCAATGACAAGTTACCACAATCAAGAGGACATGGGCGGGAAAATTGCCCAAATAGTCCGAAACCTATTATACGATAGTCGATCCAATCCAAAACTTTCAATTTTGATAATTAAATCCTAACCCTTTTACCTTTCAACCATGTGAAGATTTTCTTCATTTGCTCTCAATGTAATACCTTAGAATCTCACGTTTTTTTCCTGAAGAAAACGTCAAATGACTGACATATACTCTATCTTCCCCCTAATTAACAACACTTTTTTATTTTATTTTTTTCGAATGGACTTTAGTTGTTGTGGAAGTAGATCTCCGAATCCGGCTGACAATGGACAAATTCCCCTCCGTTATTCCAGATCCACGATGCATTGCTTGCCGTCCAAAATGGGTCCTGCGCCAACCCTGGCACCGGGATTTGTCGACCACTTAGCCAAAGTTGCATCAAGATTCACATCACATCACGTTACATTTTGCATTAAAGTATGCAATCTCCAACTCCAGTCTTTCTTTTCTTTTTCTTACCTTCATATTCTCGTTGTCATCTTTGGTGGGAAGCTTCCTCCATTTTGCTTAGTTTAGGTTCGATGGGGTCATGGGGCTATGCGTGGCGCTTGTCCCACCCGAGATTTCGTTTTGTCGTATTTGGGGATTTACGTAGATTCGTTGCAATGACTATTGATGTGACCTTGTACTAACTTAGAATGATTATTCAAAGCTAGGGGATAGACATTGGGACGAGAGGCTTTTCTTGCTTGTGGGGATGGGAGGCTTACGTTCTTGAAGGGGCAAATTTTTTAGGTTAGGCAAGTTCAGAAACGACCTGTCTATGATGGCAAGCCTAATCCTATTGTACGTCCCACATGCATTCCCTACTTATGCATTGTATTTACGTGAAAGTGAGAAAGAATGCCCCTTTCCATATCTTTTATTGTCTAGCAATTGCTCGCCACGAAAGGTTTTGGAGCTTGACAAGAAATGTAGGCGCTTGTCGCGGTCTAGGTGGACCAATTTAGAGTCTGGAATTTTGAGAGGGATAGTTAGAGAGGATTGTTTTGGAGAATTTGCGACCGGGAATTGGACCGGTCTATTTTAGGTTCTATCTTAGAGCCCGAATCTATATTTTATGATATTATAATTGCAAGATTTGAGTTGTTTGAAGTACTTAAAACCTAACCTAATCAATTACAAAGGAACAAAATTTAAATTAGCAAGAGCAAATTGGGTCTAAATCAACTAAATTATTATAACAAAAAAAATCGGAAATGTGGCCAGAAAAGTGTGACTAAAATAATGAATTTTCTAGTCCGAAACGGACTATGCCACCTTTAGGTATTGGCAAAATGATGTAGCAATTTCTTCGGCTAAACATTCCAATGAGTACTTACAATAACTAAATTTCTTGATCCATTTCTTCAAGCAACAAGCTTTAAAAACCTATTCCAAGGCCACTCATCCGGTTCCAATAAGTTGAATCAACGGTTCGAGATTGAAATCTAGAATCAAACTAGCTCTAAGCTGATTCCAAGTTTTTAGAAGTCGGGACCGAACTGATTCTCCCGTCAACTTACCCGTATTTAATTCCGGTCAATTCGCGAGTCGAACCGGAACTGACGGTCCTTCCCTAAGGAAGTTCCCTCAAGTATGCACGCCAAACCACTATTTCTCCATAGTGGTAGACTTAGATGGAAAGGGAACCCTAATGGCCTCTTCAAGTCTTTCTATGGCTGCTCTTATTAATCTCCGGCTACGAAAATTTTAGGTTGATGAAGGGTCTCTCACTCCTCAAAGAACGGACACTACTGTCAAGGATTCCAATTTAACGCATTATTGCCGCAGAAAATTCAATCTTGACGACTTGATCGCATGCACATGAGAAAGTTCCTTCAAATAATGTCTCTCGAGGACATCACATGGCTAGAAACAGTCGAGTCTTCACGCGTGCGCGCGCGCGCGCGCACACACACACACACACACACACACACATATATATATATATATATATATATATATATATATATATATATATATATATATATATATTCATGACGCTAAGAGTATGCTAAGAAGACAAGACAACCATAATTGAAGGCCATCCAATTTTGACTTGGTACGGCAGGTATGAACTTAGATTTGTCAGATTTTCCTCCGTCCTATTTAGCGAACGGATTCCCCGTATGATACTCCTTGCTCCACGTGGCTTGCTCTCGCTTAAATTATTCATGCAAATGTTTAGATTATTGATGTTATTGTTATCCTCGTTATCGTCACATCACATAAGTTTGAACTATGACTAAAAAAATGACACACATGTATGTAGGTGAAAAGATGGGAAAAGGGAATAAATAGAAGGAAGAATAAGTGTCATTTGGATTATTTCAGAAGATGAGTATGAAATTTGATAAGATGGGAAAAAAATTAACTTACATTTAGAATACATGAGATATTTATGTAATGACATGAATATTATGTTAGCCTTTGTAAATTACCATTTTATCTATAATTTATACTATGCGGTTATTAATCATGTAACATCAACCATGGACATCATTGTACATTTTTGGGGGAGGTTGAAAATCACTTCAATTTTGCTTTTTTATTTTACAATATAGACATATCAAAATATGCCCTTTTGTCCCTAGACAAGATTAAGAATAATAATTCGACATGATTGGCTGTGGCAAATGAATTATATTCCTTTCATACCCGATTTATGTGGGACGGGGATTATCACACCCAGTGGAGATTAATCGAGTGTTTCAAAAAGCAGCGGACACTCATTGATTTCAAAACTGAAAAAAGTGAAATAGATTGACCTACCTACAATTTAGCGGGAAATGTTATTTTAGCATTAATGAGATGGCCTGACCAAAAGCCTTTCATTTCCTCAATTGGAACGAATTCTTTTCGGGCTAATGCAATCGATTGTCAATCAAATATGCTTGATTAACTAACAAATATACATATGTCCAACATGTACAATGATCTTCAACCCTAATGACTGGATCAAATTCCTTAAACTAAGGGGTCATCAGTAGGACCAAAATTGATCCGAAGATCTCAATTTGGCGAGTAATTCTCTAACTCGGTTGCGTTTGCGTGCGACGTTCCAGCTATATCTAGAACAAACGAATTCAATGAGGGGAAAAACGAGTCAAAAAAGAAACAGAAAGAACCTCGGAGAGACTTTCAAGGTCTTGACTTGGAATTTGGGGATCGTTACGCATTGAATTTATTTATTTTTTTAAATCAGAGTTTCTATTATGTCGCGATTTATTGATTGTCATCGTGGCGGATTTTGTTGTAATTATTGAATATTTGACCGTCCGACAATTACTAGGAACATTAGGGTTTGGAAAGCAACTCTGGAAATTTCTCTCAAGAGTTGCCAAATCTCAATACGTGTTAAATAATTTCCAAATGTCATGGCGTGATCATTTAATGATGAATCAAATATTTTCATAAGTTACCAGAAATTATCTATTATTAAATAAAATTCATCGTATGTAGAATGTATTGAATAAATGTCGTGATAAGTTTTCGGGTTTAATTTGCTGAAAAGACATAATGTCAAGATTCATTAAAAGTTTGTTTTAGTGACGAATTTTTTTGCCTTTTAGGAAATGCCGCCATCCATGATTTTTCAGATGTCCGTAAGTTTTATTTTTGGAGAATGGGTGAAATTAACAAAAAAAAAAATTCATCCTTAAGTGTACCCTAAATTACATTCTTGAACATCTCTAGTTTCAAAATATATTTCGTTACGCTCTCGAGTTTCAAGAAAAGTATATTTTGAATCATAATTTCGCGATCCGTCCAAAAAAAATCGCAATTTCGCGGGACTCACTCTTTGACTTTTCAATTGTAATTTGAACAACTCCTACTTGTAATTTTTTTACTTTCGCCTTCCTTCTGCGGAAATCGTACTTTGACTTTTATTTAACCCGAATATTTTGTCATCTTCCTCAAAATTCCTTCGCACCGAAGATACAAATTCTTCATCTATCTTTAATTTCTTTTTTTCGGAAACGCGAGATTATTGCACGCGAAGATGAATGTTGTGATCAAAGTCTCCGGATTCTAGACTCACTAGAAGTAGACACATATCTTAATTATTGTTAAATACACCTAAATCCACGCATATCTCGCGTGAATAATAGTAGGATGGCAACATCAATTGCAAGCCTAAGGGTGTGATCCTAACTACATGTATTTTTTTCCTTGCAGGGTACTCAAGAGCGGGAAAAGATTTTCCTTATTCAAGCAAGGCTCCAAACGAAACTAGCTTGTAAAGGGTGTCCAAAAATACTACGGTCCATATCATCATAAAAATCGATCGACATTTTGGGCGAGCTTCTGGGATCTGTCGTAATTTTCAATTTGATGGCTCTTCTGGAAACCGAACAATC
This sequence comes from Syzygium aromaticum, assembly GCA_024500025.1. Lineage (NCBI taxonomy): Eukaryota > Viridiplantae > Streptophyta > Magnoliopsida > Myrtales > Myrtaceae > Syzygium > Syzygium aromaticum. The sequence goes on from CM044891.1 coordinate 19,321,561, forward strand.
GCCACGAGATTTTGCCCCGGATTAGCTTCGATAATCTACCGAGTGGATAACCACGGATCCAGCCCGTAAGGACTTTCACCAGCTAATCACAGCTTTTAACCTTTTTCCAAAAGAGAAACAAATCGCCCCCACCCTATTTTTGGTCCCTGCCAAAGAAGGGAGAATCCCTAGTCCTCCGACGCGAAAAAGATAGGTGCGGAGGCAAATAGGGAAGAGAATTGGAAAAGGCGATGCCAACCCTAATTTTCAGCCTTACCCTTAAAGAACAAACTGACAAAATCTCTCTCTCTCTCTCTCTCTCTCTCTCTCTCTCTCTCCCTCTGCTTAAAATATGAAATCTGACTCGTTCGCAGGCTGATATGTCTCGCGACCTCGCCCGCCCCCACTTGGAATTGAATTCCTTCGCTTTCCCTCTTGCCATGTCATGTGAGTAAACAAACCAAGACCAAGAAAAGGTCTCTCAGTCTCTCTCTCTCTCTCTCTCTCTCTCCGTGAACAGAAACCCTCCTCTGACCCGATAGTTCAGTCACAAAATCTGCATGTGTACGTTGCTGCTTACCGCGTCCCCAAGGCTCTTCCACCTCTATCTCTAACGCTCGTTCAAGGCAAGCCATCATTATTAATAGGTCGTGCCAGAGAGAGAGAGAGAGAGAGAGAGAGAGAGGGGCAGGGAGGGAGCGAGGGATCCGAGCACCCTTTTCCAAGTTTTTCAGTTACTGAAGACCCCCCCACACTGCTTTTAATTAATTCGATCCGAGTTGATTAATTGAAACCCAAGTTACCCTCTTCTTCCGAGTCTTCTCTCTCTCTATATATAACGTTCCATCCACCCTTTGGCCTTCTTCATATGTCCCCTCAGATCCTAGGACAAAACCAATAGAGGAGGAGGAGGAGGAGGAGGAGCAGGAGGAGGAGAAACAGGGAGAGTTCTTGAACAGCTCTCTTGAAAGAGATCAACGCGGAGGCCGTTCGGCTTTGAAGCAGAATCGGTTGAAAGAAGGCTTTTGGGGAAGTGGGTATCGGTTTGATTGTTGTGGTGTTGTTACAGAAGGGAGAGAAATGGCCATCCAAGCGCAGTTGTATCCTGGGAATAACGTTGGCGTTGGGTTGCCACCGTGGGGCCCTTCTCAAGGTTATGGTGTTGCGGCCAACCACAATGGTTGTGGATACGACTATGGCTTTTCTGGGATGAAACAGAGAGAGCAGCAGCAATTGCAATTGGAGTTGTTCTTGCAGCAGCAACTGCAGAATCATGACCAGAGGAGCAATGGAAGCTGGTGTTTTGACAACACCTCGCTTGTGACTGCGCCTGAAGACGGTGCATACAAGAACAATCACCTTAGCATCAACGACATGGTTCAAGCAGCAGCACCAATTGCTGCTGCTGCTGCGTCATCTTCTTCTTCTTATTCCCAGAGCCTCCCTTTCCAACTCGATCCGCATGGCCAAGAAATCGACCACCTCCTCAGACTACAGGTGAGCCACATACCCGACCCGACACAGTACCATAAGATTTCTTATGTTTTGCCAAATATGTGATCGACGAAGCATATGTCGGAAAGAGATTAGTTGTCCCTGACCCTGCTTTTATCTGAACGCGTCGATGAAGCATTTTATGCCGTTATATTTAATTCGATTAATCTTTGGCAATTACAGAACGAGAGATTGAGGTGGCTGGTGCACGAACAGAGCAAGCGGCAAATCGAGTCGATGATGAGGAAGATCGAATTGAGAGTGCAAATCTTGTTGAGGCAGAAGGACGAAGAGATTGCGCAAGCGGCGAGAAAGGCCGCAGAGCTGGAGGAACTCCTGAGGAAGCTAGAGGTGGAGGGCCAGGAGTGGCAAAGGGTGGCCCGAGAGAACGAGGCCATGGCCGCGTCGCTGAGCAACGCGCTCGAGCAGCTGAAGGACAGCGCATGTTGCAGGACTTCAAGCTCGTGCAGCAGCAACGGAAATGTAGGGGAAGACGACGCAGAGTCGTGCTGTCACGTGATGACGAACACGAATCCGAACAGAGAGAGTGGTAAACCAGGAACTGGCGAGGATGGCGCTGGAATTTGTAGGAACTGCAACGCGAGAGAGTCGTCGGTGCTGTTCATGCCTTGCCGGCACATCGGATGCTGCATGGTGTGTGAGCCTCTTCTGGGTTCTTGTCCCGTTTGCAGAATGGTGAAGAAAGCTAGCGAGGTGGTACTGTTCTTCTAGGATTTCCTTCTTTCTCTTCTGGGTTATCATTCGTTAGCTCATTTTCATTTTTTTATCTTATGTTTTGGTGAACTCTAGAGAGCTAGGGTTAGATTATGGGAGGCTCTTGCTTTTACATTTGTGAAGATGATGGTGGAGGAGCCAGAGCCTTCTTGAGATGGATGCTGCAAATGGATCGTTTTCTGTGTTGGACAAACTAAAATTTTTTTATTCTTTTCAAAAGAGTCTCTCTTTGCTTAGGTAATTCCAAGGCAATGTCTTTTTCCTTGGAATATTGTATGTGTGAATTTGGAGTAAGCATCCTGTCATCTAACTCTAATAGACTTTGGCTGAATTGATTTGACAGTATAAAAATATTATGGCACCGACAGATTCTTGAAAATTCAGAAGTTGTTTCTTGACGTTGCCTTTTTTGACGCTTAAAGGAAAGGCTACATGGTGAAGGTGATTGTTTGCGGTCTCCTGTGTTAGTAGAGTTCAAGTCGAGTTGGTGTTTGTGTTATTTGATCCATCTTTTGTTTTTCGTGCAATCAGATCACTGAACTTTCTCAATTTATGCGATGTGAGTCCTTTTTTTAACAGCAATCAAATTGCTGATGTGAAACCACTGACATGCGAATAATGGACACAAAAAGGCGCTATCGATGCCACATCATCGATTGCAAAAATGTCAAAACAAAAATTATACCACGCAACAACTCTCGCGTGCTTGCGGCATGCGTGCCCACGGTAGGGTGACTTGCGAGGTATAGCATGGGTTATTATTCCCTTGACCATTGCTAAAGTTCAGAGAAGAGAGTGTGGTGAAGCTCAGGGTTTGGCTAGGGTTGCCGTTCTTACAACTCTCACGAAAATCAAATTATAGAGAGATATACGGTGCTCGAAGGTGGGCTAGGGTAGTCGTTCCTAGAACCCACACCAAATTTATATGGAAGAGTGAGAGTGAGAGAGAGAGAGAGAGAGGTGCGCGGCCAAACAAGCAAAAGGGGAAAGGGGGTTGGCACCACTAGGCTGGAGCATAGGCTGGAGTGGCAATGTCGCAAGGCTCGTATAGAGGTGGATTTCTTACCAAATCTCCATTGGAGTCACCGAGCGGTCTCGACAACGACAAAGCAACAATGTGGCCGAAATCTTGGGTTGGATGTGCAAGTAAGTTCATTAGCCCAAATCCGTGGTCACCAACCTTGGGCAAATCTAGCTCGTGGTGGCAATGATCTATGCAAGCCTCCTTCATTGATAATGGGAGGGGGGAATGGTGATGGTGGCTCGGCATGAGCACGATGGCAGTGGCAGAGATCCTGACACATGCGAGAAAGAAAGAGAATTCATGATTCATGTATTCTTTAAGGTGAAATCCATAAAAATAGAGGCAAATTTAGTCATACTAAGAATTCTTATCCTTAAGTTAATAACTTGATTTGGGGAAGTTTCAATGACTTCACTTCGAAGATGGGGATACCATATGTATTTGTTTGGCGATACACAAAATCACAAGAATCCGAAAAGTCATCAGGCAATCCCTATGAGATATTTTCGTGACGCATATGCGTAGCACTCAAATATTCTTAGGTACCCCCATCATAGGCTTTACAAACGTGTTAGAAAGATGCATCCAACTTGGTCATGTATGGCGACATCGACACTCAAATGTCCAATGTTCGAAAAGATCACCACAGAAAGCCACGAATACCGGTGGTGGTGTTCGGGAGAATAAGGATCACAGTCCCTTTGTGGGGAATGTGCTCCACCAGCTGATCCCGATTTTTTTGAAGGATATCGCATGCAACGAAAGGAAAATGAGTACGGAAATTGGACTTTTCATTCCATGCATTATGCTTCTTACTATCATTCCAAAGAGCGCGTGCGGGGAGGGAATGAAATGGAATAGAATGGAATGGAAACGGACCCGCCCTAAGGGCGAATCATTGAATCCAAGACCCTAATGAGGAGCCGCACATGTGAAAGCTCTCTCAATGGGATGGAATTATTAGGAAAAAACAGAAAACGCATTACAACAAGCTCTGGGCATGCGAAAGCTCAATGATTTTCGGCCGTTGTATCATGTGGGATGCACGTCATCTAGACCATCGAGATCCACCGGGCTGATGCGTACTCGGTTCGTGCAACCGTGGCTCGATCAGTAATGGAAATTGAAGGATAATCAAGTCATGCGAGACAGTCGAGTCGAATTTTCTTTGAAGGATATGTCACACTTTGGTAGGTTTCTGAGGGAATATCTACTCATTTTAGGGTTTGAATTTTTGTGGTCAGCCGCCATTTCATGAGCAAGAAGCACCTAATCAATTTCGTAATTTAGACCACGAAACCTGCACGCATGTTCGCATGACGGCAGTGATAATGAGAAGATTTTGTTGTATGAATTGCAAGAATAATTCTTCATTGAATCGGCTCTCAGTCCATGGGAACAAGCTAGCTTTAATTATTATCAAGTAAATGGAAATCATGCACGTTTATTATTATTATGATACTATTTTTTTGCCATTTTGAACAAGACAATCAACAACTTGACCCCCGCTCTCTAGAACACGTAGGGATAGGATCCAATCAACATTTGAAGCAACGTGATGAAAACTATGCTTATTGGTCCTGGAAGTTTGAGTTAGAAATGCCGATCGGTTGGGCTAGTCTTAGACTGATCAAGAGTTGGAAAAATTAGCCAATCAATCCTAAACTTAATGTAGAGATATCAATTCAATCATAAACTTTCTAATTTTGTTAATTTAGTTCTAAACATTTGTGCTACATTCCAATATAATCGTTCAAATCAATTTTCGTTGAATGTGGCTGACCCGGCTGTTTAGTCATTGTCGGCCGTCCTATGTGGCACATGACGTTAATAAGTTTTGGCTAAAAGGACAACATTGGAATTTTGTACGAAATTTTAGAAGTAAATTGGCAAAATTGAAAAAGTTTAAGACTGAATTGACATCCGTACAATAAATTTATGACTAATTGAATAATTTCCCTAAAGTTTGATAAACCTATAACATAAAAAATTTTGATTTTGGGGTTGGAATAATAGATTATAAAGATGTCTAATAACGATAAGGAACTTGTTCTATAACATCTTGAATTTCGATCCATTTTCGGGATCCAACAAAGTGGATATTATTTCTCATCTGATTTTAGTACGTCTCGCCCGGAGCTGGCCTCTTGCGGGATACTGACCAATGGGAAAGACTAACTAGGAAAACGGTACGTAGACCGGGGACCCGATCGCGAATTGGGCGTCGATTCCGAGAAACGGCAAGGAAGTATTTTGGGCCAGTGTGGACCGATTTTAGGAAGGTGATAGATCTAGTTTGGCCAACGAAGTACAATCGGATCGCGGGTGATTCCGCTCGACCGAGAGTACGAGTAGCAAACAAATCCTGAACTTGAACCGAACGATCGTGACCACTAGAATAACCAATAATTCATTGTGTTCTCCTGGTAATCGAATCCGTCACGACTTGAGTGACCCTAGGTCGATACGCGTAACCTCTAAATAACCACCCGTCAGTGAGAGGCTCTAAAATTTTGAATTGAGCAATTTTGATCGCCAAATTGGACCCGAACTTCGATGTCGCAATTTTATGGGTCCTTGCGACTATTTTGCGAGGCCAACGTCATTTTTGAGTGGCCACACATATTTGGAGTGGGTATGGTCGAAAAATGGAATTTCGGCCCGAAAGTGAAAAATTATGGTTTTACCCCTCCAAATCTAAATGCGGATTTGTGAGGTCATATGCGACTATTTTTTGAGGCTGATGCCATTTTAAGGTGGCCACGTGTATTTGGAGTAGGTATGGTTGAAAATTGGGATTTCGACCCGGGGATGAAAAATTATTACATTTTTGCCCCTGGATTTCGATGGCGATTTTCAAGGACTTGGGCGACTAATTTCGCGATTCCGACGCCATATTATGTTGGCCACGCACATTTGGAGTAGGTGCGGGCGAAAAATGGAACTTCGCCCCGGGATTGAAAAAATAACCATTTTGCCCCTAGGTCATTTTTTATTCCGAATTTTGGACTATTTTGGGATTAAATTGTGGATAATTATTAGAATTATTGAATTACCAAAAAGCCCCTCAATTATTGGATGAGAGTGTTTAATGGCCATTGGATCAAAGGGCAAAATAGTCCAAGGGCTAGGATCGCGACACGTGGCACTACTTTTTTTACCATAAACCCACTTTGACCCATTTCTCTCTCTCCCATCTTTATTTTCACACCGGCCACTTCCTCCTTTCTCTCCATTTCCGCCAGTCACCTTCTTCCTCGTTTCTTCTTCTTCGGCTGTGGAACGCTAGAGCACCGCCGGAGCGCCGGCCGCGCTGCGCCGCCAAGCCGCCGTCCATTGTCATGAGGACGGCGGAGCGCCGCTGCTAAGCCAGTTTGATCCAGCCGCTGTTCAGCCCGTTTCTCTCCTTGTTCGGCCCACTTTTGAAGCCTTAAATTAGTGAGTGGAAATCCTAACCCTTAATTAGGATTATGTACACTTTAAACAAGTTTTAGGGATTAAGTAGCAGGGGCTGATTTGGGTTGATGTTGTGGTGATTTTAAGGGCCTAATGTGATGATTTAAGGATGGTTTTAAGGCTGTGGAGACTTGATTTAGATGTTGTATGAGTTGGATTTGCTTAATGGAGCAAGTTTATTGATTCTCGGATTACTGATTTTACTATACCTTTGCGCTTTGTCATTTTTTTTGTGATCATTGTGGGCTGAATCTGAAGAAGTGTTCTTCATGAAAATTATTCCCACCATCTTTAAGTATAACATACTTTAATTTGGAAATTTTTGAAAATCATTTGAGGCCATTCGGAAGTCCATCTTTGGACCGAAACAAAATTGCCCGATTTACTTTTCACCCGACCTTCGGGTCTGTTTGAATTTTTATAAATTTTTTTAGGCCTATTTTCAAAATACTTCCTTCACAAAAATTGTTGGGGACATTTGTGGCTATAACATATAAAAATTTCAATGTTTTCGAAAGTGATTTGAGTACAAGATGTGATGCATTTTGATGGTTAGGTGGCCTAACTGGGCGGGTTGATTTTTGTCTGACTTCAAGTGACAAAACGAGATGTTTACGGTTAGAAATGGGTTTCGAGTTCTTCACGGAAAATGTTCATTGAGATTTTTTGTACAACATATCCAAATTTCATAATTTTTGAAATTGATTTACGATTTATTTCAAATAGATTTCGGTCACTGTGCAACAGCCCAGTTTGGACTCGATTTTGTATATTCCCGGTTTTCTCTCTCTCGGACTGAGTAGTGGCTGTCCATTGAGGTTTAATTAGGCCTTGTACAGCTAATGTGTGTTTTGTTCGTGAATTGCCATGTGTGAATGGTTGGGCCATGTAGTGGCTGATTTGGGTATAAATTGTGCTTGATTATGTTAAATTTTGTGGTGCCTCGTTTGAGCGACTCGGTGGTTGAATGGTACTTTGTCGTGCTCAATTGTTTAATACCATGCTGCCTGATTGCCTGTTCGAGCAATGCGGTGTGTGAGTGGCCAATCATTAGTATGAATGTTTATTGCCCAAGTGCGTGAATTATGTATTGGGCCACATAATACTAGTTGGCCAAGTGTGCATGTTATGCGAATAAGTATGGGCAATTGATTGGCTATTTGAGCACGTGTTTGTGACTTTGAGTTGATTGGGTGCCTAAATTATATTGATGCTCATGTTGCATTGTGTTGCATAGCGTGGACACGTATTGTGTATGCCAGGAGTGTGGCATGAAACGAGACTGTACAAGAATGTGTGCCTACCATGAGCATGTAATCACCTAATTATGCCCTGATGCGTGTTACGTGGGGTTCAAATAAAACTAGTCGTGTGTGTATGTGTGACCACATTTCGCCCTGATGCGTATTACGCGGGGTGTGCCGTCCTCATACACTTTGAAGAAGGACGATGCCTGGTACGTCCGAAAGACGACCAACCTGATACATTTTACGCGGGTTCTGGTTCGTGAGGAGATCAGTGTTGCGCCTCATGCACTTTGAAGCAGGCTAGAGACACTAGGCCGAAATCAATATTGCGCCTCATGTACTTTGAAGCAGGCTAGACACACTGGGCCAAAATTGATGTTGCACCTCATGCACTTTGTAGCAGGCTATAGATATCGGACCTAATGAGTTTTTCGGGTCGTAATAAATTAATAATTGAGCATTGAGCCAGTGTGCAATGTGCGCCAGAATGAACATGGCATGATGATGACATTTGCATGCATAAGAATATATGGGCTAGTGTGCGAGCGTGTAAGACTCGGCGAATGGCATGCGAGATGAACACTTTGAGTATGAGCATGCGTATGACGTACATGTGAAAATGTGTGCCACGTACGTGCCGTGATTATTATGTCAAACTGTTTAACCTGCAGAGTCAGCAAGGTAAGCGATCCAAGCTCAAGGGCCTAGGTCATTTGATTGACATTATTGTCCATTGTTGTGTTGATTTGCTTGTTGGGAGGTGTATGTTAGCCTAGTTTCGGTTTAAAAGGCCCACTCACTGATATTCGTCTCATAGTTGTTTAAACCCCATTTTTCAGACTCCTGATAGAGGTTGCTTGGTGTACCCGATCCATATGAGAATCCAAAGCCCATAGAGCAGGATCCTGAACTGGTTGGTGAGGTCGAGCAGATGGATTCGGAAGATGAGATAATCGAGGCTGAGTCCGAGTCATCAAGATCTGATCCCGATTAAGTTTGCTAGGATCAGTCTTAACCTCCTTTAGGTCGGGCTAGTAACCCTTTGATTGTAGCCCCACCTTAGATTGCCCCCTTGGCCACTTAATCATTTTGTTAGTAGTGGTCGTCGACCTACTTTTGTTTGGAGATTTGTATTGGTGTATCGTGGACATTGTATATGTTTGAAGTTCAATGCAAGTCTTGATTATTAGGCTTTTAATTGTTCGTCGTTCCTGCTACCCTTGGTCATGTATTGTTTTGCACGGGTGTTTTAATTATCGCTTTCGCATGTGCCTTATGCTCTGTGTTGGGTGTTGAGTCGATGACACGTCTTGAGACGTCACAGCAAAATTAGACCGGTATGTGAGATGATTGCGCTTCGAGGGGTTTGGGGCGTAGCATCCCCGTTTGATTTGGTATCAAAGCAAGAACAGCTCAATCCAATTAGGTCGAAACTTGGAGTGATAAGGAGTGATGACCTTGGGTAGATAACAGGGTGACCTTGTGTGCTAACTGTACCTCTTGACTGTCTGTGTTTTGGTTGCTTGAGGTGATTTGACCCGTGAAATGCAGGTGCGACAGGACTTGAGGTGAGTACGTGTACCTCTTTGATGGTGGTCTTGTGTTGTTTGTGCTAGGCTGCATGTTAGTTGCTTGACTGTGTTGTGATACCTGCCTAGGACCTTAGACCGGTTAGATTGGTTTAAATCTCTAATCCCTTAGGGGGTGTTATAGTAGATAGGTGATCATTGAGGTAGTAAGATTGAGGAGAAGGGGTAAGAAAACCCAAAGGTATTTGAGTGCGGTAGGCCAAGAGACTCAAGACTTAATATTAGAGGTTGAGACTCAAACCCTATAAGAAATAGAGAATGTATGGGCAGGCAAACTCGGGAAAGGTGCCGCCGTTATTGCCTAGGCTACTGAGATTGTAGTGATTACTACTATGAGTGGAAACAATGCTAGTTAGGCCAAACTCAGATATTGGCCAATAGACGAAGGCACTAATTGTTGGAATGGTTTCTCAGGTCGAAATCGTATAAATTCAATAGTAAGAGTGACTCCGAGACTGCACCAAGGTGGGTGTAGGAATTAGAGAAAGCCTTTGAGATTTTGGGGTACACCGAGACTAAGAAAGTAACATTGGCGAGGTATTAGCCGCAAGACAATGTCAATTATTGGTAGAAGGCCGCCAAGGATAATATATCCTCAATGAGTACAGCATAGATTTGGACCATGATTGTTAAGAGTTCCTACGGGAAAATATTTCCTGGAGAGTGCCCAAGAAAGGGAACCAACGGAGTTTATGTGATTTCGCCGATGGCGGATGACTGTGGAACAATATGAAACGGAGTCCGCTCGACTGGTTGAGAATCCACAGGACAAGGTTCGGAAATTTCAAGACGGACAAAAGTCGGATCTCCGAAACCTAATGATCTCACTGAACATTAGGAATGATAGGGAAGTGTAGGGATGAGCTCAAGTGATAGAGCGAGATCAGTTGGAAAGTGCAATTACTTCTGGATAGTGATTTGTTCAAATTAAGGATAACCGCCGCTTCAGGAAGAGGCAGATGGCGGGGAAATTGACGATTCATCCCACCGGTTAGGAAGGATATTAGAAAGTCAAATCGTTAAATGAGTTGTTTTGAGGCTTGCATCGAAAGTGGGAGTTAGAACAACTAGTTAAACTGGATGGGATTGAGTCTGTTGTGTTTGAGTCACGTTTGGTGTGACGATTCCTCAAATGATAAGGTGATGGTGTCGTTGAGGTGTCTTAACTATCAGACAGTAATTGATAGTAGAGAAAGGAGTGTTGACTGCCATGTACGATTTTGTCATGGAAAATTGATATGGAGTGATTTGTAAGGCAGAAAGCCGTAATGAATTATGATAATAGGGTAATCTAGTTTAGTCAAAATGGACGTCATAGGGTTGGATTTCAGGAAAGGCGAGGAGGAATCTCGATTCCTTGAATGCCCTTGCTTGAGGTGATTAGATGTCACATGAAGATTGTGAGGGATGCTTAGTGGGCGTGGTTGACCCGATCGCAACGGAACTAAAGTTGAAAGAATTAACGAGGTGTGTAACCTTCCGAGGTCTTTCCTTAGAAATTTCGGAGTTGCCACTAGAACGAGAAGTGGAATTGTGACAGATTTGGCCCGGGAGTTGAACTGATTTCGAGGACGTTGTATTGAGTGTCCTTGCCGAAAATCAAAGGAATTGAAGGTTCAGATGTAAGAACTCGAGGACAAATTTATTTGCCCTAGTGTATCTCTACGGGGAGTTCCTGTATTTGGTATGAGGAAAAAGGACAAGACTTTGAGATGGTACGTAAATTACCGGCAGCAAGACTAGGTGACAAAAAGGAATGAGTACCCATTACCGATGATCGATAGCCTGTTCGATCAATTGCAAAGAACTTTAGTGTCCTTTAAGGTTGACTTATGAACGGATGTCATCGGCAAAGAATTTAGAAAGAGAATGTTCCTAAGATTGTGTTATGGACTGGAAATTTTCTGTTAAGGACATGAAAAGAAGGTGTAATTACGATTGCTTAATAGACGAGATATGGGCACTACGCATTCATAGTAATACCCATTGAGCTAAGGGATGCCTCGCTGCTTCTGTGGACCTAATGAACCGAATGTTCCAAGAATTATGGGATTAGTTCATAATGATCTTTGTTGATGATGTATTGAGAGACTCGAGGAGCCTGGGAACAAGAAACAAGTTTGATTGAGGTGCTGTGAACCTTGAGAGAACTCGCACTCGACGCCAAGTACGGTAAGTGCGAATTTTGGCTCAATAGAACAATATTCCCTGGATATATAATCTACGGAAAATGGAATTACAGTGAACCCGACTAAGGTTGAGGTGATGACTAAGTGGCCAAGATTGATGCCAATAACGAAGGTTGGTAGTGTCTTAGATTTGGATAATGATTATCGACGTTTTGTGGAAGATTCTCGTCGATAGCCGTGCTATGGACACGACTGATTGAAAAGGAAATCTGTTTGAATGGAATGATAAGTATGAACGGAGTTCCAAGAGCTGAAGTGTAGGTTGATAATTGCCCCGGTATCGATTATTCAACCTAAATCGGGAGGATTTGAGATCTATAGTGACACTTCATTAAGAAGACTTGGGTGTGTGTGGATGCAACACGGTAGAGTAGCAAATTATGCATTGTGCCAGTTGAGGCCACGTGAAAAGAATTACCCGACGCATGATGGAAAATTGACTGCAACACCCTGTTTCGCCATGGAAAGACTAAATGAGTAATAGGTACGTTAAGTCGTGAGTCGATTGGGACATATGGGGTGATCAAGGAATGAACCTCGTTGGGAAGGCTCAGGGACTTGGAAGTTAAATTTGAGGTAAATTGAATGTGAAATCTGTTGACTGCCTTGAGGATTAGTTGGAAATCCAGACCCAGAACAAAGAATGACATTATGTGGATCACGAGATACGAAGAATCATTGAGGTGGATGCCGATGAGAGGAAGTCGGATTTCCATGTATTCGGGGATAGAAATTTTAAGTTTTAAGAATAATTGTGTGTACTCGATGAGGCGAAACTCGAGCAGGCAAAATTTGAATGGAAATGTGACATGATCCCAAGGATGTTGTAATAGGATCAAAGTGAAGCTGGAGAAAACCCGATTCCATCGGAATAGTGGTTGATAGACTGACTAAGTCAGTGCGCTTCCTAACATTGTGAACGAACTTTGAGTCGGATAGATAAGTAGAATCGTCAAAAAGGTCACACGATCGGAGACGATGACTTTTAGAGCTTGAGATTGGGAACTAAGTGGCAACCCAAGTGTTGGAAAGATTATCCTAATTTGATAGAAAAGGGAAGTTGAGCCGAGACATGTCAGATTGTTCGATATTCAGGAAAAGATCGGAGATATAATCTAGCAAATTGCCTTGTTGCCTAATCTGTCCTAAATATATGATGTATCCCACGTGACGACGTTGAATAAGAATGAACCAAATATGACCCACGTTAAGGGGAAATAGACGTGGACGATAAAGTGCCGTATGTGGAAATGGCTGATGAGGCTTAAGGACAGAAAGAATCATGAGCCACATAATAAGCCAGTCCCAGTGATCAAAGTATATGGGAGTACCGAAGGACAGAAGGTGCTGTTTGGGAAAGCGAAGAGGCCCTATGACGTCAAACCCCCAGTTGTTTGAGGAGATAAGCTTGAATTGTAAATTTCGAGGACGAAATTTTTATAAGGGGGAAGAGTTGTAATATCCTGAATTTCGACCCATTTTCAGGATCCAACAAAATAGATATTATTTCTTATATGATTTTAGTATGTCTCGCCCAGAGTTGGCCCATCGCGGGATACTGACCAATGGGAAAGGCTAACTAGGAAAACGGTACGTGAACCGGGGACCCGATCGCGAATCGGGCGCCGATTCCGAGAAATGGCAAGGAAGTATTTTGGGCCAGTGTGAACCGATTCTAAGAAGGTGACGGATCTGATTTGACCAACGACGTACAATCGGATCACAGGTGATTCCGCTCGACCGAGAGTACGAGTGGCGAACAAATCCCGAACTTAAACCGAACGATCGTGACCCTTGGAATAACCAATAATTCCTTGCGTTCTCCCGGTAATCAAATCCGTCACGACTCGAGTAACCCTAGGTTGATACTCGTAACCTCTAAACAGCCCCCCGTCAGTGAGAGGCTCTAAAATTTTGAATTGAGCAATTTTGATCGCAAAATTGGACCCGAACTTTGATGTCGAAATTCTATGGGTGCTTGCGAATATTTTGCAAGGCCAACGTCATTTTTGAGTGGCCACACATATTTGGAGCGGGTATGGTCGAAAAATGGAATTTCGGCCCGGAAGTGAAAAATTACGGTTTTAACCCTCCAGATCTAGATGTGGATTTCTGAGGTCATATGCGACTATTTTTCGAGGCTGATGCCATTTTAAGGTGGCCACGCGTATTTGGAGTAAGTATGGTCGAAAATTGGGATTTCGACCCGAGGATGAAAAATTATTACGTTTTTGCCCCTGGACTTCGATGGCAATTTTCAAGGACTTGGGCGACTAATTTCGCGATTCCGACGCCATATTATGTTGGCCACGCACATTTGGAGTGGGTGCAGGCGAAAAATGGAACTTCGCCCCGGGATCGGAAAAATAACCATTTTGCCCCTAGGTCATTTTTTATTCCGAATTTTGGACTATTTTTGGGATTAAATTGTGGATAATTATTAGAATTATTGAATTACCAAAAAGCCCCTCAATTATTGGATGAGAGTGTTTAATGGCCATTGGATCAAAGGGCAAAATAGTCTAAAGGCTAGGATCGCAACACGTGGCACCACTTTTTTGACCATAAGCCCACTTTGACCCATTTCTCTCTCCCCCATCCTCATTTTTACACTGGCCACTTCCTCCTTTCTCTCCATTTCCGCCGGTCACCTTCTTCCTCGTTTCTTCTTCTTCGGTTGTGGAATGCTGGAGCACCGCCGAAACACCCGTTGCGCCGTGCCGCCAAGCCGCTGTCCGTTGCCGTGAGGACGGCAGAGCGCCGCTACTAAACCGGTTTGATCCAGCTGCTGTTCAACCCGTTTCTCTCCTTGTTCGGCCCACTTTTGAAGCCTTAAATTAGTGAGTGGAAATCCTAACCCTTAATTAGGATTATGTGCACTTTGAACAAGTTTTAGGGGTTAATTAGCAAGGGCTGATTTGGGCTAATGTTGTGGTGATTTTAAGGGCCTAATGTGATGATTTAGGGATGGTTTTAAGGCTGTGGAGACTTGGTTTAGAGGTTGTATGAGTTGGATTTGCTTAATGGTGCAAGTTTATTGATCCTCGGATTACTGATTTTACTGTACCTCTGTGCTTTGTCATTTTTTTTATGATCATTGTGGGCTGAATCTGAAGAATTGTTCTTCATAAAAATTGTTTCCAACATCTTTAAGTATAACATACTTTAATTTTGGAATTTTTGAAAATCATTTGAGGCCATTCGGAAGTCCATCTTTGGACCAAAACAAAACTGCCCGATTTACTGTTCATCCGACCTTCGGGTCTGTTCAAATTTTTATAAATTTTTTCAGTCATATTTTCAAAATAATGCCTTCACAAAAATTGTTGGGGATATTTGTGGCTATAACATATAAAAATTTCAATGTTTTCGAAAGTGATTTGGGTACTGGATGTGATGCATTTTGACGGTCAGGTGGCCTAACTGGGCGGGTTGATTTTTGTCTGACTTCAAGTGACAAAACGAGATGTTTAAGATTAGAACTGGGTTTCGAGTTCTTCACGGAAAATGTTCATTGAGATTTTTTGTACAACATATCCAAATTTCATAATCTTTGGAATTGATTTACCATTTATTTCAAATAGATTTCGGTCACTGTGCAACAGCCCAGTTTGGATCCGATTTTGTTTATTCCCGGTTTTCTCTCTCTTGGACTAAGTAGTGGCTGTCCATTGAGGTTTAGTTGGGCCTTGTATGGCTAATTTGTGGTTTGTTCATGAATTGCCATGTGTGAATAGTTGGGCCATGTAGTGGCTGATTTGGGTATAAATTGTGCTTGATTGTGTTAAATTTTATGGTGCCTCGTTTGAGCGACTCGGTGGTTGAATGGTACTTTGTCGTGCTCAATTGTTTAATGCCATGCCGCCTGATTGTTTAAACCCCATTTTTCAGACTCCTAATAGAGGTTGCTTGGTGTACCCGATCTATATGAGAATCCATAACCCATAGAGCAAGATCCCGAACTAGTTGGCGAGGTCGAGTAGATGGATTCGAAAGATGAGATAATCGAGACTGAGTCCGAGTCATCAAGATCTGATCCTGATTAAGTTTCCTAGGATCAGTCTTAGCCTCCCTTAAGTCGGGCCAGTAACCCTTTGATTGTAGCCCCACCTTAGACTACCCCCTTGGCCACTTAATCATTTTCTTAATAGTGGCCATCGACCTACTTTTGTTTGGAGATTTGTATTGGTGTATTGTGGACATTGTATATGTTTGAAGTTCAATGCAAGTCTTGATTATTAAGCTTTTAATTGTTCGTCGTTCCTGCTACCCTTGGTCATGTATTGTTTTGTACGGGTGTTTTAATTATTGCTTCCGCATGTGCCTTATGCTTTGTGTTTGATGTTGGGTCGACGACGCATCCTGAGACGTCGCAGCAAAATTAGACCAGTATGTGGGATGATTGCGCTTCAAGGGGTTTGGGGCGTGACATGTTCTGTAGGGGAAAATTCACTATTAGGGATAGGGTCACATGGTTTAATTTGATTAATTAGCATATAATCAGATTCTTGACGTGTATTTGTCACCTTTCGGTGTATGTTTGTGAGCCCAACATGCGTAAAATTGGTATAGCGATCTAATAATTTTTTATTTTGTTGCAATTGAATACACATTCCGTTTGACACAAGTAGCAATCTAACGCAGTTTTTAAGTTTTGATCGACTTTTATCATGATGGAATCACACTTAAAGTGGCTAAGAGCTATGAACGAGAAGTTGCATCTCGTGAAATGTGTAACTTATGAGAATTAGGGTTAGTGTGTTTAATGAAAAATCATTTTTGCAAATCAAACTTTCCAGCATTTGTATGACATAAAACTACTCAGACCGACGGAAAGCGTTTTCCATGCCTAAAAACAATTAAGTTTTGATTGTGGAAAATGATTTTCTTTTCTAACAAGAAGAAATTTATTTTCCCCAATTTCTTGCTTTCGCGTAGGTCCCTTTAATATCTATTTCATATCTCTCATCAATTTTTTCTTTTTCTTTTATGATAATTCTTATATGTTATTTTCATAAATCTTTTCAAATGTTCTTCTACATTCCCAAAGACACACGATATTTTATATTTTACAAATTCAATTCATAATTTCGTTCTTAATTTCTTTGTAATTCATATTATTTTGATGGATTACAGAATAAACACAAAAGATGTTGATTCCAATTTGTTAGTTATCATATATATCTCATTTGACACGATGTAGGCTGCATTTAGTGTAATATTATCAAATACCATAAAATCAATTTTTCAACTTATTTTCAACACTCTCACCGGAAAAAAAATATTTTCAACACAAATAAATTTCTTTGAAATTGAATTTCCTAACATATTTTCCCACGACAAGAAATTTACAATGAAATAAACAACCCTTAGAATGCAATTGATATTGAAGATTTATTGGTATTCATAAAAAAAGAGTATAGGACAAAAGGTTGTAACCTTTTCGATTGAAGGTAATTTTGGGAATAAAAAAGGGGGGAAATGATGCAAATAATCCTGTACTTTGGTCAAATATGCATTATTGTTTTTGAACTTTTAATTTGTTTAATATGGTCTCGGAAGTTTGGTCCAATGTGGAATGTTGTTCATAAACTTTTAATTTGTTTAATGTGATCTTTGAATCTTGGTCTAATAAACATTGTAGTCCTTGAACTTTAAATATTTTTATATAGTCTAATGATTATATTCATTTACCAATTCAGAGACTATATCGAAAAAATTAAAAGACTAGGGATGGCATTGCACATTAAGCCAGATTTTAGGGACTGCGTTGTACAGATTAAAATTTTAGGGACGACATTGCACATTAAACTATAATTCAAAATCTATTTGTGTTATTACCCCAAAACAAAAGGAGTAACTCCGAATTTCCTTATATTGTGTTTTAAGTATCTATAATTCCAATTTATAATTATGTACTCATCAAATAATTGATCAAATGTATATCTATTGGTCTTCTATTTCAAGTAAACCTAAAATAAAGGATATGTTTATTTTTCAACTATATTATTAGAAAAATGAACGCAATATTTTTTTTTTTGTAATAGTGGATTGGATGGTATCCGAGCCACCTTTGGTGCGCCCAATCTGGTTCACCTCCTTGGACGATTTCAAGGACACATCCCCTCACGTCAGTCTGATGCACGTAGAATTTTACTCTCGTAGTACCCCCGACAAGATTTGAACCTAAGACTTTAAAGAAGCAAACTCCCTTGTCATTTGTGCGGATACTTTATTGGTAACAGTTCTACTTTTGGTCATATCATTATTAAATTTTCAATAAGACTTACTTATGCTAGCAATTGCATCGATTGTCCGAAAATAATTAAACTAAGTTATGAAGTACATAATCAACCATTGAGTTCATTTTATTAATATATGAATATGAAAGTTGATGGAGGAAAATAGTTTATATGCTCCCTTGAAATCAATGTAAAGAATAGTGAATGGAATGCTGTGGTGATGCGACATGCGTCTTATTTAATCGAAAACTTTCTATGTCCCCACTTTTCTAATTTCATGTTAAATTTCAGTCTAAATTCTCTACAGTAATAACAGAATTACGGATAGTTTTCATAATCCGGTTCGATATCAACGTTCCAGTTAACATTAATCTGCTAATTAACAAGCAAAACTTGTTAATCGTGCATTACCTCTATCATTATTATTGTTAGCAAAAGCAAAATCACGGAAAACATGAGGAAAACCCTCGAGTTGATTATGGAGGCCCAATTTTATTGAATGCCTCATCCTATTTCGAGGAATCAAATGGCCAAAAAAACATATGCCAACCCAAATAGCACCCCCAAAGACTCCATTTGCCTTCTGGGTTAATTGCTACATGGCCCAAAACCTACAAGGGTTCCAAGCTTCGCGGAAAATAAATAATTCGGACAAAATTTTCATAAAAATAATCGATTGTATTTCTTGCAAAAAAAAAAGAACAAATAATATTTTATCGTCCGCGAAAATGTTTAGACATAAATTGTTGTCAATAATGAAAATAATTTTGTATTGATTAATTATTTCAAAATATACAAACGATCATTTTTAGGAAAATGTTCTTCAAATCATTTATTTTTCGCAATATAAACGGAGAAACTCTGCTTTGGCCTAAACCACTTTAGACTCCACTACCTTCAGAGTAGTTTTTCTAAGAGGATGCATCTCCCATATATTTCGCGTTGTTCCTGATAACTCTGAGCTTCGTTATCAGTGCACGAACTCCTCATCCTACAATGTACAGATCATATCTATGTGAGATCGTGGATATGCTGTTTTTCTGCTGAGTTTTGCGATCGTGTCGGCTTTGTAGCTGTATCGCATCTATGAATATCCCTGCTTTCAACGAGATTATTATTGAATTCGTTCAGTCACGCGCAGCGCGCGGGTCGACACCTAGTAAGCTTCTTCCCGATGACTTTACAGAACAAGAGATGGTGCAATTGAGATTACAGTTCCAACTGTATGGAGCCTAAAACATTATCAAGCACTTCTGAGTTCTGTGTAGGAGTGGAAGTCATGGACTTTATCCTCTGGTAGATCGCTTAATTTGGTCGGTATTTACTCTTCCGGTATCAGTACCAACAACTGGGCGTTCGTGTTCATTTTCCAACGATTGAACGTTGTTATAAATAGGATTAGAATCGAGGTGAGAGATGATTATCCAGCAGATTGCCCGATTACTTACATTGAGAGGAGAGTCTTGTTAAGTTCGATACATGCTCGATTCTTAACGAATTCTACTACACAAAAGAGGGTCGCGCACGGACTTTGGCGATTAGGCACAAAAGTATCCATTATTTCTTATCGATTCTTGTTTAATTCTAATGAATTTTCTTGATTCTCTTTCCATTGTAGTTATTTCATCAACAACTTCGTTCTGATGGATGATACTTTGCTTGGCCTGCCAAATACTAAACTTCTGGATCCATCCTGCCGGCAGTGCTCGTAGAGCAAGACCGGGCAGCGATCATGCCCAAGCAATTTGATCGAACCCGTGCTCCGAAAGCTACTCTTGATTTCCTCCATGTCAGGTATGTATTCAGTTTCGGCAGAAGAAGGCTGGGAGAAATGAGTAACAAAAAAGGGAACACCAACAAGTTTTCTATCTTGTCATTTAGTAGTTATATTAGTGAATTGTAGAATTGCCTGACCTCGGATCGTGTCAGCTATGTAATTGTAGCACGGTAAGAACGAGTATTTTAGGTCTAACTTGACATATTTTAAGGACTGTGACCAATGTTGCGCCATTGATCTATCATGGGTTTTTCCTAGGGGGAACTAGGCAAGTAGATTGTGAGCAAGACATATACACACCAAACTAGCAGAAGCAATGCCCAGAACCAAGATAGAAACAAGTTCATCAAATAACCAAGGTCAAAGAATTCATTAACTTGGACTAGGAGAGAACTCCCGAGGAAAACTACCCACATTCCGACCATGAAAGAAAACCGAGTATAATCCAGAGTGACTAGGAGAGAACTCTAGCTATTGACTCTATTGACAAGCGAGATGTACTTGAGCAAGAAGCAATAGACCTCGCACAGGGCAATCGTGCCGCTCAGGTTGATATCGAGGCCAGTCTTCTCTTCCTCCAGGGCCCGGCGCTTGCAGTCGGACTCATCTAGCTGCTTCCTCAGCTCCTCTGTCTCACCCCCAGGCCGAGCATTCTCCTCCAGGGCCTGGCGCTTGCGCTCTGACTCCTCGAGCTGCTTTCTCACCTCCTCCACCTCCGCCTCGAGCCGAGCATTCTCCTCCTGGAGGAGGCCCTTGCTCTCACTGTACCCGAGGCAGCACTCCGTTTCGGCCCCAAGCCAAGCATACTCCTCCAGGGCCTGGCAATTGCACTTGTACTCCTCGAGCTGCTTTCTCAGCTCCTCCACATTCGCCTCAAGCCGAGCATTCTCCTCCTGGAGGAGGCCCTTGCTCTCGCCGTGCTCGAGGCAGCACTCCGACTCGGCCCCAAGCCGAGCGTTCTCCTCTGGGGCCTGGCACTGGCACTTGGACTCCTTGAGCTGCTTTCTCAACTCCTCCACCTCCGCCTCGAGCCAAGCATTCTCCTCCTGGAGGAGGCCCTTGGTCTCGCTGTACTCGAGGCAGCACTCCTTGTAGTACTCCGCACACGAGGCCTCGTTTCGTTTCCTCCCGGCCAAGTTGAAAGCGTTGTGGCAGAGAGCTTTGAAGCTATAGCGAAGCAGCTCCCATTCTTCTCGGTCAGTGTCATAGCGGGCAGTCAGGTCCTCGAGCTTCGAGGCAAGTTGGAGATTCTCCGTGGTCAGCTGGTGGATGTCCTCGCTGTATCCGCCCGCAAGCTGTTGGTACATATTGACTGCGCCCACGGCCTTGTCCAGCTCCTCCAGGAGATACTCCCTTTCGTGTGCCCAAGGGCTCTCGTAGTATCCTCCTCCCAGGCTGTAGGAGTCTTCTTCGCCCCTAATTTCTAAGTACTCGTGAGACAACGCAACCGTAGGTGTTGGCGGTGGCGCCCATATATGCCTCGGTTTCTTCGAAGGGCGCGATTCATCTTGCGCGCCGCTCTCTTGTGGCTGCACGAAGGGCGGTTCCCCGGGGCTCCCCCTTCCACTCATTGCTTGTGAAGTGTCCAGCACCTCCTGATCATTGGCTTCACAACGAGCAGCCGAATTAGCAGTCTCCTCCAGCTTATCAACATGTCCCTTAGCAGTCTCCGCCAACTTATCAACCTGTCCCTCGGAAGTCTTCTCTTTGAGGCCCACGGCTTCCGCTGGCTTCAGGTTCGGCTTGGCTTTGGTGGTCTTTTTCTTTACAGGCTTAGCGACCCTGTTTCCTTCTTCACTCTTCTCGGTTTTCCAATCAACTATTTTTGCCCAAACCTTTTCTCCCCGAAACAATCAAAGGTAAAGGTTTAAGCCAAATCGAAACAGCAAGGCTACGACTTTTGGACAATAAACGATCAACAAATCTTAGGATTCAAAAGCTTTAACAATCGAAATACTAAGTTACGAAAACCATTGAGGCGAATTGGCTATGCACCTATCTTTCGAGTATAGGATCATGGACGCTCTTTTTGGTGTTAGTGTTTCAATCTTTTGCAATATGTAAGGCAACATCGTCCATACGAGAAGACCTAGCACGTATAACATATTAGATGTCCTTAATCACGAACAGCACATAACATTTCTTGATTCATGATGAGTTCAAACATGTACTCCTACTTTTGTGATGAGTTCCATTCACATCGATCAATTATATTGAAGACAGAGAGAGAGAGAGAGAGAGAGAGAGAGAGAGAGAGAGAGAGCTCACTTTAGCGACCTCTCCAGACTGCTTGGCCCACCACGCCAGCAATAGGCGAATCCCACTCGAAACCTCGAAAAGGAGGAAGGACGTAGCGGCGAGACGTGTCGGCCGCCCGAATACCAAGTAGGCCTCGAGAAGGATCACTGCGACGTGCTCCGCGGTGATGAGAATCCACGAATCGCCCTTCAATTCCTACACCCAAATAGTCACAAACCGAGCACACGGTCGCGTTAGCAACACAGAACCATCAATCGCAAGCCGATCAGTAACACACGAGAGCCCGAGAACTGCAAAATGCATTAAGCTCGACGCATTCGTCGCGCTCACCGGAGAATCCCATCGGACGACCGAGCGCCCGAAAGACAAGGCCTGGAAGGCGAGCGAGAGCATGAAGCCCGGGAACCAAGACGCCGGGGATACCACCGCCGACATGTAGGCGCAGAAGAACGCCACCCGCTCCAACCAGAAGACAATTCGGGATCCTAGCTCCAGACTTGACGCCATGGTTGGAGCCATGGCTGACCAGGAGTGAAAGGAGCTAGGGGTTTAAGCCTTAAGGAATGTTGAAGAGGAAGGCTTACATGCATGAGCGTGCGCGTGTTGAGCGCGGGCATATCGAATGCGGAATATGTTTGGATTACTTTGGGAAGTAAGAGAGATTGCACTTGGATTGCGATGGACTCTGATTAGCATCGATATGCTTCGATGATATATCGATATTGAATCCTTGCGGGATATCGTCACTTTCCGCTTATATTTCTGTTTGTTCAGGCTTTGAAATTAGTCGAAATCAAAAGGGGGAAATTGGAGTGAGGGAGAGGGAGAGGGGAGTAATTTTGGCGAATCCTACGTGTGAAAATTCTTGATCGGTCCTGAACCTTCCGTACGCAGATGAGACGGCCGTACAGAAGTGGAGAAAAAAATCCTTTAACTTCTCTTTTTTTGTTGGGATTTTTTTAGATATGATCGCGGAAATGGAGAAAAAAATCCTTTAAGTTCAAAAGTTCGGACTAAGCCCGATCGAATTGGTCTCGATTTTTTTGGCACGAGATTAGGTCAGGCCAAGCATCGGGATATGTTTTCCTATTTGCATTTCGAACCGATACGGAACCGGAGATACCTACGCTTAAATAAGTTCAGACTTGCCCAAAACGATTTAAAAGACAAAGTTTATATTTAAAAATAAAGAGATAAAGATTTAAAAATAAATCTTGTATCATTTGTGGACCTCCATTAGCCATAAAGAATTAATAATCGAACAATAAGGAGTCGTATAATAGTGTGGTATTAAGTATGGCCCAAGCTGTTTTTTCTTAATTTAGGACCCAGGCACAAAGCGATCCTAGCCCGGTTTATATTGGTTGGGACAAAAACTCTCTTCAAGTCCTATTGGCTCCGCCTTTTTGTACCCCCGAGTGATCCGGCAGCCGATTCCAACTGCCACATTTAAAGGTTTCACATGATAGTCAACTATGAAACATCAAATATTATTCACTTGTTTCACGAAAAATCAACAATTAAAGAATGTTTTTCTTAATATTCCATCGTTCATATGCTCAAATAAAAGAGTTAAACATCAGGAGAATTTTTTTTTTTCCAATTGCTCATCTTTCGAGATACGATGAAAGAACATAAAAGATTTTCTCTTCTCCATCTCTCACTATTTTGATTGTTTCTCTTGATCTACCACAAAAACTCGATCCATTGGATTTAGTTATTTTGACATGCCAAAAATATAATTTGCCTTGTAATATATTAAAACTAAATCACCAGAATATAAATTCCATTGTGGTAACATATGAAACCGACCCAATGAATTTGGCTTAGACATTAACATGATCAATTTCTAGTATTCCCACGTACCTTTTTAAATTCGGCATGAATTTATCATTAACTCGACAAGATAAGTTCTCTGAAAATAAATTATTATGAGAAAGTTGTCGTCTCTAAACCTATTACATCCATGACAAGATGGAATTCTTACATGTTGAGAATTTTAAAATCTTCAAAGCTTGATCAAAAAGTTTGAGATCTCACGTAAAATTATGTTGGATGTAACCTTCCAATCTTTGTGTGATGGTTCAATTGAATTGTCACATCAGGTACCAATCATGCCAAATTGGCTTTAAGGACTAAATTAGTTCTATTCAAGGAGCATGATCAAGTGACCCAAAAATAAAATTTAAAAAGCTAAATTTAATATTGATGGACGGTACATGGATTATTTTTTTTTATCGTAAAAGAAAGAAAGCAAAAGGCGGTACGGTATGTGTGTATGTATGAAACATCAATGATGAGAAAGCAATTCATAAATCTAGTACACAAAAAAAAAAAATTGAATATCGATCTCGTGTTCAATGGGACCCACAGTCTAGATTTAGTTTGGTATATAAACTACAACCTATTACAATAATTTCTCATAAATGACTCTTACATTTGGCAACCTCACAGTTTCTAATTTGGTCTCCACATCCTTTGGACTCCTTTTAAGGACCAGGTGGCACGACTCAACAGAATCAATGTTCAAATGCCAAGCATGCATTATAGATTTTTAAAAGTTTAGTATCCGTGTATTTTACAGAAAATGAATTATTTAAAAAACATTTTGTCTAAAAATAATTTCTTATATCGCTTAAAAAAATAAATGAATAAAAATTGTTTACATGGACCTAAAATGGTATGTAAATGATCCTAAGCTTTTTTAAGTCAACTGGGGTTAAAAGATAATTATATGATGATAAAGTAAAGAGGTGATAAGATGCAAATCAGGGAAGACGAAGACAAGACTCGTGGCAGGTATGCTATCCCACACACAAATGGCTCTCCAGATTTTTATAAAAGGACTGCCTTTTAGCCACCAAGCCCCTCTTCGAATTTTGATTCGCACCTTAGAACTGCTTTATAGTAGCAGAATTTTGATGTACAAGTTCCATACCGTGGAAAGTACATAGCATACTACCAGAACTAATCAGTGCACATATGTTTATTTAAAGAATCATACCAAGCAGAAAGGTAGAAATGAAGATTCAGGGATTCATAATACACACAGGTTTTATTTCTTGAGGAGTGGATTCTCCCCACCAATATAACAGGCGTGGCTTTATATAGGCACAAATATAGACATTTTTTCAGACAACCAATTATTGACAAAATTCTGGAAATTACCAATAATTTTACACTTCCCGATCGATCATAAAGGCTTTTACAATTGACAGACGACAAAGAAAACTCTAACAAGCAATAATAAAGACTTTTATAACTGACAGACGACTGAAACACTTTTAGACAACGGTTTTACTTTGTTTCTGCACGTTTTTCTTCTTGCTACAGTGTTGCTACAGTGCCGAACGATGTCTGAACAATGCATGATCAGTGATTTTCTGAAAATTGGGCTGGTTTTTCAAACACGACGAGCTGATTTTTTCAACACGGTTGCCAAGGCTTCAGAGATCATATTTATGGATGAGTTCCTCAATGTTGTCAACATCAAAGCTGTTCGAACTACCTTCGTTCTTTTGTCTCCTGTAATTCCTGGGGATTCGTTCAATTTCTGCGAACTCTAGGTCCACATCTTCATGAAGTTCCGAAGACTTTTATTTTTTTCGTGAAGACTTTGGAACGTCTGCAAAACTTGAGGTGATATCAGCGAAACATGATGGAATAGCTGGCTGAGGAAAGTTTTCTACTTGCAGTAATAGACTGATTTTGTCAAGACCTAAGCTGAGTGCTAGTTGCAACTCACTATAATCATACGGTTCCTACGATAATGGTCATCCCCATGGATCCTGTGACTAAGAGGCTTGGGATGAAGACGGGGCCTCTTGAGATGAGAATGTGGCAACTTTATCCGAAGCAGCAACAGCAACATCTATATCTACTTGCATATCTATACCATCATATTGTCCAAATGCTATATCAATTATCGCCTAATAGCTATGGTTGCTAGAACTAGCTGGCTATACTTTTGGTGGTATCGCGTGGTTGTATTGACATAGAAATCTCTAGAGTTATCTATATTCCTAGGGAAGTGTCGAGATTTTGCATGGAAGGATTTTCTAGAACTTTTCTAGAATTGGTTGAGATTTGTAGGTAGTTACTCCTACATCAGATGGAGTTTTACTCACATTTCCATTTGGATGAATAAAACCCATGGCCTGCTAAACAGAACTGTTGTATGCAACTCTGGATTGGGTTTACAAGTTCTAAGCTGTTCTTGAAACATGCATTTCCAAGCTCCCAATGGTTTGAACCAATTAAGCATATCACTCAAATGTTTAAACTTCTTTTCTCCCGAGAGAATTCTGCCAATAATGAAAATAAATCTGGTTGTTGGAAATTCAATGGCTATGATATAGAGATTGAACAAATACCAACAAAACCACTTGAATTCCTCTGGGAATTTGTCTTCAAGATAGAGGGAGATAGGATGAATGAAAAGATATTTTGGATACAGCTCACTGGATCTGAGACTTAATCCTCTGAACTTACTGAAAATCAACAATTGATATTTCCACATTAATACCATCAAATTTTCAAAAAGTGTGTTGTTTTGGATGCATTCAGGAACTTCTAGCGGGTATTGCCTACTTGGCCAAAAATGTTTTATTTTGGTGGATTTGAATCCACCGAATGGATTTCACAATACATACATGTTTATGGATGTGACTAATGTAGCATATTCTTTTGGCTATGATAAGAAATCATCAAGTACATTCTTCTTTCTTGCTATATGTTTGGTTTCAAAGGAATACTTTGAAAAACATTATGCCCATTTGAGGAGTTGAGAATGAGGAATTTGCTTCTGTTTAAACTTTAGCATTTAGGAGAATGAAGACATATCTATTTCCACTAGAAAATGATGTCCAATAAGATGGAATTCAAATTTCTTAATGCCATATTTACCGAGAAGATTTCCTTGAAAGTTGAGTGATAATGTATTTCACTTGGCATAAATCTTTCACTTTTGTGTTCATAAATTTTACGCTTGCCATCAATTTCTTCGAATAGGATAGCAGCCCAATCTTTCACTTGGCATTTGTTTGTAGAACTCTCTTCCCAGTAAAAGGGATTTGTAAGAGAGGAAGATGCTGCATGACTTCCTTAAGGCGTCTAACTGATTTAGTTTGTTGAGATTCTCATGAAGGGGTATCCCTTTTTAACATCTGCTGCAGTGGACTCATCAAGTTGGTGAGTTTTGGAATAAAGTCTCTGAGATAATTGATTATCCCAAGAAGCTATTGGATCTATTTGAAAGAAAGATTTTCATTAAGAAATTTTTGCAATTTTTCAGCAATATAGGGACTGGGATAATATGTCCCGTCTTTAAGATGCATTCTGGGAAATTTAATTTCGCGTTGGGCAATAATCAACTTCTTTTGGGATAGCATGATGCCATATTTCTGGATCAGTTCAGCAAATTGACTTAACATCATCCATAAATAACTAAATAATAAAAAAAGAGCCTAGTTAGAATTTACATTAAAAACATTAATTCACTATTTGTTAACATCATCCATTGTTTCGAATTGACAAATTCCACTACATTCCATTCTAATAATCCATAAAACTTAGGGAAAAAAAAAAGAAATCCACATTCCACCGATGCTAGATTTGCATATCGCTAGTGTGTCCAGGACACCGACCACATATCGGATGCCTGACAGCTCTTGATCACGTGTCGATCAAGTATCCAACACTTTCACAGAGGTCCCCGGAGAGTGCCCATGCTTCCCAAGTAGGTGGGGGGTGGCCAAGACTTGAAGTAAAGCAAAACAAAAACGAGGGGGCAGCCGAGAGGTGAGGACAACGGGCGCCACAAGCGCCAGACGCGGTTGCCGGCAGCACCACCTGCGAACCTCCCGTTGGGGGCAAACCGCACGCGCGAGTGCGTCGGTCGTTTCTTTTTTGGCCGGTCCACAAGGGGGAAACACCGGACAAAGACCCCTCACACCAATTTCGACCCATGAAGTAAGGGTGGTTTAGGGTTTAATACGAGCGCGTACGACAACACTTCCCCCACACGCCCCCGTGCACCGTAGCCTTTGCTGCCCTCCGTTATGAAACAAGAAAAGAGCTTGTCTTTCTTCTGTGTGGGATGGAGCAACGTCCCTTTCTTCTGCTTTGCTTTCAGGGTCAGGGCATTTGTGCTTCGGATCAACATAATTGCAAGCGCAAAACATGTTACAATCTCTATTTCGATGCGCTAACTCAAACGCTTATTGTGTTCCCATGAGTTCTCAGTGACCCGAACGAAAGTTTTGTTCACCTGTTGACTCGATCTCTGTTGTTACAATGACATATACAAATCCCACCCACGTCCTCACTGCCCATGATCCTGTCGTGGGTTAGCTTAGCTTAAGCTTTATTAGTGTCGCAACATCCGTCTCTATCTGTTACTACTACTGTCTCTGTTTCCATCACACCAGTTCGCCTAACAAGCTGCCGATGCGACCGCTTTTGATCTGGGACTGCATGGACGCGATGGACTCCTCCAATTTGGAAGATTCCAGCTCGATCTGACGTAGGCGATCTTGGGTCTTGGCCACTCGCGCCTTTGCATCCGCGACCGCCTGTTCTTTCTCCGCCAGATCTTCCAGATGACGTTCTAGTTTTTTCTTTGTAGTCTCGAAGACGCGATCGCATTTGGCCTTCTCTACCTTGATGGCGTCGCATTGAGTGACGAGCTCCCCGGATTTCGAAAGCCTTTCGAGCACTAGGCGCAACCAATCGACTTTAATTTGCGAGGATTCCAAGTCCTTTAGAACCGCTGACATTTCTAGGAGTTTAGACTCCGTTGGCAGAGTGGTTAAGCAGGACCGGAGATCATGAACCATGAGGCAGACGCACTCGAGGCAATAAGAACGCATGGCGATCGATTCCATGCGACAGCTCTCAGCTATATCCCCATACTTGTCAAAAATGGCCCGTAAAGTAGAGGAGACACTTTCTTTAACATAGTACTTCCCGACGGAAACTCTGGAATCCAATGCAACTGAGTGGACCTCCTCCTCACGGCTCTCTTCAGACGGATGGTCCGGATTAGAAATGCTGGAGCTCAGAGAATGGCCATGCACTCCTCTATGTTGAGTGCCTTCTTCCACACCATTGACGGGAATGGGTGAGACTACCTCAGGGGGCATGTGATGCTGATTGCTTTCCCTCTCTTTTGGTGGTTTCAACGATGTAATCTCAGTAACACCTGAACTCAAAGCTTTAACGGGACGATCTGGCTGTTGACAAAGAAGTCGGGGGGTTGGAGAGTGAGAAAACATAAATGCTAACAACACAAGCCTGTGCATGACAAAAGCAAGGGGGCAACGGAATGGAAAGACAAGTCCCAACGAATTCAATTAACACTGGAGTGAGTTTCAGTTCATAAAGAAGTGGGACCTGCCATAATCAAGACATGGCTGTATGTATCCTATTGCATACGTTATTCCATGTGCAACCAACGTCTACATAACACACATACGCTATAATCATTCAGAGGGAGAGATAGAGAGACTACTCACAGAGAGACCAAGAGCTGGTGTGGCATGTCCTGAAGTTGTTGTCAAACGAGAGGTCACGAGTTGCCCCTTGTCGAAAGAGAAGTCCTCAACATGTATCTCTCCAGAGAAAGGCACAGATGACGACACAGGATTTGTGCTCTCCAGTTCGCTTTTTGGAGATGTTAAGTTTGAAGTAGATGACCGAGCAGTGGCTACAGGGACGGTATGGACAGTTGATTTCTCATGCGCATTTGCTGGCTTGTTATTAAAACTCGACCCCCTAGCCGTTTTCCTTCTTGAATTCTGGAAACCATCAGTTCTGACATTGTATCCTGCAACGGATAAGGGCAAAATCTTTCGGTCAATCAAACACTTGGACGTGCTGTAGTTGCAGCAGTTCCTAGACCGGCCAACATGGTGGAACTTATCATACGAGTTTAATGAAGGCTGTTTCACCATCCTTTGATGATGACTAACGTGCAATGCACTGTCTAGATATTTATTGAGAGCATCAAATGCAAAACAAAAGATTAGTGAGTTCAACATGGCTAGTCGAAGGCGACTTCAATTCCCATTATCCATTTCCTCTACAACCAAGCGACAAACCAGAAGCCGATCAGCATGGTAAATTTACTCCCAGACTTTGAATAAAAGATACGTACATGAATAACGCTGAGCTTCAAAATAACTCAACATGACTGCAGGCCGAAATTCTATCAGTCTGATAACTAAATGTTCTACCTTTTTCACCACTTGAAACAGAGGAAATTTTCCAATAGATTTTCAAGATATCCTAGCTAAGATCACTCACGAGTCACAATATCCTTTTCAGCAGAAATTCCATTCAACAAACCCTTCACTTATGAAATGGTTGACCTGAAAGGTCATTGGTCTCTGACCAAAGAAAAGATCCGCCCGCCTCCCCTTATTCCCTCTGTTTTGTGGCAGGATGGGCAATGAAAGAACCATGTCTTTGCATCTTTCGAGTACAATACATACTAATAATAGAGTAAATCTGCGACGACAATTGAGAATCAAAAGAGGACCTATGGTTTAAGAAAGCACCTGTAAAACTTTTGCTCTTGTGGGCCTTTGATGTGGCGATCTTTATGTAGCAATCTTCCACGCATCTATGAAAAGGATTCGACGCGTTTACGCAATCTGGGTGAACTCTTTCCCTCTCAGCCATCTATTCGCAGTCGGCACTTTTCCGCTGCACATACGCAAACACTAGATCAACACACACAGTGAATGCATGGGAACGAAAAGACACCGATGTGCCCTCAACAGCGGCATATCTCGGAATTCACAGTTCGCACAACAATTCCTTTCGGCGACTGGCAAGAAAAGAGAAGAAAAAGGAACGGCTTTCAGGACACGCAGGCCCTGGGTTTTAGTATGACCTTAAAATGCTTCCAAAATCAACTAATCAAGAAAAAGGGGGGGCATCACTAGCTAAATGAATCATCAATCCATAGGCGTAAAAAGTTTGACATTTCATTTCAGAAGCTGCAAGAATTGAGCTCCATGCGCATCTATGTTCTAAAGCCTTGTATCAAGGACTCCCTCTCTCTCTAAATTGGAGCATAACTTTCCCAGAATTTGAGGTAAAAACCGTTCCTTCGGTGCACAAGAATACAAAACAGTCCTTTGAAAAAGCTTTCGATGCTCTCTGTCATGTCCCGAAACGTTAGGCATCCAGAGAGAAGATCCAGAGTGTGGATGGCGATGGTACGAACCGAAATTCCCGATGAAACCGACGCAACCACTCCCACCGAAACGCTGACCCCGCACTGTCCTGTTCACGAACTTCAAGAACCACGGAAAAGAACCAAGAACAGGAGCACCAGACAAGACGCCGCAAAACCACGAAATACCCAAAAGAAAGAAACAACACCAATCGAAGATGAGCATCGAAGCAACGCAAAAAGAGGAGCAGAGACGGCGTCCGAAGAACGAAAAACCTTACCGAGAAGAAGAGAAGAGGAAAAACGCTCGAACGAGAGGAACTCCGACTCCAACTCTCTGTCCTTCCTGGGGGGTGTTCTAGAACAAGCCTTCGTTTTTCTTTCTCTGGGGGTCTGAATTCCACCCGTCGCTGTCGCGGGCTTCACGGTTTGACCGACGACGCCCGGCGACGTATGAAAGGATGCCGGGTCGTCAAACCCGTCACGTAAACGCGCAGAATTCCCCCTGACCACGAGGGCGGGAAAGATAGAACACCACGGGTTTCTGCGTTTCCCACAAGAACAAGCCAAGAACAAGAACAGGAAGAAGCAAGATCTTCTTCCCTCTCTGTCTCTCTTGTCTCTATCTATGGAAGTAGGTTCGGCCACTCTCGTCCTTGGAAGTGCGGGGTGGGACCATGTGCCAACCGTGCAACAGGAGGACGATGATGAGGTAGCGTGGAGCTCGGCAGTGGACACGCGGTACCGCGATGGACGCTGTGTTGGGTGGTGGGGTGGTAGAACGTTCCTTCATAAATACATGACCATCCGACGAGAATGCGTCCGTGTGGGTGGAGGAGTCCTCCACCACTAAGTGGGGATCTCGACCTCAGAAAATATATTGACCAAAAGAAAAAACGGAAATTGTGTCCATTAAAAAAAGTAAAAAATAAAAAAATATCACAAAGTATGTCCACGGCGAACTTTAACGCCTCGATTTTTTTGGGATTAATACCACGAAAAATTTCAAATTAGTACATCTGTGATAAATTTACCCAAAACTAATTTTTTGACTACTAAGAATCTTAAATCGGTACGTCCATGACAAATTTATCCAAAATTAATTATTTGACCACCAAAAACCCTAAAATGATATATTTATGGTAAATTTACCCTCCGTTAGTTTCCATTAAATTGGATAAATATAAAAAAAAAATCACAAATCGGTATACTTGTGACAGACGGATGGTAAAATCCAAAATTGATACATTCGTTAACTGCTACGTGTCATTTAACAAAGCAATTTAATTGTAAAATTTAACGGAAACTAGCAGAGGGTAAATTTGCCACAAGTATACCGGTTTGGGATTTTTTATGATCAAAAAATTAATTTGGGGTAAATTTATCATAGATGTACCAGTTTTGGATTTTTTGTGATATTAACTCTAAAAAAAATCATAAAGTACATCCACGCCTCAATTTTTTTAGGGTTAATACTATGAAAAACCTCAAACTTGTTCACTTATAACAAATTTACTCAAAACTAATTTTTTAACTACTGAAAACCCTGAACCGGTATACCTGTGACAAATTTATCTTTCATCAGTTTCCGTTAACTTTTATCATCAAATTATTGAGTTGAATAACATGTGGCAGTTGACGGATGTACCAGTTTAAGATTTTACCCATCTATTTGTCACAGATTTACCAGTTTGTAATTTTTCGTGGTATTAATCAAATTTAATGGAAAGTAAATTTGTCATTAGTGTATCAATTTGGGGTTTTTGGTGATCAAAATATTAGTTTGGGGTAAATTTGTTAGATATGCTACTTTGAGATTTTTTGTGGTTAAAAAATTAGTTTATGTTTAATTTGTCACAAATATATTAATTTAGGGTTTTTCGTGGTATTAATCCATTTTTTTGTTATGTTGCCAAAAATCATAAATTATGTATATTGTGATACCAATACCCCAAATATTTTTTTTATCGCTAAAATCTCCAAGCTTATGGTAATGTGTCAAAAAGAATTTAAAATTTTTGTCGCGTCAGTATAAGTTTGGGTATTGGCCACACAAAAAGAAATTTAGGGCATTGGAAGGAACAATGTAGTATTTTTGTTTGTTGTAGACAAATGGTGTTTTTGTCACACCGTTATGGATTTGAGTGTTTTGGTGATGCAAAAATAAAGTTTGGGTCATTGCTATCACAATGAGTAGAGTTTAGAGTTTTTTACGGTAGTGTTTTTTTAAATGAATTTTTATTTTTTGGGGGAGGGGTGGAAATATGATGATTACCCAACGGAAAAACTTTAAAATGCACACTCCTTACACAAATATTTCGAAACATAGCACCAGCGGTAAACACACAGTACGAAAATGTAGGATGTTTGGATGATATTCTCGATCATAGTAAATTTAGTGGGGGCGGTAAGTGATAGCCAGAAAATACTGGGGTCAAACAATTATTTATATAAATATTGAGGGAGTTCACTGAATATTTCGGTGAGTGAATTACCCCCTCCATTCGGCTAAAGAAGGATTCAACCTAAGACAAATATTTCAGGGGAAATTATTCAATAGGTCTTGAACTTCTTATATGGATGTTAATCCAGTCTTTAACTTTCTAATTTTGCTAATTTAATCATAAACATTTACATGAAATTCCAATGTTGTCATTCCGATTAATTTCCGCATTAAAATGCTGACGTAGGGGTCTAGTTAACGCCAGCTATTTTACATGTCACACCCCTATGTCAGTGGTTTCCCCACCAAAATTAGCCAGAAGGACGATATCAGAATTTCCTGTTGAGGTCCAGAACTAAATTGATAAAATTGAAAACGATTAAGATTGAATTGGCATCCGTACTATATCTTCGTGACTGATTGTACAACTTTTCCAATATTTCATGTGGGACTTTGAAATTCATTTTTCTTTTAAGTCTACTTAGAATCGCGCCACGTGAACAACATTGTTCACTTGGTTTTTAATATGAACTCCCCGTTTTGCACTGCACGTCGGCCTTATCGATAGCGAACCATCAGATTTCATCATCAACTCCTATAAATGCAACTTGATGATGCATTATTTGATTTTGGAATGTAATAGCAAGTCATGCAACTTCTGGCGATTGATGTCGATGGTACCGAATCGGGTAAACGGGTCCCAATATGCCATAAATTGAGGGGAAGGGGACGCAGTACCTCTCAATCTTACTTCACGGTTTTAAATTCAATTAGGGTGGTAGGCGGTCTTAATATTAGTTATATGTGCTTCATGGATCCTGTTTACACCAAAAAATGGCCAACTTGTTGACATGGAAAATACATGATAGAGGCATGAATTACAAGTCCCGTCATCAATGATTGTAGAAAGTGATGTCCATTTAGTGCATCAATGATGGTTTAGTCGTGGTCGATGAATGTTTGTACCAAAGATCATCAAGGGACACATGGCAGAGACATGAGGCAACGTGGCAGCAAATATCATCAAGTTGCCAATGTAAGGGACAGTCATGTGTATATGTTTACACCCAAAGATGACCAATTTTTGGGTATTATCGACAAGATTGGGAAGACGAGCAGAAATTTCAATTCTGTGCTAGCTCGGGAAAATGGTTACAACTTCGTCGAGACAGATTAGATTGACCTGATTAAAAGAACGAAGACTCCTGGATCTACAACTTTTATGTTTTGAGTTTTCTCAGAAAATCACTGTAGATTTTTCGACTTTAAAAGGAAGTCGACTATTGTGACTGGTCAGGATGCGAAAATTTCAATTTTGCGGTAGTCCGAGAAAATGGTCTTAACTCTGTCGAAATAGATCAGATTGACCTGATTCCAAAGCCAAAAGAACGAAGACTCCTGGATCTACAATTTTTATGTTTTGAGTTTTCTCAAAAAACCACTATAGATTTTTCGACGTTAAAAGGAAGTCGACAATAGTGATTGGTCAGGATGTGGAAAT
Organism: Syzygium aromaticum; assembly: GCA_024500025.1. Lineage (NCBI taxonomy): Eukaryota > Viridiplantae > Streptophyta > Magnoliopsida > Myrtales > Myrtaceae > Syzygium > Syzygium aromaticum. The sequence goes on from CM044891.1 coordinate 19,356,677, forward strand.
TTCAGTTGTGCGCTAGTTTAGGAAAATGGTCATAACTTTGTTGAGACAGATCAGATTGACCTGATTCTAGAGCCAAAAGAACGAAAACTCCTGGATCTACAACTTTTATGTTTTGAGTTTTCTCATAAAATCATTGTAGAGTTATCGACGGTCCGGACTGGTCGGGATGTGAAAATTGATGGATACTTCGGTGAAGAATTGCCAATTTAAAGGAATTGACAAAAAGTGAAGTCGACAATCTCAAATATAACTATCGAAGAAGTAACTGTCAACATAGTGGAGTTAAAGCAACCACCAATGTAGTGGAGTCGAATAAACTGTCAAGGTAGTGGACTCAACGCAACTGTTGAAAACTACTAAAGAGTATACATGTATATTTTGAGGGAACAGTTACTTGGAAGCATGATCATGAGGCAATTATCACTTGTAGATAAAATCGTGGGACAATTATCTTGAAAGTAGGATCATGGTATCACATGAACATGAAGACAAGATTTTCGAAATAAAAGAGTATGGGCACAACCATTGAAAACCGCTAACGAGCAGATACCACACAACCATTATAAATATCATCGGCCATCTCGACTATAACTATCGAAGAAGTAACTGTCAACATAGTGGGGTTGAAGCAACCACCAATGTAGTGGAGTCGAATAAACCGTCAAGGTAGTGGACTCAACGCAACTGTTGAAAACCACTAAAGAGCATACATCTATATTTTGAGGGAATAGTTATTTGAAGTATGATCATGAGGCAATTATCACTTGTAGATAAGATCGTGGGACAGTTATCTTGAAAGCAGGATCATGGTATCACATAAACATGAAGACAAGATTTTCGGAATGAAAGAGCATGAGCACAACCATTGAAAACCGCTAACGAGCAGATACCACACAATCATTATAAATATCAACGGCCATCTACCCCCCCCCCCCCCCCCCCGACAAATCAATTAACATGCTATCAATCAATTATCTTTATTTTTCTGTACCGTACTTTACTTTTCCTTAGCTATAGCTTTTCGATTCACGTCGTTGATTAAATTCCAATGTGTATCATCTATCCTGAGTGTTGCATCGTTGATTAAATTCTGGCATTACATCTTTGTGTACGTGTGTGGCTATACTTTCAAACTTTGTCGTCGATTAAATTCTGACACAATTTGTACATACAGTCCGGTTCGCAATTTTTCCTTGTCTTCCTGGATATTTTCTGTCTAAAGTTGCCACGGAATCCGACCGTCTCTCATTAAAACCTGAAGAACGACGTTTGGTGAATTATATTTCGTCGTAGGAGCTTTTCTGGCCAAACAAATCCATTTGGTTTGATTGATTCTTGCTCGAGCCTAATGATGAAAATTTATCATGTCCGGTTCTTTCGGAGGATGGATCTGTAAGAATTTATTGATCCCGATGACAAAAAAAACCAGGCTTAAACAATCCTGTATTAAGAGCTAATTTGGCTAAAGGGATGGGTCATAATTATTACGAAGAACCCGTATGGCCCAACAATCTTTTAAAGCATCTAGAAGCTAGTTGATTTTTGCGCAATAAAAGGTTTATCATTCACAAGAGCCATATTCGAGAAATTACCGATATTAACGGAGATTAATTTATAAAAAGCTTTGGTTTTATTGCTAGTCGATGGGGGTCCGGACAGGGTGGAGGCCTACCTCGGCGCGGTTGGAATGTTCGTTTCATGGTACCAACTATTCAACGAGTGAGTATACCATCAAGGCCCCACCTGGTGCGAGGTGGGAATCCCAGGATCGATGATATACCTAACTTCTGTCATAGATTTAGCTTCAAATTAAGTACGATCATGTATCGTAATGCAAATTAGAGTAATAAAATTCCAATTTCAATATCGAAAAATTTATGATGTTCATATGTCGCATAGTGCATGTTTTCAGTTTTCCATCTAAGTTTGTGCTTCTTTTTGGGAAATGACACTAATCTTTCCCAAATTTTTCGCCTAGCGTGCAACGTCATCCTTAGACTTTTAATTTATTTAATATGATCTCTGAACTATTCTTAAATATTCAATGTAGTCCACAAACCTTTTATATATTCAATCTAATTCCTCAACTTTCCAACAAAGTCAAATCACTGCTTTAATACTATTTACAAGTTTTCACAATTACACTATTACCCATATTTTGAAGAATATATTTTCATTTTAATCTTTTTCCTAGATCAATAACAAAAAATAAGATTACCTTTTGCCCTTTATTGATATTACGATAGTTCCACTTATAAATATTTTAGCTTATGGTCGTTATAATAGTAAAATAGGACATCATTTATAGTTGTAACGGATTGATATTTCTGCTATTTTATATATAAGTATTTTTATAAGGAAATTTGGAAATTATGATAATTTATAGATGGGTATACATACTCATGTTAATATAAAGGGTTAAAATCATGAAAAATCTCAAACCAGTACACTTATGATAATTTTATCTCTGACTAATTTTTTGACCACTAAAAACCCCAAGTGGTACATCCATGATAAACTTACTCCAAACTATTTTTTTGACCACCAAAAAACCTACATGGTACACTTATGACAATTTTACTTCGAACTAATTTTTTAACCATCAGAAACCCCAAATTGGTATACAAGTGATAATTTTACCCCAAACCGGTACATTTGTGACAAATTTACTCTCCGTTGTATCCATTAAATTGGATTAATATCACGAAAAATCACAAATTAATAAACTTGTGACAAATAGAGGAGTAAAACCCCAAACTGGCACATTCGTCAACTACCACTTGTCATCAAACTTAATAATTCGTTAGTAAAATTTAACGGAAACTAGTGGAGGGTAAATTTATTACAAGTATACCAGTTTTGGGTTTTTGGTGGTCAAAAAATTAGTTCGGGATAAAATTATCATAGGTGTACCAGCGTTGGGTTTTTTATGGTCAAAAAAATAGTTCGGGATAAAATTATTTCAGGTGCACCAGTTTGGAGTTTTTTATGGTAAAAAAAATAATTTAGGGTAAATTTATCACAGATTTATTAGTTTTTGATTTTTTGTGATATTAACTCCAATATAAATCTTGTTCGTTATTTTTTAGAAAACATGAAACACACAAGATTGAAATTAATATAAAAATTAGGTACAAGGTATAGATGGTGCGGCCAGAATGTTCGTTTCATGGTACTAACTATTCAATGAGTGAGTACGCCATTACAGCCCCACCAAATGCGAGGCGGGAATTCCAAGACCGACTATATACCTAACTCATGTCATAGATTTAGCTTCAAATTAAGTATGATCATGTATTGCAATGCAAGAGTAATAAAATTCCAATTTTGATATAAAAATATTTTATGATGTCCATATGTCGCATAGTGCCTGTTTTCAGTTTTCCATCTAGGTTTGTGCTTCCTTTTGAGAAATGACGCTAATTGTCCCTAAATTTTTCGCCTAATATGCAATATCATCCTTAGACTTTTAATTCATCCAATGCGGTCTTTAAACTATTCTTAAATGTTCAATATAGTCCATAAACTTTTAATCTATGCAATCTAATTCCTCAACTTTCCAACAAAGTCAAATCACTCATTTAATACTCTTCACAAATTTCCATAATTACACTATTACCCATATTCAAGAATATCTTTTCATTTTAATCATTTTCCTAAATCAATAACACAAAGTATGCTATCTTTTTATTACCTTTTGCTCTTTAATATTATGATAGTTCCACTTATAAATATTTTAACTTATGGTCCTTATAATAGTAAAATAGGACATCATTTAGAGTTGTATCGAAATGATATTCCTTCTATTTTATGTATAAGTATTTTTATAAGGAAATATGGAAATTATGATAATTTATAGATGGGTATGCGTACTCATATTAATATAAATCTTGTTCGTTGTTTTTCAGAGAAGATGAAACACACAAGATTGAAATCAATCTAAAAATTAGGTACGAGGTCTAGATTATTGCAAATTTTATCAATCTAAAGAAATAAGGAACACTGAATTAATGTAGTTTCTATATTTGTTTATGAAAACACTAAAGGTATTATAAAATCTAGGTAATAGCGTAATTATGAAAACTTGTGAATAGTACCAAATGGATTTTTTGCTATGAAGTGGGCAAAGCTCGAAAATTACATCATTACTCTTCTAACAAAATATGATCCAATCCGATGCCCTAACAACAAAGGAAGCAAACCAATTGGTAGCCTACCTAATACAAAATTATCGCACACATTGTTGGGCTAGATAACCAATTTGCTAGCCAATCTATAAATGCATTTCCCTCCCTAATATTATTAAGAATCTCGACCTGTTGAAAATATTTGAGCATGCCTTCAATTTGAAAAATGAGTGTGTCACCAAAATGAAGCGATAAAATTGATTTTCGAAGCAAAGAAAAAGACTACTTGCGAGTCCGCCTCCATAATAAGTTTGGTAACACTCAAAAGATTGCCAATTTGAGGCTGAAGAAAATGCCCAACGGTTCTGCTTTGAGTGAAAATTACGCTACCACTGTTTGCGCAAATCCAGCAAGCTAATTGCCTAAGTCATCGTGAATAAGTCCACCTACTGAAGCTAGACCCAGGTTGCCCTTAGAGGCCCTATTGGAATCGAGTTTGACCCAACCAGAAGGAGGGGAGTCCAACCCATAAACTCTTCTCTTTTATCCCTTTTGGCAGACAACCTATTTTCTGCCATTTGAGAAGAAAAAATATCGTTGGCGTATCATAAGATCAGGTTAACAGGTGCACTTGGGAAAGAAAAGTGTTTCTAGAATAATCTTGATTCCTCCAAATTCACAAATGCCAACAAGTTACACCAAATATTAGTGGCTAGTCATATTCTTTTACGAGGACTGTTGCGACAAACAAGTTTGCTAACAACCACTGATGCAAATCAAGAGCAAAGAAATGACCCCTTAAACTTATAGGCAAAATCTTCTGACAAATAGCCTTTGCATACTTACAATCTTGGAGTAAGTGTAAGGTGGTCTCAAAGGATTGTAGACAAGAAGTGCTGTGCAATAGGGATCCGTCTGGATTTTACGATGAAATCTTTCGTGATTAATAAGTAGATGCTACTGTAAAACTAGCCATAAAAAACTTTTGATCCTTTGCGGTCCATCCCATTTCCATACTAAGCTCCAGATGTTATTTGTAGTCAAATGTTGTTCCGATAAGATTGATTCATAAGCTTCCTTAACAGAGAAATTCAATGTGCTATTGCTACCCCAAAGAAGCAAATCATTATAATCATAGTTTATAGGCGGAAGCATGCATTGAAGTCACAACAAAATTGATTGCGATGGGATACCCACTAGACTAGCGGGGTTCCATTGATTATGACAAAAAAAATCACGAACAATGCATTCAGTCGTGATCTTGAACAAGAGCAGACGGCAAGATCCAATGGATAAGGGGACCAATTTCATCAACCCAATTATCAGTCCAGAATTAACTGTTCTCTCATTAACCATTACCCATCTCGTAGCCTTGACTACATCATCCCTGTTAAAAATATTAAAATTGTTTTTGTCTTTATTCAAACTTGATCCTCAAGTTTATAAGTCCTCAAGCATAAAACTTGGTCATCAAGATAATACAATCTTGGTCTTCAAGAAAATTTCACCTATACCTTAGGAGTAGCATAAATATGTTGTCCCCTCCCTATTTGTGTTAGAGTGTGTGGAAAGCCATAGAAAGAGAGAGTTGAGAGTTGTGAGAAAAAGATTGTAGAGCTAAGCTTGTATTTCTCTGTGTAAAGCTTGCGCAAAAGGAATTTTGAATATTATTTTCTCTCGTTTGTATATTTATGTGCTTCTCACCAAAATCTTCAAAGTTTGTCTATATCTTTTTTGGTTCCTACAATTGGTATTAGAGCTAGCAATGGCATCCATCAGTTCTGTTTAATTACAACTTCCGAAGTTGAACGGAAGGAATTTCAATAATTGGTTTGTCTAGATGAAGGTTCTTTTCAAATCCCAAGATTTATGGAACCTAGTGGAGAATAACTACACCGAAGTAATCGATGTTGAAGCATTCGAGGCTTTAAGAAAGAAGGAGAAAGACTCTTTGGCGGAGTTTCGGAAGAAAGATCAGAAAGCATTATATGCAATCTTTCAAGCCGAGGATGAAACGATATTTGAAAACATATCAAGTGTGAAGACCGCGAAAGAAAGCATGGGATATTTTGCAAAAATCCTACGAAGGCAATGATCATGTCAAGCGGGTGCGGCTCCAAACACTTCGAGGAGATTTCGAGTCTTTACACATGAATGGCTCTAAATCTATCTCGTCATACTTTGATCATGTGCAAACCATTGTTAATCAACTAAAGGTTAATGGTGAAGAACTCCAAGATGTTCGAGTTGTAGAAAAAATCTTAAAATCTTTGACTAAGAGATTTGACTACATTGTTACGGCGATCGAAGAATGCCAAGATATATCAACCATGACGTTGGAGCAGTTAATGGGTTCATTATGCTCACATGAGCAAAGAATGAATCAGAAGTCCATCGGTTCGAATCCTAAGCAACCATTGCAGAGTCGAGTCGCTCACTCAAATCAAGGAGGCCATTGTCACGGCCCAAAGAAATGGATCGTTCATGAGGTTTCCTGGACGATGGACCATGACCGACCCTTGAACGAGAAAGCGGATCCCGAGTATTCTGAGTACTAGGGTTTCTTGATGTGTTCTAGAATACTCTTGGGGGCGGGCGATACGGTAATTGTAAACCTCTGTAATTAATGAGGTAGTTGGGTAGATGGGGAGTTACGATCTCCACCGTAAGATCGGGGAGAAATCTACGGATACGGTCAGTCTGGTACTTGTATAAAAAGGGGTCTCCTCCCCCTCATTGTAGCATCTCATTCTTTCAAGAAGCAATAGAAATCCAGAGCTTCGCTCGCTAGAGTCTCTCTCTCTCTAAAGAGTTCTTGTGAGTTGAGGTGGGGAAGGCTGACTTGGGAAGAAATTCCTAAGGCCGCACGGGTTTGGGAACGCGAGATCGATCGACCCGTGACAAGTGGTATCAGAGCTAAGATGGCCAAAGGCGCTGCTAAGCCACGATCCGATCTAAAGTCACAAACCGAGAAGGGTGTGGGCGAGGATCGTGGGAAGGCCACCGGGACACAAAGTGTCGAGGCAAGGGAAGACCGTGATAGCTCAAATGCAAAGGATATGGCTGGTGACTTGGAGACCCGTTTGGCGAAAATGGAGATCGTCGTGGGAGATGTCCAAGGAATAGTCGAGGATCTTGCTGTACGCATCGAAGGAGGCGAGTCCGGAACGGGGGAGCTCGAGGCCGAAGTGCAAGAGCTAAGTTCTTGCATGGGAGAACTCCGGAAGGCGATGCTGGGCGACTTGACTGATGCCGTCAAAGAACTTGAGCAACGGGACGATGCCTTGGAAACCTTGGTGGAGGCCATGCGCGTAGAGATGGCCGAACTAAAGGCGAAGGTCGCCGAGATGGAAGGAGCACGTGTGAACGGGATAGTCACCGTGCAAACTACTCCACGAGTGGATGCCCCGAAGCCGAAGGAGTTTAAAGGCTCGCGGGTGCCCAAAGACGTGGACAACTTCCTATGGTACATGGAGCAATACTTCCTAGCGATGGGAATCACCGATGGTGCAATCCGGGTAAGTACCGCAGCCATGTACTTAACTGATAATGCACTCTTATGGTGGCGTCGTAGGAGTGATGATCGGAGTGGTGTACCGATCACTACATGGGAATTGTTCGTCGAGGAGTTTCGACGACAATACTATCCCGCTTATGCGGAAGAAGAAGCTCGAGATGAACTCCGTCGCCTTGAACAAAAAGGTGGAGCTCGGGAGTATGTTCGGAAGTTCTCGGAGTTACTACTCCAAATTCCGTCCATGAATGACACGGAGGCCTACTTCCAATTCATGGGTGGTCTAAAACCATGGGTAAAGCAAGAGCTAAAGCGGTGCAACGCAAGGGATCTTTCGACGGCCATGTCCGTGGCCGAGGCCATGGTGGAGTATAAAACAACTTCCGTAAGCAAACCGGATACCCGACCGAGGGACAAGGGCGTTGGTGGGGGAGATCGTAACAAATTCCACCGTCCAAGTGGAAGCAAACCATCAATGGCCCCTCCAAGGGCGAAGGCGGAGTCGAGCGGAGGAGAACACAAAAAGGGACGTACCTTCAAGTGCTTCTTGTGCGACGGTGCGCACATGGCTCGTGACTGTCCAACTCGAGGCAAACTAGCTGCAATTGCCAAGGCACACGAGGAGGAACGAGAGGAGGCAAGACTCGGTACGTTGCGAATCCTAAGTTCCATAAAGTCCAAAAAGGCGAACAAGCCCAAGGGATTGATGTTCGCGGACGTGACGATCGGGAAAACTAAGATGAGTGCGCTCATCGACACGGGAGCATCCGATCTATTTATCTCGGAAGAAGCTGCGAAGAAACTCAATCTTCGGGTTGAGAAAGGAGCCGGTTGGCTCAAGACGGTAAACTCCAAAGAAGTCCCTACCAATGGGTTAGCTAAGGACGTGGATTTCCAACTCGGGCAATGGAAGAGCAAGGAAATGATCGAGGTAATTCCACTTGATGACTATGACTTTGTCATTGGTTTAGGATTCCTTGATAGGATAGATGCTCTTATCATCCCATTTGCCGATTGTATTTGTATACTGGATACACGTTGTCAATGTGTGATCCCGGTCAAACGAGAGTTGGGCAACCAAAAGATAATATCGGCAATGCAAGTTACTAAGGGAGCGAGGAAAGGGGAGGCTACTTTCCTAGCAACCTTGAAAGTCGAGGATCCAAAGGGTGAAGGGAGTGATGTCCCGACGGAGGTAACCCGAGTCCTCGATTCCTTCAAGGATGTAATGCCCCCCGAACTCCCGAAGAAGCTTCCGCCTCAAAGGGAGGTGGACCATAAGATCGAGCTTGTGTCTGATGCTCGACCACCCGCCATGGCCCCATATCGCATGGCGCCTCCCGAATTGGAAGAATTAAGAAGACAACTCAAGGAGTTGCTCGATGCGGGTTATATTCGACCATCGAAGGCTCCGTTTGGCGCCCCGGTCCTATTTCAAAAGAAGCATGATGGATCACTCCGGATGTGCATCGACTATCGGGCGTTGAACAAGCTGACGATCAAGAACAAGTACCCGATCCCTCTCATTGCCGACTTGTTCGATCAACTTGGAGAAGCACAATGGTTCACCAAGCTTGACCTTCGATCGGGATACTATCAGGTACGAATTGCAAAAGGGGATGAACCAAAGACCACTTGTGTGACGCGGTATGGGTCATATGAGTTCCTCGTCATGCCGTTTGGCTTGACAAATGCTCCGGCCACATTTTGCACACTCATGAACAAGGTACTCCACCCGTTCCTAGATCAATTTGTCGTGGTTTATCTTGATGACATTGTGGTGTATAGCCGAACGCTCGAGGAACACATCGAGCATTTGAAGAAAGTCTTCCAAGTTCTACGGGAGAACGACTTATATGTCAAGCGGGAGAAATGTGCCTTTGCACAACGGGAAGTTCCATTCCTGGGACACATCGTCGGGGGTGGACGTGTGCGGATGGACTCAGCCAAGATTACGGCCATTGTGGATTGGAAACCGCCGACCAAGGTGACGGATCTAAGGTCATTCCTTGGCCTCACCAACTACTATCGACGGTTCGTCCAAGGATATTCGAGCATCACCGCGCCACTCACGGATATGTTAAAGAAGGAGAAGCCGTGGGAGTGGACGGCCCGATGCCAAAAGGCGTTCGATCGGTTGAAGCAAGCTATGACCGAAGAGCCGGTGCTCGTGCTACCTGATCACGCCAAACCCTACGAGGTAGAGACCGACGCTTCCGATTTCGCTATTGGTGGTGTTCTTATGCAGGATGGTCACCCGGTAGCGTTTGAGTCGAGAAAACTGAATGATACCGAACGACGGTATACGGTCCAAGAGAAGGAAATGACCGCGGTGGTCCATTGTCTTCGTACGTGGAGGCATTACCTCTTGGGCCCCCGATTCGTCATAAGGACGGATAACGTGGCCACGAGTTACTTCCAAACCCAGAAGAAGTTGAGCCCGAAGCAAGCTCGTTGGCAAGATTTCCTGGCGGAGTTCGATTATGGGCTCGAGTACAAGCCAGGAAAGGCAAATTCTGTGGCTGATGCGCTTAGCCGAAAGAGTGAGCTAGCATCATCGATCGTAAGTCGTCCCAAGAATCCATGGGATGAGCGGATCAAGGAGGGACTCCAACATGATCCAACGGCCAAAGCACTCATCGACCACGCACGGGAGGGCAAAACCCGGCAATTTTGGTGTGAAGACGACTTGCTTTACACCAAGGGACGGCGATTGTACGTGCCACTATATGGGAAGCTACGAAAAGAAATCCTACGGGAGTGCCATGATTCCAAGTGGGCGGGTCATCCGGGAATCTATCGCACTATGGCGCTCTTGGAGAATCGTTACTATTGGCCTCACTTACGCGATGACGTGGAGGCATATGTACGAACATGTCTTGTGTGCCAACAAGACAAGCTCGAACAACGGTCATCGGCGGGGCTTTTGGAGCCACTTCCCATCCCGGAGCGTCCATGGGAGAGTGTCTCCATGGACTTCATTGTCAACCTACCAAAATCCGAAGGGTGTCGGACTCTCATGGTCGTGGTAGATCGATTTTCCAAGTATGCGACGTTCGTGCCCGCGTCAAAAGATTGTCCGGCCGAGGAGGCGGCCAAGCTATTCTTGAAACACGTCGTCAAATATTGGGGAGTGCCACAAACGATCGTGAGCGACCGCGACCCTCGATTCACGGGTAGATTCTGGACCGAGCTCTTTAAATTATTAGGGTCGGATCTTAATTTCTCCACCAGTTTGCATCCCCAAACCGATGGACAAACGGAGCGGGTCAATGCACTCTTGGAGTTATACCTCCGACACTACGTGAGTACGACACAAGTGAATTGGGCGAAGTTGATCGACGTCGCCCAGTTCTCCTACAATCTTCAGAAGAGCGAGTCCACGAATCAAAGTCCCTTTGAGATCGTGACGGGACAACAACCACTCACCCCGAGTACGGTTGCAACGGGCTACAAGGGGAGTAGCCCATCCGCTTTCAAGTTTGCCAAGGAGTGGCATGAACAAGCGGACTTGGCACGAACGTGTCTACACAAGGCCTCGAAGCGCATGAAGAAGTGGGCCGATAAGAAGCGACGGCACGTGGAGTTCCAAGCCGGGGACTTAGTGTTGGCCAAGCTACACCTGGTTCTCCGATACAAGGACGTGCATAAAGGGCTTATACGTCGCTACGAGGGGCCATTCCGAGTGTTGCATCGAGTCGGAAAAGTCGCATATAAGCTGGAATTGCCACCAAAACTCAAGGTACATCCGGTATTCCATGTGAGTATGCTTAAACCTTTCCGTGTAGACGAGGAGGACCCAGATCGAGGGGAGTCACAACGGGCGCCGCTTGGAGCAAAAACCTCCTATGATCGAGACGTCGACTTCATCATGGCGGATCGAGTCATACGGAAGAGATATCGTGCACCGAAGCGGGAATACTTAATCCGATGGAAGGGTCTTCCAGAGAGTGAAGCAAGTTGGGAGCCTGAAGAAGCTCTTTGGCAGTTCAAAAAGCATATCGATACTTTCCACGCCAAAGACGCGACGAGGGCGTCGCCCGAATAGGTGGGGGAGAATGTCACGGCCCAAAGAAATGGATCGTTCATGAGGTTTCCTGGACGATGGACCATGACCGACCCTTGAACGAGAAAGCGGATCCCGAGTATTCTGAGTACTAGGGTTTCTTGATGTGTTCTAGAATACTCTTGGGGGCGGGCGATACGGTAATTGTAAACCTCTGTAATTAATGAGGTAGTTGGGTAGATGGGGAGTTACGATCTCCACCGTAAGATCGGGGAGAAATCTACGGATACGGTCAGTCTGGTACTTGTATAAAAAGGGGTCTCCTCCCCCTCATTGTAGCATCTCATTCTTTCAAGAAGCAATAGAAATCCAGAGCTTCGCTCGCTAGAGTCTCTCTCTCTCTAAAGAGTTCTTGTGAGTTGAGGTGGGGAAGGCTGACTTGGGAAGAAATTCCTAAGGCCGCACGGGTTTGGGAACGCGAGATCGATCGACCCGTGACACCATCATGGTGCCTGAAGTCAAGGAGGTGCCCGAGGTAGAGGTGGAAATTCGAATTCCACGGGAAGGTATAAAACGCGTGACAAATCAAAGGTCAAGTGTTTTAAGTGTAATAGATTCAAACATTACAAATCCGAATGTCTAGCAAACATGGGGCACGAGCAGTCATAACGTGTACATGTTGTCGATGCTGATGAAAACGTGGTGTTAGCATGCAAAACGGATGACTTGTGTACCATGGATGCCAATATCTGGTATCTCGATACTAGGTGTAGAAATCACATGTGTGGCCGAAAGAAGCTATTCTCACAATTAGACGAGACAATTCATGGTGAAGTCAACTTCGGGAATAAATAAAAAATTCCCGTTTTAAGCAAAGGTAACATTGATATCAAATCAAAAAATGGTAGTGATGTTACTATTGCAGACATTTACTTTGTGCCAAGACTTTTCTGGAATTTGCTTAGTGTTGAGCAACTTTCCGAAAAAGATCATAAAGTTAATTGAAAATGGAGTTTGTACTATCAGAGATGTAAACAATAAGTTGATCACAATGACGCAGATGACGAAGAACCGGATGTTCCCTCTGTCCCTTCATACGAATACTCTGTTAATTTTTCAAGCGATGGCAAAAGATAGCAAGTGGCTGTAGCATCTTCGATTCGATCATCTAAATTTCGTGGACTAAAATTACTCATCCAGAAAAAGATGGTGACCGGCACCCTTTGATTGGCTGCCCAGATCGTCCATGTGAAGGATGTCTTGTTGGAAAACAACATCGAGAATCTTTTCCAATTGGAAAAGCTAGAAGAGCCAAGCAGCGCGCGCGCGCGCACACACACACACACACACACACACACACACACACATATATATATATATATATATATATATATATATATGTGGCCCCATTGAGGTGGAAGCAATCGAACAAAAAAGGTACACACTAATTTTTGTCAATGATTTTACTAGAAAAATATGAGTATATTTTTTAAGAGAAAAATCAGAAGCTTTTGGCAAATTTAAGAAATTTAAAGTTTATGTTGAGAAACATAGTGGCTTTAATCTAAGACGTTGAGATCGGATAGAAGTGGAGAATTTACTTCTAATAAAATTGACAAATATTGTAAAATTCATGGAGTAAAACGTCAATTGACTACTAGCTATACTCCTCAACAAAATGGTATATAAGAAAAACATAATATAACGATTTCTGAAATGGCAAGGAGTATGCTAAAGGCTAAAGATTTACCAAAGAAGTTTTGGGTATAAGCTGTTGCTTGTGTTGTATTTGTGTTGAACAGGTATCCAACAAAAAGTGTTTTCGGAAGAACCCCAGAAGAGGCTTGGAGCGTCAACAAGCCAGATGTTTCGTTCCTACGAGTATTTGGGTGCGTGACATATCCCCACATACCAGATGAACGAAGGAAGAAATTGGATGACAAAAGTGAGAAATGCATCTTCAATAGCTATAGTGACACAACTAAAGGTCATAAGCTATGTAACTTAGTCACTGAAAAGATAATCATCAGCAAGGATGTCTAGTTTTTAGAAGATAAAGCCTAAGACTAGAACCAAAAAGGTGACCAGAAAACATTACCATGAAAGATGAACCATTAGAGGGAGATACAGAAAAACCTCTATCATCTTCGACCAGTGGTGCATCTTCTTCATCATCTTCGATTGGTGGTGCATTTTCTTCCCCAATAGCAGCTTCGGAACCACCATTACGTCGTTCATAGCGACTGTGAGAGACTCCGGCAAAATTAAGGGATTATGTGGTCATAAGAAACAATAACAGTGATAGTAACGAAATCACTGATGAAACTATGGTAAATTTTTGTTTATTTGCTGAATGTGACCCTGTATCCTATGATGAAGCAACTGTAGATTAAAAGCAGATCCAAGCAATGGATGAAGAAATCTACTCCATTGAAAAGAATGACACATAGGTGCTAACTTCTTTACCATCCGATAAGAAGCCCATTGGTGTCAAGTGGGTGTACAAGACAAAGTACAAACCTGACAGTCAGGTAGACCGTTACAAAGCCAACTAGTTGTGAAAGGCTATAAGCAAAAACCAAGTATTTATTATTTTGAAGTATTTGCACTAGTGGCTCAAATGAATATCATTCAGATGGTCTTAGCACTTGCAGCTTAGAACCGTTGAAAGATCCTACTAAATTGATGTGTGATAACAAGTTGGCAATTGCATTAGCTAAGAATCCTGTTTTTCATGGCATGAGCAAATACATAGACATCAACTACCATTATATTCGTGAGCTGGTCAAAGATGGAGAGATTGAACTTGATTTCTGTAGATCTGAGGATTAGATTGCAGATATTTTGACAAAACCATTGAAGGCAAATTTGTTCGAGAAATTCAAGACGATACTTGGTGTTGTTGATTTCCAAAATCAATTTTAAGGGAGGCTATTAGAAATATTAAATTTTTTTTTGTCTTTATTCACTTTGATCCTCAAGTTTACAAGTCCTCAAGCATAAAACTTGATCTTCAAGATAATACAAACTTGGTCTTCAAGAAAATTTCACCTATACCTTTGGAGTAGTATAAATATGTTGTCCCCTCCCTATTTATGTTAGAGTGTGTGGAAAGCCATAGAAAGAGAGAGTTGAGAATTGTGAGAAAAAGTTTGTAGAGCTAAGCTTGTATTTTTCTGCGTAAAGCTTGTGCAAAAGGCATTTTGAATATTGTTCTCTCTCGTTTGTGTATTTGTATGCTTCTCACCAAAATTTTCAAAGTTTGTCCATATCCTTTTTGGTTCCTACAATCCCATACTTCACAAAGAGCTTTCCAAAGTAAAGAATAGGTGGGACGAGTTGGAATAGAATCAGGGAGTAGCGCAAAGCAATGATATTTGTCTCTAATAAAAGTTACCCATAAAAACTCTGGTTTCGAAAATTGAGACCCAAGCAAGTTTAATAAGAAATGCTTTATTACTCCCACATAACTTGCAAAGTCCTAATCCTCCATAATTCATTAGTTGGCAAAGCTTTTCCCATCCTAATAGGTGAATTTTCTTTTTTTCATAAACATCACTCCAAACCAAATTCCGACAATCACGTTCAAATGCTTCACAAGTTATAGCAGATTTTTGCTGATCGCATCACATACAAAGGCATAGTCATAGCAATAGATTGAACCAAAGTTGTTCTCCCTGCAAGAAAATTTTTGGCCTTCCATCCCCTTAATTTACTATGCACTTTATCAATAATAGGTTGGCAAGTTTTACGAGTAACTCGGTCATGAAGCATGGTACTCCTAAATACTCGCCAAGATTACTTGTAAGAGGAAAGTGTATAGCAGAACTAATATGGAGCATTTTGTACCGAGGGACATTCTTAGAACTAAAAAGGTCAGATTTGGCGGCACTTACTTTTTGACCAGAAGCATCGCAGGATGATTCTAGACACTTGTAATAACTTGCATTTGCTCAACATAAGCTTCAACAAATAGAAGGAGATCATATGCAAATATCAAATGAGATATGACAAAACTGCCTTGATGAACTCGAAACGGCTTCCAGTCACCCTCATCTACCAATCGCATGATTAGATGAGAAAGTCATTTCATACAAAGGATAAGTATATAAGGTGAAATTGGATCCTCTTTTCTTTTACCTCGCGAAGTTTGGAACAATTTTGTAAGTTCATCATTCCAAAATTGCATACCGTTAGTAATACATTGCATGATGAAATCCACTAGAGAATTTGGAAGTCCCGTCATGCGAAGAGTATTATGAAAGAATCCCACCTTAACCTATCGTACGCTTTCTCCAGATCGACCTTGACAGCGTATAGCCTTTCTTCCCCTTCATTTTTCACATTGAATCTGAGCAATCATAGTATTATCTTGGATACGGCAACCCGATACGAAGCTAACTTTGTTTGCTGACAGTATTCCTCATCAAGAGAAGAAACTTCTCGTTTCCAGCTCATTGACAGCTCCAAATCAAAGTATTCATTATCAAGTAAAATATTAAATGATAATTAAAGCAATGTAGTGGTCAACTTAATCCATTTTAACATCAAAGGAATCAGGTACCATTGAAGCTAGCTCCTCTGTATCACCACCAGGATCCCACTATCTTTAATCAATATGGGTTCAGGAGATTTAGGTTGATTGCAAACATTTGATAGCAAGGTTCCATTACGATGTCCAGCCATTTCCTGTTCCACTAGAATAGTAACCTCATGATCAATTATTGAAATAGCTTTAGATGCAATTACAAGCCTTCCTTTCTTCATTATCGTCTCCCCATTTACGAAGAAGCTAACCTTTTTGGGCAACCCCAATTCAGGATTATAAGAATGAAGCTGACTGGGGGTTTTATATTCTCGAGCAAATTGGTCAAGTAGCTCATCGTCACTCAAACGAGGCTTCAATCAAAGAGGAGCAAGATGAAGACTAAGGGCTCGAAAAAGCAATGGAGCCTCAACTTCCACGTTTTCTGTATGTTTACACCCTGATTGGGGCTGCAACACAGCAAAGTGAAATTTGAACAGTTTGAGGCCTTCGCGTATTTTGAACCTCCATCTAATCTTCAAATTTCTCATTTGTTTTGGAGCACCAAAGGTTTTGTTTTTCTTTGAATATTTGCATTAGGAAACCTTTCTCCATGCTTAGATGCCTTCGGTATAATATTATCTTCACGCTCTTTAGTTCAATGTCCCTAACAACCACAGTGGAAGCAAATGAGGTGTAGGCCTTCATACTCAATCTTGCATCGACCACCACCTATAGCGAGCATGGGCACAAATAGTTGAGAGAGATCAACTCAAACACATAGTTGTGCATAACTTCCTCTTCTTGCAACGAGTGTTATAGTATTCGCCTTCAAGGGGAGGCCAATCTGATTGCCTACACGCATTAAAAAGTCCTCATCAAAATGCTCCATCGGTAGACGAAAAATGCTAACCTAGGCAATCACTTTGTTCACAGTAGTCGTATCTGGTTCATAGTTAGGAATCCAAGGTTAAATCACCGTGTAGTGATAAAAATTCATTCAAGGCCCATTACTCAATGGGACTCAGGATCTTCGGCCAGATTAAATTTAGCGACAAAGAAGCCATTACCAACATCAATGATTGACGTATCCCCTCTCGACTTCCACAACACCATTAAGAGACGAATGAGAAGGGGTTGGCCCGTTCTATGACCAAGCAGTTTGATAATCAAAGCTTTGTGCCAATGGGCACGTAGTCATATTTTCTCCTCTCGAGAAATTCAGACTATTGGGTAGTCAAAATTATCAATACCTAAAACCTCCCCATCAGAATCAACCCAATCAGTAGATTCCCCTTCCAAATCATAGGAATTCCAACATAGCACCAACGGCATATTTGAAATTATGTTTTTTTTTTCTTACTCCTATACAGTTGGTCTATCTCTTGTTGAGAAAGGACAAGGGGAATGTTGAGAGAGCAGTAGTAAAGAGGACTAGTTCCTCATGAAGAAAGCTTAGAGACGTTTCCTCTAACGATTCATTTAATTTTGTCATGATAAGTTGAGGGACAATATTAAACAAAGTGAAAGTTTCGGGAATAAATTGAACATTTAAGAATAGTTCAATTATTAAACTGATGAATTAAAAATTTAAAGAAGGCATTGCACAAAGAACTATCGGTCTCAATTTCCTTTGTCTTTTTCATTTTCTTTCCTCGTATTATTCACTATAACACATATTATAAGATCCAGAAACCTGTTGTGAAGCAAGGATAGTGAAATTAAATGATCCAATGATCAATTTCCATTACACAATTAGTTTTGGGCGGTTCCCGAGGAGACCAGTAACATTCTTAGATCTTAAAATTTGGAAGCGGAATAACAGGTTTGGATCCCGGTTCCTATTGCAGAATCAGACCAGTCGGACCGGTAATTTTTTTCTTTTTTTTGTATTTTTTTTTCTCTAAACTAAAGAGTAAAGCTAGCGGAGGCAAAAAGCAAAACCCTAGCCTCTCAATCTCACAACTCTCGACCATCTCACCTGTCTCATGCCTCATTCGCGGCCTCACCTCCCTTTCTCGCTCTTGCCTCGCCTTCTTAGATCACCTCAAGCGTTACCTCTCACTCTCGCATCGCAGGCCTCTCACTTTCACCATGCCTCTGCCGCATCGCCGCAACCCTCTACTTCAGCAAAAGGGCACAAGTGAAATCAAGTAAAGATTGTGTTTTCTGTGAAAAAATACGATTTTTATGCTTGCGAAGAAGGGAGTCATTGAGGATGTAGTGGACGAGAAAGGCGAGACCGAAGAAGAGGAATGGTGGGCCGGAATTGTGAAAGAATGAGAAAGGTGACTGGACTATGAAAGAAGAATCGGGCTGGTCTACACACTGGTCCAGTCACAATCAATGCTTGCGTGGCCCTACGCCAATCACTGCTCAATGATTACCCAGCTACCAATCTCCATAGCTTTCTCTACCACAAAAAAAAGAAACTCCATTTTGGGAAGGGCTGAATCTTCATCATGTCACCTTGAATGTCATTAGTTAGAGTGCACCACTTTCTTTCTTCTAATTTTTCCCTAATAAATAATAAGTGAAGCAATTGCTCCCATGATAACAACCAGAAGAAAACTCTACAAATTTATGCTTCTATTGATTCTCGAGTAGAACTGAGAATCGGACCGAAACAGGCAATTCTAAAACTAATCGGTCCAGTTCTCAATTCTAAAATTTTGGCACTAGGAGTTACGGAGTCGGTTCCCGATGTTAGGTTGGGAACCGATCAATCCTACTAAATGTGAGTGTGGATTAGGGCTTAGGAATCTTCTGTCTTGGAACCATGCTTGCAGACTTACAAAAGTAGGGTTTGCTGGTACAATCAAAGCTCATTTTGGATAGCATGGACTCATTGTCGCTTGTTAAAGGGATTCTGGGTTTTGGCAAGTTGAGCTGACTACGTCTATGCTTGGTGAAAAATTATTAAATTGAGGAGTCTATTAAAACCCACGACAAATATCATGTTAGGATATCGATCACCTTATATGGCAACACCATCGGCACCTCTGTGGATACTGTTTGAAAGATATTTTACAGCAGTTTAATGATGCTGCATTGGAAAGTGAGATTAAATGGCAGATTTTACAGAAGGGAATGAACGGAGATGGCCACTCCAAGATCTGAAAACTATAGTGGACATTTAAGCTACGTGGTACTCTATCCCCACACTCTGCTTCTTAATACGAAGTAGTATTTCTAGGATCAAGGCGTGGGAAAAGTTAACTAGGTTGAGGCCTAGACGTTGATAGTTTCAGCCATGTATTCATAAATTTTCTTCATACATTCCGGGTAACCAATCATCAGAAGCTGCAAACATTAAGTATAATGAGGAAGTGACGTCATATTGCTGATCCATGTGTTTTATGCACGAAACATGCTGAACGAGAAGACACGTTTGCTTTTATTGCTCTTTTTCAGAGCAAGCATCTATACATAATAAGCAAGCTTAGTAGGATATCCTTTACAGTTGTGCCACGTGTTGAAAATGAACGCACATGGTTGATACATGTAACATGGCAAGTGCCAGTAACACTTATTCTATAATTGATATACCTTGAATAATCCTCTACCATTTTTTATGTAATTTTTCTACCATTTTTTATGTAATTTTTCCACAATTTGATAGTAAAGACAACGACAAGGTAAATTTGTTATTGAAATTTAGTTTGATTTATTTTTCGTTTATTACTCAAATAGAGAGTAAAAGGCAGCGCCAAATAGTAATAAGTGACTCAAATGTGCAAAAATTTCTTACTCATATTTGTTGGTTTTATTGAATATTCTTACTAATGCATTTATTCTTTGTCATTTTTATGAAAATGAGCCCATTTCATGGTGGCCTTGATCCCTTTTTTCATCATCAAGTATTTTTGTGCTAAACTAAAAAAAATTTGAACCCATCTTCATGATGAAAAAGATTGGCCCGACATGCTGAAGTGTTTGGTAAAATGTGAACGTATCATTTGTTTTAAATTGTGTGTACGTGCACGCACGGACGAAAGAAGAAAAGAGACTAAGGGTGTATTTGCTTCACGGAAAACGTAACGTATCTGGAAAATGTTTTATAGGTAAAACAATTAGTTTCTCTTTGTTTGGTGATATGTAATCAAAAAAGTTTTATGGTGTTTGGATCTCATTTGGAAAATGATTTCAAAATACGTTTGTTTTGCCAACCAACGCTTGTGGACTGTTGCTGAGGCTAGCGACCAGAGAAGGGAGGAAGAAGGAAAAACAAAAACAAAGAAAAGAAAAGGAGAAAAGAAAAAATAAAAAAATAAAATAGTAATAAATTCAAGATGTACAATTCCAAAAAGTATTTTCACCTTCTTAGATTAGAAAATTCACTTTCCTAATTTTATACATGAATGTTTCTTTGATCAGAAAGTGTTTCTGGTAGACTTATTATTTTGGTAAATCAAATGGGTGAAAGTTCGAAAAATGGATTCTCGGAAAATATTTTCCCTCAAACAAACACACCCTAATATAAGGATGGTGAGGACCAGAGAAGAAAAAGCTCCTAATTTACTTATTTTTGAAGCTTTTATTTGCAGAAGTATGTATTTTAGTGCAACCATATGTTACTTCCCGTATTTTAAAGTTTTATATAAAATATTTTATGATCACCACATTTATTCATACATGAAATATTGTGACTTTATTCAGTGAAAATTTATTGCCCTGCCATTATGGAGACAGAAACAAAATTCTTTTTGTTAATTCTTAAATAGGCATCATCAACTTGTGTAGTCAAATCTATTTCTCTCAGACTATCGGTTAACCATAAAATGCGTGCATGTAGCTATGTTATAAACGGCCGTTCTTTAGCTATGTTAACAACATTTACCGAGCAATGCAAGTTGTACATGTACTTAAGACATTTACACTATCATATAGAATCATCTTGGACAAGTACATTTTCTAGAAAATGAATTGGAAGAAGTCCCCAAACATATTAAAACACGGCACAAGATCTTATTAGTTCAAAACGAAGAAAAACTAAGTTTCTAGCCAACGTTTTGGTGCAAATAATCTAAGTAAAATGATTTGATATAAAGTACATATCTTCTACTATAGATCGGATATTAAGCTCATGAATTGACGGTTCACTATTTAAATAAAAATTGTGATATTTACTCTAATTCCGATTTTAAGGCCCGGTATTTTAGGGAATTGCAATAGTATTCCCACGTTATTACATACGTCATTCATGAAACAAATGGTATAATAGGTATTACATTACTCAAACCAAACAAACGTAATAGTTTTTACAATATTATTAAACGTAACAGCTATTACATCATAGTCTTATTCCATTCTTGCAACCAAGCAGGCCGTCAGATACTTGCTACTCATGATTCATATTCTCTTTAGTTTTAGCACTCAAAAATTTTATTTCTTCAATCTAGTCCCACATTACCTCCAAACCCCAACACTATTTCCAACCATCAACCATGCTAATCTTCATCATGAGAACATATTGGAGCACTTGAAAACTGGACTTCATATCTTCTGGCCGCCTCTATGGTCGAACCGCCTCTGACTCTGAAGCACACTAAACTATCGATCACCGGAGTCATAGAAAGAACGAATACAATCATCCCTCAAGAAGCAACAATTCTTTCCCATGAAGTAAGTGATAGCAGCTGCTAGGTGCTTGTGTTTGTGTCAAAGGAGTTGCACGAGACATGTGGTTAAACATCTGTCGTTACTAAGAGAGAAGCAATGCCTTTAAACCCGGCCCGGTCAAAGAACCAGTAGAGTAGGCAGGTCGTGAATCAACCCGTTGAACCGTCGGGTGAACTGGTCATGCACATTTTCTTGAATTATAAAATTTATTGACTTAAATTACCAAAGAAAAAATGGAAAGAAAAAGAAAGTAAAATGCTGATGTATGTGAATCCTTCGAGTTATAGTTGTAGAGTAGTTGAGACACGAGTTGCGAGCATCATCTTCCAGGACGGATCGAAAGACTTGCCAAGGTAGTTAGGCTCTTTGGCACGCCATCTTAGGTCATGCGATATGCTCCTGCATCATCACCTCAGTTCACATACTTAATTAATATTTAAAGATGCCATTTCTTTCCTTCAATTGGAGTTTCCCTTATTTAATCCCATGCATGCATTGCATGTCACCTACTATGTTTCTAACAGACCTCAAGGTCTTCAAAAATATCTGAGAGGTGAAGCATGAAGAGTTGATGACTCTTGTCTCTCCTCCTCTTCTTTCTTCATGAATCAAGAAGTACAGATTTAGCTGTAGAGATTCTTCGATTCTTTTTCCTTGTATTTTTGCGGTTTTTTTTTTCTCGGGTCAATTCATTTGGTGATGCAATGAGGTGGGTGTGTTGGAATGATGCAGTTAGCCATTGCTATCACCTAGATTTTTTATGTCAATGTCTTGCCTTTTTGTCCTTTATTTGCTCTGCTCTGTTGTTCCCGTTTCAGCTATTTCAATTTCTTTGGCCTTGACTCTTCACTGATAACGCTTAGCAAAAACAGGAAGTCACTGAGATTTTGCAGGTACCTACCATCATATCTGTCATGTTTTTCGTTGCAGCTCTCTAGTTCTGGCTCTAGTCAGTGTGTCTGATGTCAAAGATTGTTGTTTGAGAAACTTGAACCTTGCCCTGATTAAATTCCTAGTCCTTGAGCACTAGGATTGTGCCTGAAGTTCACTTTCTTGTGAATTCTTGAATCGAACTGATCAAATAAATTTGCAGGTGAAGATGATTATTGTCCAGACTCTGATGGAACGACTTCGGCCCCTCATAGGCTCAACCGGCTGGGATTTCTGTGTTCTCTGGAAATTGAGTGAAGATCAAAGGTTTAGAAATTCCTAGATTCCTCTCTCTCTCTCTCTCTCTCTCTCTCTCTCATGTTCTCATCTTTTTCCGGTGAAAATATGGTCTCGGTATTTGTTATAGACTGATAGAGTGGATTGACTGTTGCTGCGCCGGAGCTGAACACAACGAAATCAGAATTGAAGAGTTCGGTTTTCCAGTATCTCCTTGTAGAGATGTCATGTTTCAGCATCCAAGAAGAATGAAAGCTTGTGAACTCCTCGCTCAGATGCCCTCTTCCGTGCCCCTGGAATCTGGGTACTTTCAACTCACCATTTCCTTTCGTTTTTTGATGGACTGGAGTTTCTGTTGCCATATGAAAATACTTCTTGTGAGCAGAATTTATGCGCATGCCTGCATGTCGTCCCAACCAAGGTGGCTCAACTTCGCTAGCAGCTCTGACTCGAAAGCAGAAGAAGTGAGTTAACAATTGATATGTCCATCAAACTGCGTTGTGTCTATTTATCTCGCTTGTTTTTCGAACATTGATGTCTCATCGCAAGGTGATCAAAGAAATTTCTGTCCTTTCGCAGGATACAATCGGGACCAAGGTTCTGATACCATTTCCTGGAGGTTTGATCGAGCTTTTTGTCACTAAACAAGTATGTGATTTGAATGTCACAGCGGTTCTTGTGAGTTTATGCTTAGTGGAAAGATCGATAGATTTTTGGCTTGATCAACTTGTCAGAGTTTCATCTCTCCCTGAAATGTCGCCTCATGTGTTTCTGTCGCTTTAGGTACCAGAAGATCAAGAAATCATAGGCTTTATCACATCCCAGTTCTCCATTCCATTTGACGCCGATTCCCTATCCTCAGTCTGTATGGAGACAAATTTCTCGATAACACCAAATGCTTTGAATGATCTGCACTCCAGGCCACAGCTGATCGACCCAAATGACCACATCAATTCTCCGGCACAACTGCCCGAAAATCTGAACCTGCACGATGCTTCTGGTGATGGAATCCACCTGTATGAGGCCACCATTGGACGATCGTATGACACTTTTGTAGCTAACGAGGAAATGAATCCTTTCAACAAGCTGTCAGCAGGAGACGGATTTCTAGAGACGGATGGAGTGGAACAACTGAATGTGGACCCTACAGAACAAGTGAACACGGAGTGGCAAGGGAATGATGAGGAACAGCTCAAACCGGAAAATGGCGCAACGAAGTCAACATCTGATTGCAGTGATCAGAACGAGGAGGATGATGTGAGGAACGGGAAGCAGCCTCACTCAAAGAACCTTCAAGCAGAGAGGAGGAGGAGGAAGAAGCTCAATGACCGCCTCTACAATCTTCGCTCGTTAGTCCCAAAAATTTCCAAGGTAATGTGCTGTGTCATACTGGAAATTATATTCCAGTTGAATTTCTCAGCATGTTGTCATCCTACATACGGAGTACTTAGCAACTTTTTAAATGAGATTCAGATACTTTGATGGGCTAATTCATGACATTAGGAATATCTGAACTGCGATCAAACTCTATTATGTCGATTTTCACAGAATTCTTGCCTGTAAAATGTGCAATTTGACTGCTTCCTCATGACAAAACAGCTGGATAGAGCTTCAATCCTTGGGGATGCAATTGAATACATAATGGAGCTGCAGAAGCAAGCTAAGGAACTCCAAGATGAGCTCGAAGAGCAATCAGATGTGGAAGACCCCAGGAACTCTGGCAGCAGCAGCAACTTCACCATTGGCCAACCCGAGGTTTTCAACATTGGGCTCCTGTCAGCATCGGAGAAAGCAGCATTTACTTATCAGCTGCCGGGAAACACTCAAGGAGATGGATCCACCAAGAGAAACCGTGAGTCAGAGACTGCGTATGACAAGCAACAACGCATGGAGGTACTCCATTAGATAGTCCCTCCGATTCTTTTTCAACTGCTTCAGCAAAATGCTAAAACTGCGAACACACAGCCGCAGGTGGAAGTTCAGCAGATGGACGAGAACGAGTTCTTCATCAAGGTGTTCGGGGAGCACCGGCCTGGCGGGTTTGTGAGATTAATGGAGGCTTTGGACTCCATAGGCCTCGAAGTGACCAATGCAAATGTTACCAGATTCCTAAGCCTTGTCTCCAACGTTTTCACAGTTGAGGTACTATCTAAAAACATGTCTAGCATAGTAAATACTAGGAACTCTTATTATACCGAATGAGAGGAAAAGTTAGAACATCCGATAAACTATACAAACACCCTCTTTATTCAAGGACTCTACATTGAACTTGTGGAGCAATTAGCAAATTTCCCATATAGACCACAATGATGTATTTCGGGTATTTCTTAATGTAACAGCATTCAGGAACCCTATCATTTGTAGGAGGTTCAATTTCATAAATGCAGTGCATTACTCTCCAGACAGAACAATTATAGTGTACCCAGATTTGTTTATTGCATTTGGATTATTCTTTTTTGGTATGATTTAGCTTGAAAAAGTGGCTCTTTTTCGTGATTGAATTGCAGAAAAAGGACAGCGAGCTGGTGCAAGCCGATCTCCTGAAGGACTCTCTGCTTGAGCTGACGAGGAATCCCGCCGGCGGGTGGCCAGGGCCCAGCAAAGCTGCGGAGAATGGCGGCGCCAGGAATTGCCATGGTCATCAGCATCATTACCACCTCCTGCACAGCCATCCCTTCTGATTTCACTATCACTCCCTTCCCAGCGTTTGATAAAAAAAAATCTTTACATTATAGGATGTTCAAGTGAGAAGGCTGCTTCTCTCCTCACTGTTCTTGGCTTTCACCAGGCTTGTGGGTGAAAAATAATAGTACTACCGTGTCATGGCAATGTATTTCGCTCTTTGGTCCATTTTGGTTTTGATCTATTTTAGACTTGATAAAATTTCAAAATCTATAGCATCTAAGGTGCTAACTATGTTTTCATGACAAGAAATGACCGCTTATGCGTGTAGCGCTTATGCGTAATCACTCTTTAAACGGGATCCTGTTACACGAATAGCTTCTGGTTACATCACATGGCAGTGACATGAAGAAGTGTTATTTCGGGCCGGTTAGAGTGTGCTTCTTTATTACAATTCTTAGTGAAAATTGAGCCACTTAACTGAAAGCGCGCTGCTCATTGTTAAGGGTGATTGGTTCAAAAATGGACATTTTTGAAAGAACCGGGCCTTGTATGTAATGTAAGTATTATTTTAGGGAAACATTCATGTGAATAAAAGGGTTTATTTCAAGCTTGTGATGAGAAAGAGGCGGTGTGCATACCTAGTTCTGGTCGACAACATGGACGATCACGACGAGCTTGCCGTACTCTTTGCCATTGAGAGGAACCCTTCCAACCTTTACGTGTGTCTTGAAAGGCATTTTCTCTTGTGCTAAATGAGAGAGAGAGAGAGAGAGGACTATGGTAACAGCAGTGGTAGCGGCGACAGTTGCAACTTGGGAATTCATAAGAATTTTTGTTAAGATCGTTGGAATAATTTGAAGTACAGATAAAAAAAAATATCAATTTACTGAGACATGCAAGCACCATCCCGAATGATCATTCTACCCCTTGAAGTACGAAACTCGATGTGACAGCAACCTCCAGCAGCTATCCTCACAAGATTCAATAGACCGTCCTCTTTAGGGCCCGTTTGGTTTAATTTGCAAAAGAGCCTTAGGGAAATGCAAATATCTTTAGATTAAAATCCTTTGGGAAAATACAAATAGCTTCTACTAAAAAAATCTTTATCAAGCTATTTTGAGCCAAGTAGTGTTTTGCTAATTTTTTTTTTGCAAAAGGCTTTGGAATTTTCTTTTTTATTAAAAATACAAGCTTACCATTCCCCTAGAGCTAGCGCAAGACTATGGCTGCCGACGAGCCAGATCTAGCGCCAGTGACCGTCACCTGAAGTCGGGTGACCACCGGCCAGGGTCATGCGGCGCAAGGCAACGGCCGCCTGGGTCACGCCACCCTTGCCAGAGGTCGCGTGACCTCAGGTAGCCGTCACCTAGGGTCGAGCGACCTTGTTGGCCTTTCGCCGTCCGAATCTGATGCCGTTGGTCCTTACCAGAGTGCAAAGAAGATGATCAGTAATAAAAGGGGCAAAATCGAAATATTAAAAAATAAGTGAAGGCAGTTTGGAAAGAAAAAAAATTGATTTCAGTATTTGGCAAATGCTGAAAGCTCAAAGCTGGTCCGGACTAGTTTTGAGCTTTGAATTTTGAGCATTCCCCATGCTAGCTTTCGGCCAACAGTCTATTGGAAATGCTTGCCAAACGCTCTTGCATTTTTCCAATGGGCTTTTCAAGCCCGAAAGCCCCTTGGGAATACTGAACCAAACGGGGCCTTATTCCACACAGAATATTAAAGGGAGCATGAACGAAAAAAAAGTACATGTCTAACCCAGCAGAGAAAGAAATAGAAGGAGAGGAGAGAATTCTCTTGTTTTGATGTATATATTTTTAAATTATGCTCGGAGTAACATAAGGTAAATGAAAAAAGAGAGCTATTTTTTCTTCATCAATTCTTGCATCAAATCAAAAATCGTTACGAATTTATGGCAATCGTGACTTATACGAAAAACCGTTACAAAACAATGGTTCCGAATATTTCAAAACCGTTGAAAAATCTAGCACCAAAAAATATATCCTTTGCTAACAATCAATCAAAATACAACATATGATCAAAAGTGAGATTGAGCAGAGCGCTTTGATTAAGTGTCTCATCGCTATAGGAATTCTCCGCAGAACGCTTACACATCACTTGTGATCGGGCCGAAGTAGTGCTTGTTTCAAAGACTTCGGAACCGCGAAGATATGTGGTTTTCATGCTTCCTCTCTATTGAAGCCTAACCACAAAAAGAAAATAAGGTATCAGATTCCTGCATTTTTAATCACGTTTCCACCTTGACGAACTTAGGTTGCGTTTGGTTATCCGAATTTCTAAATATAATATGACTTGATATGATATAATAAGAAATCCTAGAATTTCTTCATATTCTATCCACTGTTTGGTGGACTACGTATTTAAAGTCAGATAGGATAATTTTTATTGTACGTTTTTTGCTATTCATGGGTTCGAAGGAGTCGGTGAAGGAAAAAGAGCCAAAAAAATTTTTTTGTGAAAGCGCACAAGGTATGAGGATGAAGATGACGGCGAATGAAGCCTAGGATTTCTGGAAAAATAGACATTAGAAATTCTATCCGGGTCTATCCCTCTCCTCCCCTCAGATTTTTTTATCCGAGCTATATCCGATCTATATCCGACATTATCCTATCCTGGACTATCACCAAATACAGGATAGTATAAAACATATCATATCATGGCTTTTATCCGGTCGACCAAACGCAGCTTTAGCTATTCCGGATTAAGACAAAAGAGATTGGTAAGTAAAACATGACATGCCTGCTGTACACTTTTGTCGCCATTGCTTTCCCTAATCTCTCTATTTAGAAACCGTAGATCAACCAATCATCAATCGATTCTCCATTTTTCTTCATTACGTTCGACATCTAATCATCAAGGCCGTGAGCATCCGTCTCCCCCGAAACGACGTCGTATGGGGGGCGGTCAACGCCCACCTCCCGGAAAATCAGAAGAGTCCAAAACCCTAACCCCCCCCAAAGAAGAGCCCCTCTCCCGCCAGCACGCACCGCCCATCTCGCCCTGCTCTGCATCCATCCGTCCGTCCATCCATCCATCAATGGCGTCGCTGAGCGGCAGGTTCAAGGAGCTCCTGAAGAAGTACGGCAAGGTGGCCCTCGGCGTCCACTTCTCCGTCTCCGCCGCCTCCATCTCCGGCCTCTACGTCGCCATCAAGAACAACGCCGACGTCGAGTCCCTCTTCGCCAAGCTCCACCTGCCCGGCGTCGGCGTCTCCGCCGGAGAGGACCCTTCATCGCCATCGCCGCCGCCGCCGCTGCCTCCTCCTCCGACGCCGAGCGACGGGTTCGCGGCCGGAGGGGGCTCGGCCGAGGGCGCGATCGGGGAGGAGGCGAAGAAGCGCAACCGGACGGCCGAGCTCGCCGCGTCCACCGGCGGCGCCCTGACGCTGGCCATCCTGTGCAACAAGGCGCTGTTCCCCGTCCGGGCGCCGATCACGATCATGCTCACGCCCCCGCTGGCGAAGTTTCTGGCCAGGAGGAAGATCATCAAGGGCAATGTAAGATAAGAGCTTTTCGATGCTCGCGGCGTTTTGAGTTTTACGGTTGATAAATGGAATTTGTGCTGGTCTGCTAGGAGGAGAGGGAGAGGGAGAAGGGAGAGATGTATTTGATAGTTATTAAAAGAGAGGCATGGCTGAATAAGAGAAAAAACTCGATTTTGTGGAGAGTGCTCGCCGGAAGAGTCGTGTGATCGGTCGAACAGGTTGGAATCTTTTTTGCGTTCGGGTTGAATTGGACTCCTCCATTGTTCGGATAGATGTTATTATTCAGTCTAATTTGTTGTAATGTAGCTTTCGAGTGCCGAGTCTTTGGGATAGATCGGAAAGGCTGGTCCTTAGCTTGCCATTCTCATTTGGACTTGAGTCCCAGTTAAAGATTTCTGAGGTTCATAATCACTGAATTCCATATCCGATGCCGCATGTATAGTTGTGGTGAATGGCGTGCTGTTGGATGGCGATTGAGTCTTCGATGCTATGATGGGCATCATGAGTTACTGAAGCTTAGAGAGGTGAATCGGTTCGATCTTAGATTCTCTAGACAATGGGAAAGGAAAGCCGTATGAATTGGGGAAGCGGCATTGGATATGGATCTTGAGGGTATAGAACACGTTGAGCTGAGTCATTCGCATCTGACTATAGCTGCCTTCGGAGTCATCTGCTCTTGTTCTGTTTTGACTTGGAAAGGTCAGCACGCAGAGAGAAGAATACAAAAGAGAAGCTCGCTCTCTCCATGTGTGCTCGACCAAATGTTCATTTATAGACAGGAATCGCATAGTAGGCCCTGCTAAATTGCGATTCGACATAGATTCTACTCCTTGGAACCAGGCCAATTTTCGAGTAGTGTTGTTGCGGCTGGTGCTACATGATGGTAAGAAATTAATGAAAGCTTCAGATAAATTTAGTTGACGAGGTCATCTATATTTATTGATGTTAGCTCATCGACATGAAACCCTATTTTTGTGAGAAATATCATCTCTGCCTTTGATGGCAATCAGAGCAGAGAGGGATTGCCTTCCAGCATACCATTTGCCTGGACAAGTTCTCAAGCATTGATTTTGACCTTAGAGTACATCGGTCCGTTACTAAATAGTCGATTAAAGTATTTCGTGCCGTGAGATTGAATCTCTTCTGGTGATTGAATTCATATTAGGAGTCATGATGTTTGTGGAGAGTTGACATCATGCCCAGTTATTCATTCGTCAGCTTGCATTTACTGCCAGTATATTTACTTGATGATTTTCGCTTCTCTTTACTTGTCGTTCAATCCACGGTCCTTTATACCCGCCGTTTTCTGCTTCATATGTTATTCATCGTCTCTTTGCTTCTGAGAATGGCGGGTTAGGGTCGATTAACCTCTCCCTCCAATTTGCTTTTCCTTGTAACAAAATGACACAGCTGTGCTTTGTGCACAGTTGCTGTTGTTCCTTGTATGGTAGCAACCTTCCCGAAACAATTGAGCCCACATATATTCATCTGGAGAGTACATGTATATGGTACATTCATCCTTCCGATCTTGTATATACCTTGCTATGCATATCTGCACATCCATCATCTCCCATTTAGCTCTTGCCAAGCTTTGCTCCCTCGACATAAGCCTTTTCAAATGGTTCAGGTAAAGTTCTTTCTTGGGAAAGTTTCCCTCTATCCCGTTGCTCTGCTCTACCCGATCTTGTTAAGATATGGCAAACTACCTCTTCCTTGTAGACACTGTCGCTAGTTACGTACCCTGCTTCGGCCAAGGGACGGTCCTGTAGTATAACTAACAAACTTCACTGGGTTTTTCTCTCGTTTAAATTTTGTCTCAGCTGATTTTCTGCTGTCTCTGTGCTTCTTTATTGCTCAATTTGGCTAACTAATCAGTCTCTACTCTCAATAAGTAATGGCTAAGGGCTATCACTGGTTGATATTCGGAAACTGGATAAACAACCTCTGTGGATGGACGTCGTCGTCGGTTCTTCAGGCAATGGCCATCTTGGTACTACGATAACGCAGCCTTACATATCTGCAGCCCGGTCTCTCTTCTTCTAAGAAACAGATCATCCACTTGAGTGTAACAGAAAGATTACAACAGGAAGACGTTCAAAGAATAAACTGACTCTTACTGTACGAGTGACCTCACGAGGAGCAAATTCTCTTTTGATAAGCTGTATTGACTGTGTGGACTCTTCTTCTTGTACACAGCAGGCCGCAATATGTTTCCCAACATGGATCTTTACTTTTCTGTATTCAGCACGCAGGACAACAAAAAGCCGACTGACATCCTCAACAACATAACATGAACCGCTTTCCTCGTAAGATGTCTCTTTCGCCCGCATGAGGTTAGGACATGCAAAACCCTAGCAACCTCAATCATCTCAAAATTTGCAAGAGTCGATTCCCTTTAGCTTGCGAAACTCTACAAGCACAATTATGTTAGTGATTCTTCTCCCACGCCAACCTCACATGACCCAACCGGTTCACGCGGGAATGCCCAAAGTGGTTCATGTAAAAGTACACGTAGGATACCAAAGAGAGTTATTCATGCTCAAGCAAGTTTCAACAATACCATTGTGACTGCTACAGATGTACGGGCAGTTTAAATTGTTTGATTTATAGTTCACGACTTGACTGCACTTTTTAGTCAGAGTGTAAGATTTAACTCAACCCATTGAAAGGTTGACGTCTCCATTACACGTCGTAGATAAGCTTTGAGGCTCCTGCCGTACTTTTTCTCCCTTAATCATCGACAAATTAGGTGTGTCTATTGAAAAATTGAACGTGTTTGACAAGGATTGGGTGAAAATGGATTTGCTATGATCACCTGGCTTTTTTGTGCTGGACTAGTCAACAAGACTCTGCAATGGAACTCAATTCGAAATGTGAGATTGGAGCGGTAAATGGCATCCCCCTTCTACTATCATTGAATCCACAACTACTAGCAGAGGACCAGGAAATTAGCCGACCTAAGACGGTCGGTTGCAATGTAAAATGTGTACACGACTCGATTGCAATAACTGAAAGTTTAGAACCCGGTTGTATTTCATATAAAAAGACTTACGACTTCTATTAACTTTTGCCCCAATGTAACTTCTTATCAACTCCTCTCGTTGTGAAAGGAAAAAAAAAAGAAAGAAAGGAAAATCGTTTAATAAATTCGACATAGGTGCAATTAATCAGGTCCGTTAGTCATGGAAAAGCCCAAAATCCACCTAAGGCTCATGAAAACGGCCATCATGAGTAAGCCTTCTCTAGAGGGGCTAGGCCCAAAAGCTTAAGGCCCGTGCTCTCTCTCTCTCTCTCTCTCTCTCTCTCTCTCTCTCTCTCTCTCTCTCTCTCTCTCTCTCTCTCTCTCTCTCTCTCTCTCTCTCGTCTTAAGCATCGGCGGATCCTCAACCCGGAGATTTTCTTTCTTTGTGGTGTGCGGGTGCAATGTGCTCGAGCTCCATTGTTGGTGAGCTGAGGATCCATCGCATTTGCGCGCAATGATTCGAACATGGCACGTAGTCAACACCAAGTGCTTATGGTTGTATGCGGTACATGCTCCTCTGTAAAATGAAAGGAAGGGCCTTTTGATTGGTGATCAACACAAAAATGGTAGGGTAAATTTTCATCCGCAGGTCATTATTAGACATTAGTAGATTTCACGGTTTGATCGCTGAACTTTGATTTTCAAATGCCCAATGTACTAAGATTTTTTTTCTTCGTAGTTGATACACTTTGGCCGAAATCTGGCCAATCATCCGATGTAATACGGACATTACGAACACATGGCCAATTTTTTGGTCATTGCCTCCCAGTCGCCACAGGGTCAACATTTCGCCTGAAATTTTGTCGAACTCCGATCAAATCGCATCGGTTGAAGGTTCAATGCATCGGGTGATTGCAACTGAAGCTTGGGATCAACTGAAGCTTAGGAAAAAGCCACCAAAAATCCCAAATCATGATCACTGTGACACATTTACAGTGAACTTTTTTTTTAGACACCAAAAATCTCAAGCTATGTCCACTGTGACATATTCACTTCAAAATTTTTATTGTAACATAAAAAACCCTCAAACTTGTACCTATGTGACACATTGACCCTCTGTCGAGGCTCTGTCAGATGATTTTTCAGTTAAAATAACGTCATTTTTTATTTCACTTAAGTCATGCGGGTGCCATGTCAACTTCGTCTGCTTTCCAATGTCCATGTAGGTAGATTTTTAACGGTGTTCATTGACGGAATTTTGACAGAAGGTAAATGTATTACTTGAATACAAGTTTGGGATACGGTGCGCATAGTTTGGAGTTTTTGGTGTCTTTTGTCCTCGAAACTTAACTACAATACAGCAATTGATAACTAGTACGTTTGCAGATATTGCCTGCCCGATGAATAGATTACAGGGAAACAAATTAGCAGGTAACAAGGAGATTGTTCTTTTCTCAAGTCAATACTGACGTTCATTTTAGGTCGATGGCGAGCGATAGCACGAGGATGGTGTCGCGTCTACATTCATCCTTTGACCATATTACATTGACCTCAACACCTTGGACATCACCGTCCAAAACGTCAGCGAACATGAAACATGTTTTGAGCTCGTGCTTGGAGTGACGACATCTGTGGAAAATTTGCATGCCTAGTTCACACAGATTTCTCTAACCGGTAACCCATAGATTAAGCGAGCAGTAATCCCGTTACACTCGCACGAACTCAGGCCCTTGCATGATAACGAAAGTAAGATCGCCTAGTAACCTACCTTAAAACTTATAAGATTCGATTGAGTTGGAAATTCACGTGATGCGGTATAAAAAGGAGGATTTACATAATTCATTCAATGAAAAACATAAAAAAAAAAAGCCATTGATCACAACTAGAATCTTGCTAAACGCACCTGCTTCTACCAATAATAATCACTCTTCTATGCTCGGTAAAAAAATTAATCCTATCTGGCTGTCAATTTTCAATTATTATCGAACAAGTAATACGTGTTCTCGTATTTCAATTTTGTGCGTCGTGTAGAGGCACGCATGATTAGATATGCTTTCGTTTGATCTTGTCCCAATTGAACAAAATGATCACGGAACTTTATTATTAAAAAAAACATTTACTTTAGCACTTCCATGGTGATCAAAACAAGGGTGGAATCTTGGGAAACCCTAATAGATTGCATAACCTAAGGGTGGAATCTTGGGAAACCCTAATAGATTGCATAACCTAATCTAACTTCTTTTTTTATAATTAATAGATACGAGCGATTACACGACTTGGGTTG
This sequence comes from Syzygium aromaticum, assembly GCA_024500025.1. NCBI lineage: Eukaryota > Viridiplantae > Streptophyta > Magnoliopsida > Myrtales > Myrtaceae > Syzygium > Syzygium aromaticum. Next base: position 19,391,017 of record CM044891.1, read on the forward strand.
GTCTTATCTTCAACATCGAGAGCGTGCATTATATAATTATTATTTCTTGGAATAAAGAAACATATATTTCCCTTCCTCCTTTCGAATGAGGAGAGGGGGGATGTGGTGACAATATGACTCTGGCCAATCGAATGTGCATCCACTAGGGACGGCCAAGCGTTGGAGCTGATGAAGAGCCCTTGCACTATCCAATATATATATATTAGTTAATTATAATTAATTAATTAATTAATTAAATGTTTTTAGGGAAACAATGATACTCAAAAACTTTTTGATCAACCAGTGAAAGTTGCTCCGGACGTTTGTGCGATTTTAATATCTTTGGGCCCTCATGATGTTTAGATAAAAGAAGTTGTCCAAGAGAACATTTTGTGAGTGGGTGTCAATTTTTGCAACTAAATCGGTGATGTAGTGTGTGTGTGTGTGTGTGGTGTGTGTACGTATGTAACTTTTTATCCATTTTGGAAAGGACAATTGCTTTTTCCCCGCATTGAAGAGCTATTCGATTTCCAAATGAGTAAAGGTTAGCTTTTTGATCATGTGTAATCTAACTAGCATAGTGAATCGATAAAGAGATTTCCTATTTATACCCTCAATCGTGAACCCTAGAGGGTTTCCTATGCAGACTCGAGTCTAAAAATCCTTGAGTGCGCCTAGCTCTCCCTTCTAGACGGGATTTGACTTATTTAGACCAGTAGTAATTGATATGTAACTTCTCGTCTTGTCTCGAGTACCATCCATATCTGCCCGCTGAGTAGTTCAATGTCCGACTCAATATTTTGACATCCAACCAACCGCTCCGATCACCCGCACCATCAAAGATCAAATACAAGTGAACGGTGCGAACGATATCATATTTGGACCACCTCCTCGAGTTTTATATTGCATGTTTTATCCATCTCGTCAGATGAGTTAAGATATTTCATGTGTCTTTGTTTACCTTATTAAAATGGGTTTTATTAAATGAATATGTAATCTATAAAGTGTTATGATGACCTAAAATCAATGCTAGACATAAAATTAGCATATCTTTCCCAAAAGAATCGCATATTTAGTACAAGTTACTTTTGGTTTTTGTTTGAGAGAGAGAGAGAGAGAGAGAGAGAGAGTGAGAGAGAGAGAGAGTATTTCTACATGAGAAACACAGAGATAATTTATGTGGACAAATTAAAGATGAAAGAAGTTGGAACTAACTTAGAAAATTACCCACTCGGTCCTAAACCTTTTATATATATGTCAATACAGTCCTAAATTTTTCAATTTTGTCAATTTAAATCTAAATCTTTATACGAAATTTCAATGTACTCGTTCCAACCACTTTTCATCGAAATCGCCAATGCAAGAGGGTGCTATATAGGACGGCTTTAAATGACTATACCACAACCCTTGGAATTTCGCATTTATGACTAAATCGATATCTGTATAATAAGTTTATGACTAATTGGATAATTTCCTCGGAACTAACTAGCACTCTAAATGGTGGAGGACGACATTCGGCAAGCCTAGTGTCAAATTGATGTGAAATCGACCCAAAAATTGTACAAAACACATTCCAAATAGAAGATGGGCCAATCGTCACTCCATCATGCCATCATACAAAGCTTGACTTGAACACCCTATTGTATTTTGCATGAAACAATCGTCCAATGTCATTCCCACAAGCAAGCGAGCGAGGAAGGCTTCAACCACTCACTCTTTCCCTTCCTTTCTTAATGATTTTTTAACGATAGATTTTAACTTTAATTAGGTACCTCCTTAGAGGATCACGCAGTTATTCGAATTTGACTTGTAGACTTTTATTATCTTTGAACGAGGCATTCGTCCAATGTCATTCCCACAAGTAACAGAAAGAAGGAGGGGTTCACACCGCTCGCTTTCTCTTTCTTAATGATGTTTACAACGACAGTTTTTACTTTAGTTAGGTATTAATTGGCCTCTTCGTTGACTTGTAATTCTCCTCCACTCCATAATTAGGAAAAAGTAAGGTTATTTAATGAAAAGGTTACTGGAAGGTTTTCAATACCATAGGCGTTATAATTGCTGGTTTTTGTTGCCTACACCCTTTTTCTCTTCCTTTCTCTTATTTCACTTTTTCCTTATGAAGTATGCCGTGGGACGAGCTGTTCACCGGTTTGAGGGGAAATTATCCAAAAAAATCATAAATCTACTGTACTGTTGCCAATTTAGTCCTATAAATTTTCATTATACCAATTGAGTTCTAAACATCTTCATGTTTTATTAATTGATTCCATCCGGCTAAAATTAGCCGAAAATCGCTGATATGAACGCCCACCGTCTTATATAGGCACAACCAACATTGATATAGACAATTTTAAATAATATTTTGATATTTTTTTGAATTTTTTCTTTTCTTCTCTTTTCCTTCTTTACTTTTTTCTTTTTCTTTTTTCCCTTTTCTCTTCTTTTCTTTTCTTTTTTCTTTTTCCCATTATCCCTCCGCCGGCCATCACTAGGTCTTACCGATGGCCAGCCTCAAGTGAAGGCCACCCTCACTGGCCTTGGGCAAAGGACGCCTAGTCCTGGGCTGGCAAGAGCCGCTCTCGCCGGCCTCTAGCAAGGGTAGCCCTTCACCAGATCAGGCGAGGGTTGTCAAAGGGTAGCCCTCACTTGGGGCCGAGGAGGGCGGCCCTCACTCGAGGCCGAGGCCGGCGACGTCAATGGCTGGTGGAGGGAAAAGGGGAAAAGGAAAAGAAGAGAAAACGAAAAGATAAGAAAAGGAAAAAATCAATATAAAATATTAAAATATCATTAAACATTATCAACGCCAGCATCGACCGTACCCTGTAAGATGATAGTGCCTACGTCGGCGATCTTCGGCCAAAATTGATCGAATAGACTCGATTGACAAAATATGAAAATGTTTATGACTCAATTAATTCAATTATAAGGTTTAGGATTAAATTGACATAAATACAGTATAGATTTAGGACTTTTTGGACAATTTTCCCTGAGTTTGAGTAATTCATTTTGATAGGAGATGATGAATTATCGGCTAAAATCTGTATTCATCTTGTGTTATTTGTCAAAAATTTATCACGTAATGTTCCTAATTCGTTAATAATTTACATTCGAATTCATTTCGTAAAATATTTTAGTGTTTTCTTTAACTAAGAAAAATGAATTAAAGGGAAATCGGAGTGAACACTGCAAGAAAATTCCTGGGAAATGAACATTACTGGATTTGAAGTAACTTGAAAGAAAAATACTTCAGAGGCATATTTGACAGAGTTTTAGCATAACTTGAGTGTGTTCTTCTTCCTTTGAGTTCTTTCTAGTTACACTCCAGGGATCTTCCTCAATGGCTATCGAAAATCAGGGACAGTCTTAGGTAGACAGTTTCTATGGTGCGCAGGCCTCCCTCATCATATCTGTCAACAAATCCATTTGGTAGAAATGCAGTGAGGAGATCGACCAAAGACGCAGCTCATGAACCGGAAGGACAAATCATGCTTCTCTTGTGCAATGCCCACCAACTGCTCCACGTTTCCATGATTTTCCTCACTAAACATCTAACGATTCTAAGCCATTCGCCCTCATACGTGCATCTTCACCCTTGTCCTTCTTCTTCCCCAATTAACCAAACAAGTGAATTTGGGAGGACCCAATGCCTTTGTTTTTACCACATAAAGCTGTGACATCAAGAGGACCCACCCTAGGGTTCATTGCATCTCGCCATGTCCTTTTCGAATCTGCATTCAAATTTCATTGCGATGCTTCACATCAATGGAATTCGACCACTCACCTCACTCAAAAGGGATGAGCACTCCCCATCCAAGGCTCGCGTTACATCTCAACAGCAAAGATAAGAGGTCTAGTGTTTTTCACATGAATTTGGATTCTCGTTGAAGTATTAAACGCTAGATATCGTAAAATCGATTTACTAAGTGATGTGATAAGTTGTAAGTGAGCTTTTAAGCAAGTGAATCCTATAAAACGTATAAATTAAGTAAATCTAAAATCAGTCTCATCTAATTAAACACATATCAGGCCTAATTAATGTCCTAATTTGTCATACGATTCGAGGATAAGACCTTTGACTTTAACCCAGCGGAAATATCCTATGGCCCTTGATTTTTGGCCTTGCTAAGGAAGACCCTTAAGGGTTCTGTATCTCTCAAATCATTTTCCACAATAATTGGTGTACCATCGTTGACTTGACGAGTGCAAATAATTCACAACAATCACCATTTTGTTGTCTTGAATTGAATGCAGTGGGGATCGTGCAACTGACCCGTGCTGCTCCAAATGTAAAATCAAGACTAGGGGCCAGGTTAATTCAGAATTTGAAATGACGATTTGAACTCTAAAATCCCTTGATCAAATATATATGATGTTTCACAATATTTTTAGAGCACTTTCGAAAAATGTCATTGTATTTCTAAAAGCTTCTAAGGTCTTTTAGCCCAAGATAAGTCTGAAGGTACTTTCGCAAGTTGCATTTTTGGAATGCAAGATGCACTGTTCATGCACACTGTTTATCTTCTCGAGGAACCAAACCGGAGGCTAGCGACAGCCAACTAAGGGATCCGGCCACAGCCGCCTGGGGGTTGTCGGAGGTTGGCCGACCCGTAGGCGACGGTTGTCGGACCTGCGCGACCTAGGTGACGCTTAGGTCAGGCAACCTTAGGCCTCCTCGCTTGAGGTCGCGCGACCTTCAGGCCGCCAAATCTGGCCGGCAGAGGTTGGTCGGCGATCGTTTTGGCTTGCCGGTGGTGGCTGAGTTCTTTACTGATTTTTTAAAAAAATATTAGCAAAAATCCTTTATGAAATTAGTTTTTACCAAACGGTATTTAAACTAAAGTTGCTTTCAAACGTGATTTTAAAATGTATATTACTAAACACTACTTGTATTTCGAAAAACCCTTTTAACTTAAAAGTTTTTGCATTTTGCCAAAAACATTCCCCCCGTGCCGAACCAAATAGGCCCTAAGTTCATTGGTTTCATAGTCTCTCTTTGAGATGATGGTCTTTGGTTCCTTTCAAGAGATTTGAAAAGCATATCTCACCAAAGTCATGGTGATTGAGAGAGAGAGATGAGGCATATCGGATTGGAAAAGGTGCACGTGGGTTTGCAACTTAACCTTCAAGAGGTTGCTGTCCTCGCTCGAAGTCTCCCAATGCAAATCAGGTCAAGGGTCGAACGCCCCTACAGAAGCAAGTAGGAGATATAAATCAATCTAGCATTGACCTATGACATGTCTCAATGCATAGTCCCAGTACAGTTGAAGTGATTGCATTAGCTTCGTCAGATCAGCCTTGTCACATCAACACGGCAATAACAAGTCGTAAATTGTTTGTCATTTACTATAATACTAGGGCAAAGTATGTTTATATGGCGTTATTGACGATGACGGACATTGTTAAGCATTTATAACTTGTCTCTTTTATGCATCCTTAAGCTAGTTCACTAATCAACATGACGACTCGTTACTTGAGTGTCAAGAAAATGAGACTCTTAGAGATCCTAATCGATCTTATTGAATCTAGTTAGCCAGGTGTCCCTTCACGACCTAGTAATGATCTGTACAAGAAGCCTAGAAGCGACTGCTTTTCCCACAACCTGAATTAACGATCGCGCTTGTCGAAGCATAATTTGATGTCGAGAAGTGATCGAGCCGACGATGTTCGAGGATTGAGTCCAACCTTACCACTTGCAAGCTGTTCCTGTTCTCTCATTTAAAATGTAGGGTTCTATTATCCACTTTCCACAATGCGGGTGCCAGTAGGTTTCGAGCCATGTTCTCTCTGTGTTCACGTGGGGTTCCGCACGGCACTTGGGACGTCCATTCAACCCCAACTAACGGGTGGGGCACTCGGACAGTACCAATCTTAGAACTCAGAGATCCCTCGAAAATATTTTAGGTAAAGGGACATTTCAATCATGATCGATTCCCTCTTTCGAAATAATTGAATCCCACATAATAGCGTGACGCTATAGTTCATGGAAACTTCGGAAAATGAATGTATTTGAGAGGTTGCCTCACAAGGAATACGAAGGGTCGACCTCCGACCAATCATATGTTTCGAAACAATAATTGATAGGACCATCGTGAATTGTAGAAACTTAATTTGTTTTTTAGGTACATTTTGGATGGAGCTTGGATCCCACCCAGTAATTGGGGAGGACAAAGTGGGTTCATCGGTAGCTTTTCATTGGAAATAGCGAAAAAGATGGGAGGCCGGCGACCCAAGTGGACATACCAGGACCATGAGTAGAATTCTTTTGCAAGTACTCGTTTTTACATGAAAGTATGGCAGATAAACCTTTGGTTTCTTTTTAATCACATGTGACTTGCGATCGTTCGTGACCTGCGATTGATTTGATTTATTCGGACAATCCTAATCAGGTTCGTAATTTTGAGCTATCCATCGAAATTCCGACTCTTATCTTATCCGATCCACGGGATTAATAAAGTCTTTACCTATCTAACGTGGACCTTTGAGCAAAAGAAAATGGGTTGCAGCAATAATAACGTTGAGGGTCTCATCACGTCAACATAAGATCTGGTCTGGCGTGCGTGAATGAAGCTAGGGCTAAGAGAGCATATATGCATGAATTCAAACGGCATATCAAAGTAGAAAAGGACCAACTTATCAAACAGGAGTTCAATTGCATCATGCCTTAGATATTATTTTCGCCATCTTTGCCGGCCACCAAAAAAAGTGACTTCGATATATCTTTTGCCTATCGATAAAAAAATGGATATATAAGATCACCGTGACGGTTCATAATATCATAAATGAGAATGAGATGCTCATTTAGTTTTTGTCAGAGTTGACCTAGTTTATGGGCGTGTGTATTAGGTATAACAAAAGGAGGAAATTACCAAAAAGACATCTTAAACTTATTGTACTTGTACCAATTCCATTATAAACCCTTTAATTTGATCAATTTAGTCATAAACCTTTTGACAATTTACCAATGTAGTATATCCAGTTAATTTTGATCGAAAATCGCTAGCGTAGACATTTGTTGTCCGACGTTCCACTGCCAACGCTAGCTAAGCACTCGTCGACCGGAAGTGAGACGACCCTCACCCAGATCTAGCAAGGGTTGGCCTTACCCGTGGCTTGCAGGGGCGGCCCTTGCCAAATCAAGCAAGGGCAACCCTTGCCTAGCCCCTTATATATTAGCCACTGGCGAAAAGGAAAGAAAAAAATAGAAAAAGGAAAAAAAATTTAGAAAATTTTTTAAAATTTATCCACGTCAACACGAGATATGCCGGTCGTACCTCATAGGATGGCCAGCACCAATTGGACACATCAGCGTTTTTCAATAAAAAATGACTGGAATGACTATATTGATAATTCGTCAAAAAGTTTAAAATTAAATGGGCACTATTAAAAGGTTTAGAAAAAATTAAATTGACACAAATGCAATAGATTTATGATTTTTTTGGTAATTTTTCCATAACAAGAGGGTTGGCAATATCTCAAAACTGTCCAACACACGAGCAGGACCTCATTACTTTGGCTGATCTAGGTTTTGCATATTACTAGGATGGGCACATGGTACGAACGAGGGGAGCTCATTGCAACTTCTGTGCTTGCTTCTTTTCCTTCTCGTTAATGAGAAGGTACTTATGGAAATGAAACAAGCTAGTGCATGGACATTCTACGAGCTGAGTCTAATAGTTCATTCAATCCCTACGCCCACAGAATTAGGGTTTCTTTGGCATAACTATGGTTCCATCGAAGCTAGATGAGGCAACTTCCTCTAGACAAATGCGAGGTGCTGTAGCGGTTATGTGTATGCCAAACGCCGCGCCAAAGCTAAACCAGCCTTTTTCGTAATCGTCATTGCCACAAAAAAAGTTGTCTCTCTTATTAATTGATGTTTGAATAGATATATTTCCAATTTTGGTGGTTGACTGTGTGATTTATTGAATCTCATAGATGTTCGAAATATTGTGTATATACTGTATCTAATTGTCATTATATCTAGATTCATGATGTTGGGTGTCTTTCCACATTAGTCTGAGGTCAATATATACGATCAAATGTTGCTTGTATCACATGTAAAATTTTATCAGACCATAATTGACTATTCTAAAAGTTTAAATTATTAGATTAAGGAGTTATTTATTATATAAACATTTTAACACTCCCTCTAACGCATAGGCTGGACTTTGGCCTAAGATTAAGCGTGGAAATAAATTATAAGGGAGGCAAATAAGTGGCCTTAAAAGATTTGAATTCAGAGGACCCGCTGTGATATTGTGTTGATTTTAGAGTCGGAGGCTTGACACAATTAAGGTTGCGTGATATGTATTTATAAAAGTGATTAATTATAGTCATGTAGAAATATATTAATGTAAAGGTCCCATGATACATATTATGTATTTCAACAGAATATTAAAGAACCTAAGATTTCTTATCTCTCACTAACTTTGTATCAAAGCAAGCACTCGTCAAAATAATGCAAAGCCACACAAGAACCAAAATGCCACTACGATTGGAATATTCTCAAGATGGGGTTGTTCATTGGGATAGTAAAAGTCACCATATTGTCTTCCGAGAGCATAATGCTTTTGTACCGTTCACCCACCTTCACTTCTGGGTTTGAAACAGCTAAAGAAGTCTCAGACCTGCTTGCTCGCGGTTCACTCATAGTGATCTTGCTCACCAGTATCAACTCTAGGGCACGTTCAAAGCATGGGTTAGATACTGGGCAATATGTTGCTGAACGTGCTCAACTGACACTCTCTGAACTGGTGTGGCAATACGACAATGGAGCTATTGGTGTACACCTCCCCGTTGAGATCTCCTCTGTCTTGTTCAGTTTCTCATGGCGTTTGTCCGATGACTTCAGTTGCAACATCACTTCTTCATCATATTCCTTGCCCCATCTGGAGGCAGAAGTTGATTAAACTTACTGTGTAGACTGGACTTTCCAGCTCTTTGGATCAGGAAAATCAGATGATTTTCTTGTCATGCCCTGCCCATATCCTGCACAGAGCGAATAAAACAGTTAATAATGGTCGGTGCTAATATTGCAAATCTGGTCATATTTATGTATCCTATTATTTTGCAAAATTGTTTCTCCGTAGAACGGAGATAGCATCATCAGAATATCCACATAAAGGAGGATTTTTCCACCAAGACCTACAACGAGCAATGTCACAAACTTGTGCTGGCAAACGATGTCATATTATCTATATCTTGAGGGTTGACATCTCGAGCGAGATGACACGTCGGATTGTTCATTATGAAATAATGCCATATGTGAGTTTGCAGCAACACAAGTGGCTGATGTCGCTTAAATGATTTGTTTTTAGAAGTTTTGGCACTTGAATTATTACTTGAAAAGTGATGGTATCAAAGTGAGCATAGCACGAAAGTCGTAAAACTGTTATCGTTCTCCTCCCGTGATTAGTGTCATGTTAGGTCAATTTTTCATTATGTTCTCATTTTTAAACTTGTCGTGCCATGTTGCATGTGTGATTGTCCTGTCATTCCATTTTCCCATCATGTTTGAATTTAAATTTGTTAGGTCATGTTGCATGTGTGATTACCATGTCATGTCAGTTTCTTGACATCTTTTGAATTTGAATTTGTCGTGTCATTTCCTCGTCATGCTCTAAGTTCAAATCTGTCATTCCATGTCGCGTGTGATTATTGCGATACCATTTTATTTTTTCGTTGTTTTGGATTCCAAATTTGCCATGTCATGCGGTATGTGAGTATTGTAATGTCATGTTTTTGAATTCCAAAATCGCTGTAATGTAATTAGTGTTATGCCATGTCATTTCCTTGTTATGTTTTGATGGCAAGATTGATATGTCATTTTTGCATGTGATTATTAACCTTTCATGTCATCATGTTTGAATTTGAATTCGCAATGTCATAATTAGGAGTGCGCAGCAAAGATCTTTTATCTTCACCCAGGGAGATCTCTAGGGGAGAGCTTAATTCCAAGTCCGTCAACATATTCAATTTGACCCACTTTCACTCAAAAGCAAAAATCAATGAGTTAAAGGCCAACTAAGATTTTTTAACTACTCAACATGCACATTTCAACAATTTCCCACTTAATTCAAGTATAATTCTACGTCAACATGTCTCAACTTGAATCATCAACGCTCATTTTCTTCCCTATTTGAATTTGAATTCACCATGCCATTATAAGGAGTGCCCGATATCTTTACCTGGGGAAATCTTCAAGAGAGAACCCAAGTTCAAGCTCGTCAAAATATCTTATTGGACTCGCCTTCACTCAAAAACTTAAGTCAATGAATTGTATGTCAATTAAAATATATTAACTACTCCACACGTACATTTCAACAATTTCCCCTTTAATTCAGGTATACTTTGCACAGTCTCAGCTTGACTCACCAACGCCCATTTTCATCTCCGATCTCTTTCTCCAGACCAAATTAGCGACCATCGGAATTGCATTACTACACCACAATGTCCACCTTCACTCCAGATCTCTTCTGCCAGTCTAAACCATGAAGGTTAGTCGAAAACCACATTGGTCAGATTCATTCCTTAAAATATTCACAAACAACAATACACATTGGGAATGGGCCACTAATCAATCATTGGCTTTAATACCCCCATTTGTTCATAATGCGCAACACAAATCCAATACCTTCATCTGGGGAAATCTTTGATAACTTCACTTAGGGAGATCTCCAAGGGATAGCCTAAGTTCAAGTCCATGTCTAAGCTGGTCAATATATTCGGTTGGACCCACATTTGTCAATGAGTTTTTGGTCAATTAGGATATATTAACTATTTTACATCACATCATGCCTCCAATGTGAGATTTTTTCAACCACAACTCACACGTAAAACTTTGCAGTCATGTCACGTGTAAGTATTTTCATATCATTTTGAGAACTTGTTACCAATGTATGAGGAGAGATTGCTTCACATTGTTTTATTTACACAAGAATTACATTTAAATGTAAATCATGAATCGTCAATTATATGTCATTTCATTCAAGATAGTATTGTATATTGTACACTTTACTACTAATTATTCTATGACTATCAACATACATACTGATAAAATACAATGTACTTTACTTCATTCGACAGGTCTATTATGAATCGGTTAGAATGAAATCGACCCTCGTTTGCATGAGATTATTGATTCCCATAATAAGTACATATCCGTTACACCTTGAATTTAAGCAAACATATGAATCAAGATTCAATTGTTTCTGTAAGTCTTCATTCTTCACAAATTCTTCAGGACTTATTCCCTCATCTTGATCCCCTGAAATCTGTTGATACTCCTCTTCTAACATACCCTTTTAATAAAGCTAATGTATATAGTTCGATCTTCTCCCAGCATTGTCTACTCAAAAGCTTCTTAGTATTGCTTGCAACCCACGCGATTCATTTTGATCTTATTCCACAACTCTATTTCGTTTTATACTACCACCTTGAGTTTAAGGTTAAAAGGCATTCTAAAACCAATCGAATCAGTTCATGTTCTCTCTGGTGTCCTCTTGTGATGCCTCAGGTCATTAGCAGAAGAGATTGACAGTCCAAATACTGAGTATATTTCACATAGTTGAATTTAAGTTAAGGTTTAGTTAAGGTTGAGTGTTTTGCAGATTTACAGTGAGGCCTATAAGCAGGATCTTACATAGTTTGTAACCTTATCAAATACAATTCAATGAGTGCATTCATCTAACTCTGAGAGATTATGAGCAATTTAAACTGAGGCTGGGCTCAATTTGGCATGGTTTTCTGAAACAAACTTTGCTCGAAAGTCAACTGAAGCTCAAGTTAAGCTAGGTCGGGCTTGAACTGCAGTTTCTGAAGTATGACGAGTTTTCTACATGGAGAGATTCAACTACCATATGCAGGGCTCATCAGAGAGATTGAGTCAAGACAACAGAAAGAGACGTCGGCCATCTGGTGACCACAGGCAAGCCTACTTCCGCACCAGTGGTCTAAAACAGGATAGACGCTTGCTGCCGTGGAGAGCATCGCCGGGCCGTCATTTCACTCTCCCTCCCTCTCTATTGCTCTACCACATTGTCACTTGCTTGCTCGCTCCTCTCTTATTTGTGGTGGCAAACTTAGATTTGTGACGATAGCCACCATATGTTAATTTGCCATCATGAAGGTTGCTTAGTTGATCTAAGTTTCTTGATTTATTATTTTTATTTAATTTTTCTCAGATCCTATTTTCTATTTCTTATTTATGAGTTATTTATTTGATTAATAATGTCTATGTCCAATTTTATATCGCACAAGTGCACTAGAAGTCATAAAACTAATCGAGAAAGTGTAATTAAGTTTTAAAACTTTCAAAAAGTGCAATCAAGTCCCAAAACTTATCAAATTTGTGCAATCAAGTCCCAAAGTTAACACTGCAAATTTGTCTATCGAAAAATGCCGATGTGTCATTTTAAAATTAATTTCTAATTAAATTAAAAAACTAAAAAAAAGCTAAAGTTTTTTTAAAAAACAACAATAAAAAAAAAAAGAAGGCGAGGACTCGCCGGCAAGGCGCCGCCACCACTAGCCCAAACAAGGGCCGGCAAAGCTCGCCCAAACACTAGCCCTCGCCTAGGGCTCACCCAGATCTAGGCAATGTCAGTCCCAAGTGAGGGCTGTAATCGCCCAAATCTAGGTGAGCCTCGCCGGCCCTTGCTTGGGGCCGATGATGAGTGGCGGCGGCAACACCCTACAGGTGAGGCCTTGCCTTCTTTTTCTTTTCTTTTTTGTAAAATTTTAGCTTGTTTTAGTTTTTTAATTTAATTTTAATAAGATTTAAAGAAAAAATAATAATGAAATGCCACATACGAGAGAAATTATTTAAAAAATGTCACGACATCATTTTCGTTAGACAAATTGACCGTATTAATGAAAGGACTCGATTACATCAGTTTGGCAAGTTTTAGATTTTGATTACACTTTTTGAAAGTTTTAGGATTCAATTGTACTTTCGCTATAAGTTTTAGGATTTTTAGTGCACTTATCTCATTTCATATTCAATAGTTTCCCAAACAAATGATGGGGAGTTAAAAACGTTCTATGTATATTTATTTATTTCATCTTATCACACTATACTGCTCATGACACATATTAAGCATGCACTTAAGAAACATTCGCCGTTATCAATAAATGCATTTTTTTTTTGTCGTATTATCAATTATCACTGTTTTGATCATCCAAAGGCCCTTTATAAAGTATGCCAACTCATTAATGAGACCCAATTTGATTTTCTCCGCCAAACCCTTTTTTTATACTTTTTTGTGTACACTTGTGATTCTTTTATTTGGCAAAAGATGTCCATATTCAACTCTATATATGGTGTTCGACCAAAAAAAAAAAATCTCCATGCGTGGTGGCTTACAAAAAATGTTGATAGATAAATAAAAACAGCCAATGGTTTTTTTTTTATTTCATCTTACCATATCATATATTATCCTATATTCTAGAGATTAGAAATAGTCTTACGGTTTCAATTATCTCTCGAGTATTGACACACGTCGGAATAAGAATAACGGTATTATTGAATCGTAATATGAAACAGGATTCATTACAGAATCTACTCGAGTATTGACTCATGTCAGCAACAGGATGACGGTATTATTGGATCATACCGTGAAATAGGATTTTACTACGGAAAATCATCAAATCCATGACAAATTCCAAAGTCTTTTTTCTCCGGCTCTTCCTAAATAAATACATCTCCCCAGAGAAGAACACAACACTAACCTTTTGAGTTTTTGACCGTAGTAACATTTTCGCAATGTATACAGCATGGAGTGAAGTCCAGAAAACGCCATTGACTCTTATCTATCCGCGGTTTCTCTCTCCTCCTCCTCCTCCTCCTCCTCCTCCACTCTCGCCTCTCCACCACCACCACCACCACCACCATAGTTGGAGGTGGAGCCCATGGCTTGACCTCTGCTCTGCTGTCCTTTCTGCTCACTTACCCATCTCTCTCTCTCTCTCTCTCCATTCTCTTGTCTTTCCGAATTCTATTGTGGGATTGCTGCTCTTGTTCTCTGAGCACAGAAAAGTGGGTTTCTCTTCTTTCCCTTCTTTTATACTTTCCTCACTAAGCTCTCTCTCTCTCTCTCTCTGTGTGGAGGAGCAAGTATCAAGAAACCGTATCCATTTTTCTCTCTCTTGTTTTGATGGATCTGCAAGATCTAGCCTCCCCATGATCTCCTCCTTCGTTTCCCTTGCCCTCGAGTGGCTTTTGATGGGCCGATGAATTCTGGGTATGTGTGATTTTCTTGCTTTCTTTCTTGCGTCCATCTTTCTTCCCTTTTCTTGGGGGGCACCGCGTGGAAAACTAGGAAGCTGGGACGATGGCACGTGATCAGTAGTCATTCTTGGAGATTTCTGAACCGGTGGGTGTTCTCGTTTTCTTCCGTTTCCCCTATGTGAAGAGTCAAGAACTTCTGGATTTCCTAGAGGCTGACCGAACTCTCCCCCGTTAGAAAATGCGACTTTGACTTTCTGCATTTCTTGTTTGTCAAAATCTGTCCTCTTTTCTTCTTTTCTTCCTGTGGGGTTTCAGTTGATTCTTTTTTCCTCCTTTTCGGCCTCCAGCTGCTGCTGTTGTCGCGGTTTCATCTTTAGCAGAGGAAATGAGGCATGTATTGCTGGTGGTGATTATTTTCTGTGTTCGCGTAATCTGCAGTTGAAATGGAAGCAAAGCATCCAATCTTGGACTTTTCTTTGACGGCGCGAGCCAAAATTTCTTAATTAATGACCTGCAAGTTTGAATGCATTGCTGACTTCGTTGTGCACTTGCAGTTTATATGCCTTGTGTTGAGGTGGGTTGTAGAATCTTCAGTTCCAGTAGATTACGGCAATGAGAGTTTAAGAGTATTGTGTCAAAAGAGGGTCTGCATCAATCTGTATAATTTGATTTCACCTGATTTATATTGATCCGTGCTGGGTTCTTGTTTCGTAATCACCAATCTTTTGCTTATGGGAAGTATCATAAACACTCCTCACTTTTGATTCAAGGACCAGTTACCTCTATTTTTGCAAAATATCATTCACATACCTCTAAGCAAACCTCTATTTTCTCTAAAAAGTTTGTATTTGGTATTTTCAAGAGCAGAGGTATGATGAAAGGTGAGGTATGCTGTTGGTATTTTCCCTTTTGTTTATTACTATGATGACATGGTTGCTATGTCACTCTTGCAGTGTGAATCCATTGACGTGATCAGAACTTGGAAATAAGAGGAACCTAGTCTTGCTAGATGTGCAGAATCTGGGGAGGTTGTTGGGTGAGATGAGGGATGTTATCTGGGTTGATGAGCTTTCTGTGGTCCTGTTTCCGGCCGAGGTCAGACCGATATGTTCATGCCGGTTCAGACTCTGGAGGCCGCCAAGATGGGCTGTTGTGGTACAAGGACTTAGGGCAACACCTAGTCGGTGAGTTCTCAATGGCCGTTGTCCAGGCCAATACTTTGATAGAGGATCATAGCCAGATTGAGTCAGGGTGTTTGAGTTTGCATGAGTCCGGACCTTATGGTACTTTTGTCGGTGTATATGACGGACACGGCGGACCCGAGACATCGCGCTATGTTGTTGATAACCTCTTTCAACACCTCAAGAGTATGTCCTTCAACTCTACTGGACTTTTCATTTGATGTCTCTAGCTATTCATTTCTCCAATATGGACACCACTGAGCTTAGAAAGGCCAATAGGTTGATCATTCTCCGTAGTTGGTTACCCAGCAGTTGCCTTTTAAGACTAGAGGATTCCTATGAATGACCTAATTGGCCAGAAAATAGGCATGACAAGGTCATTAAATGCGGTGTCCAGCCATTTGCATCTGCAGCCAAGAGCTTCTTTGCCCTTCGGCTCTTGTTGGTGCATTCAGATGCTAAGTAAAATCTTTCAAGTTTCATACTCATAAATCCGGCAGCAATAAAAATTGGTCTACTTCGCTGAACTTATAAAATTCAGATAAGTGTTTCGTGAAATATTTATATTCCAATTGATAAATTAATATGTCCCTAATGGCTGCCTGAGTAAATTCAACATGTGATTTTCTGCATATTTCATATTGACCTTCCAGTACTGGGTACTGATTTGTATTTTAATACAACTTCCAGTGTCTACATCAGAGCATCAACCTCTGTCCATTGATGTGATAAGGAAGGCGTACCAAGCCACTGAAGAGGGTTTTCTTTCTATTGTCACCAAATTGTGGCCAACAAAACCACAGATTGCAGCAGTTGGATCTTGCTGCCTTACTGGTATAATTTCTGGTGGAACACTTTACATTGCAAACCTTGGTGATTCACGAGCTGTTCTTGGGAGAGCTGTCAAGGCAACGGGGGAGGTTTTAGCCATCCAGCTGTCAACAGAGCATAATGCTAGTATAGAGTCCATAAGGCAGGAACTCCATTCGATGCACCCTGATGACCCACAGATCGTTGTTTTAAAGCATAACGTATGGCGTGTTAAGGGCCTTATTCAGGTAATGTTTTTGCAGCATGGAACATGATGAATAAAATTATTTTCTCAAATCCTCGAGATTTCTTGCTTTGCTGTTCAACCTTATTGATCACATGAGGTTCTTTTTAGTATAAGTTGCCAGGATCTTGCTCTACATCACTTTTTCAAAAGATTGATTGATTGTGCACACAATGAGATGGCTTCATAAAGTAAATGAATTATATGTTGTAAGGGCTTTGGTTGATTGTCTAGCTTTTTAGCTCAATTAGTCACAGATGTTGTCTGGTTTGAACTTTATGATTTAATAGTTCGTGCTCAAATTTTGGCGGACTTCCATAAGTATTGAGATGGCACCAAGTTCAATCTTGGATTATAATTGCCTGCCTGTCAGGCTTAGAAGTGAGGTGCCTTGGTAAACCCATCCTGGCCTTAAATATGAAGCAAATCTACTACAAACACATGCTTACTAGAGTCCTGTTTCTGTAGTGCTATGTATTTTGTTTCTTTATACTGTTTTGGTGCTATATAAGTACGTAAGGTGACAGATCTGGAAACTTAGACATAACTGCTGTGCTGCTTGTTTGCAGATCTCACGATCTTTCGGTGATGTGTACTTGAAGAAGGCTGAATTTAACAGAGAGCCTTTATATGCCAAGTTTCGTCTTCGTGAACCTTTCAGAAGACCAATATTGAGTCCAGAACCATCAATTTCAGTGCACCAATTGCAATCGCATGATCGATTCATTATTTTTGCATCTGATGGACTATGGGAGCACATTGGCAACCAGGAAGCAGTTGATATTGTTCAAAATCATCCTCGTAATGTATGTATATCTGATTACCGTTATTTACACATTCAGGAAAATGCACAGAGGAGGCTGCACATGAACTTTGTATGGACTAAGTTTAACTTAGGTCCCGTTGTTCAAAGAAAGTTTACCCGAATGCTGCTAGGGCATTTTAGTGAATCTTACACTTGACATGGAATTTTTCTCGGTTGCCTGCACTTTATGCCCATTTGCACTTGTGTGTGGCCATTGAGAAGATTTTGCACTCAATAGAACAAGGTTTTTTAATGCTTCTTGTGGAAGTTTTTTCCCAGGAATTAGAAGAAAAGAATTGACAGACGAACAAACAATACACAACCAAGACCGATCTAGCTACCTGCTGCTTAAGAGTTACCTAAATCTATCAGAAAGCAAGTTAACAAGTAGTATCTTCCATTTAGCCAACAAGATGAAGGCTAACAGATCTCTTTTCGGCAGGGCATTGCAAGGAGGCTTGTTAAAGCTGCTCTGCAAGAAGCGGCCAAGAAGAGAGAAATGAGGTACTCAGACTTGAAAAAGATTGACCGTGGTGTCCGTCGCCATTTCCATGATGACATTACCGTGATCGTTGTGTTTCTCGA
Source organism: Syzygium aromaticum (assembly GCA_024500025.1). NCBI lineage: Eukaryota > Viridiplantae > Streptophyta > Magnoliopsida > Myrtales > Myrtaceae > Syzygium > Syzygium aromaticum. The sequence continues at coordinate 19,408,851 of CM044891.1, forward strand.
CTCCGACCTCATGAGCAGGGCAAGCTTGATAAAATCCCCCAATGTATCTGTCAGAGGGGGAGGAATCAACTTGCGCCCAAACACATTGGCTCCGTACTCCGCAAATGGTACCACTTGAAGATGCTGCTTACGATCTCTCTATGTACTGCAATTTTTCACACATGTGAATAGGATACCCGGCAGCTTCCTTTAGTAGAGGGGGCGAGCCGTCGATTCTTTAGTGTACACAGCGACGTCTCTTAACGTAGAACGGATGCTTTTAGCTTCTGGGATGATGGAAAAAAAAGGGAGCGGAACTGTTGACCAGAAACTTCCGATGTTAATTTAGTATTAGGACGGTTGCTCTATGTACTTCCTTTTCTCTTTTTTTGCTCTCGTGCGCTTTTTAGGTTTGTATATTTGCATTTTTTTCTCTGAGAAAATGATTTACTACATGGAATTACTTATGCAAAGCAAGAAATGTCTAATTTGTGTTCCCTTTCCTATTGGCATTCACCCCATTTAGTGGTGTTTCACATTTTTGATTGAGGCAGTTTTTGGCTCTTGGGGAAAACTTGTACCATCAGTTGGGACGAAACAATGTCCGAGATGGGAAGTGATTGAAACCGGTCCATCTTGCCTCAAGAGGCACTTGCAATGAAGACACATCACACAGCCTCATTTATTGTGGCCAGCAATTGGGTTGTGCAGAGCAAATTGGCAATGCTGCAACAGGCCAATTAATGGGTCAATGATAGCTCAGGCCACCCTGGACTGAATTGGCCGGATTGGTACAGACGCAGCACGGCACTTTCGCTTGCTAACGGGACAATGAACTGTGTCGGCAATCTTGCAGAAGGATGAAATGTATGTTCTTCTTACATGCGCCGGGTCTACTACGTATTCTATGTTGATTGGGACAGTTGAATCAGGTGGGTCTCACGAATAATCAATGAAATGATTCCTCCTTCCAACTTGCAACTTTTAAAAGCTAGCGTTAATGGCCTCCTTTTGGGTAGAGGGGAAATGGGGTCGAGATAGGAATTGGGATTTCAGACTTCTATTCTATTCTATTGGGGTGGAAAAAGGGCAGCCAGACTCTGGGCAACCTTCTTGGTATTAATGTAGGAGTTCCATAGTTGCAACAGAATACTCGATTTGAGATATAACCAAATCCCATTTGAGAGAGAGCCGGTCGCCGTCACCCCCTTTGCAATGCTAGTTGGAATCGAGCTGGCTGTAACCTACATCTGGCAGAAGCCAAATCAATACTGTAGACGAACCGAGAGTAATGCGGAGATTCAAACCCGGGACCTAGAAACACATTTGTATTTCGATATCCATTGCCATGAATCAAACATCGTTGTTCTTTCTTTTTTACATGCTGGGACCTATGAAACGAATTGCTCATCTCATTCCCATTCTAATACCAGTCCACCGCATCAAACTCACAACAAGGTCTGCTTCATTTCCTTTCCCTATGTTGTTATCTCACTGGGGACATGCACAAGACAATTTTGCCCCCATCAGACCTTGTGGTAAGTGTTCGACCTGTGTTATCACAAAAGGGAGATGCTACTGGATTTATCTTTTGGTATTGCTAAATGCGATGTGAAGTCGAGAAATGTAATGGTGTTGGGGTAAAATTGGCAGCAGGTCCAACACAAAGAATCAGCTTTCTGTGGGAGTAATTCCATTGCACCCCATGTCTAATTGATCCAAACACCATCTTATCTACTAAATCAGGCGAGACTCGGTGTGAAACTCATCGAATCAATTTGTCATGGCTTTGGAAATGAATTTCTCCTTGCACGACGATGAAGACAACGACAATCATGAGTAAACGCTGGCTGTCTGGCCTAAGCAGCTATTGGACCAAGATCAACAAGCATGACTAATGCTTGAGACTCACGATTACGCCATGCTCGCTCAAGAAAAGCTGTTGAATTTTGAGCATGTCTAAGATGCCCAAATTCACCTTGGTTATTGGTACTTAAAAGCTTTCGTTTTTGCAAACACAGAGACAGGAGTTGGGTACCAAGGAAGAGGGAAGAAAAGTACTCCCAAGCAAGTCTGGGTTTGAATCTCCTTGCATGACGATGAAGACAACGATATCATGAGCAAACACGGTCTGGCCGAAGCAGCCATTAGACCAAGGTCAACAAGCATGACCAATGCTTGAGACTCACGATTACGCCATGCTCGCTCAAGAAAAGCTGTTGAATAGTGAGCATGTCTAAGATGTCCAAAATCACCTTGGTTATCAGTACTTAAAAGCTTTCTTGTTTGCAAACACGGAGAAAGGAGTTGGGTCCCAAGGTAGAGGGAAAGCAAGCCCGATAAATGCATTTGGCTGCATCAAACTAAAGAAGAAATCCTCGATATAGGTTAGACCAAAAGTCTTAATTTGTTATAGAAGGCCTAAACCTGGAAGGAAACGCTCAAAAGCATTCTTTCAATTTCCGCATTACAGATTGGCAAACAAGTTGCTCCGAAGCAGCCAGCTTGTGCGGAGAAACTACAAAATAATACCCGCAGCGAGACAACTTGCCAGAGTTATGCATGTGCACAGAGTCAAACTAGGGCAAAACATTACTGGAAGTTCAGATTTGACACAATTCAAAATGCTCCAGCTCTAGAAACTTTTCGAGACATAATAAACAGAAACAACTTTGCTAAAGCTTATGATGGAAAAGCTCTCTAACGCAAGGGGTAAAATTGCCGAGAGGTAACAATGTCTTTAGTAGTAGATGTCTGTCACGTGGCTGAACCAAATGAAAAAGCAAGTCAAGCTTCACTTCTTTGTATAGTGGATTTTGTACAATGTGCAATGAAATGCATCCTAAAGGAGCTCGGGCATGATCATGCAATGAATAGTTACAGGTTTCAGGTTCGACTTAATGCAGCAATCATCTCCCAACCCTACCTAAGATACAAGGAAGCAAAGAGCTGAGAGAATAGGATGAATTCGCTAATTAAGGCAGCAGGAGAATGTATTCCAAGAAAAGGGACAATGTCCACCTGTAACAAGCTCTCTACTGCTGAACCCACGACAGCTCCAGCCACAAGCCCTCCTATGGTTATTACAGTGGCCTTACCTGCAAAAGCACACAAGGCCGGTGAAACTCGTTCAATTCGCATGAATGACACGGGGTGGGATCGTATCAAGAGAGGGCTATATCTCTAAGAGAAAATCCTACCTAGCTTGATATTCTTTCTGGTCATAAAGTACAAGGAAGCTCCGAAGCTAGACGCAAGGATCAACCCAGGAACATCAGCACCCGCATAAGGTGCTACAGACAGTGTGGAAGCTCCATTGACATACGTTAAAACAATCAACGCACCATAAACACCAACTTGTAGGCCCAAGTCTCGAGTCGATGGTGTTTCAACGGACAAGGGCGAATTCTTGACAGTAGTTTGCAACCATTGAGGCATCGAACCCATGGTGGGAGTACCGATTGGTTTAACATCAGCATAGCGAATGCTACTGCTCACAACTTTTCCAGCTCTCCGCTGAGTTAAACTTCGCATGAGCAACATATCATATGCAGCCTCGACCTATAAAAAATTTATCCACAAAAAATGTCTATCAATCACCGCCTATATCCACCATCTAATCTTTTTCAATACTCGCAACGACAAAATATCCAACAAGTACATTAGCTGGAAGAGGAAATCAGTTGATTGGGACACATGATGAGATCATCTCAATATTAACCAAAACTGAGAAAGCCAATAAGAAGAACAGACACATACTCTATAACAAAACATGCAAATCTTGAACTAGGCAAAAGTATTTTTGGGTTAGCACAATTTCCAAAAGAACGCACAACATAGCAATGCGTGACTTCAACATCATATTTAAGATCCATTAAAAGGTTGAGACTTTGGATTATCAATTATATAAAAATAATGTATCATAGGTATCGCTTATCACTGGGCCAAGGAAAATTTCTGAACAATAAGAGAAACAGATAGATTATGATACATTCCTAAATTTCAACACCTAGGGAATGATATTCATCAAGAACTGCATTCTTTTTTCCACACTTGTAACCTTTGGTTTCCTGAAATATTCTCAGGAAAGAGATTTTATCTTTTTAAATCACTCATTAAATTCAATATCTGCTTTCTTACATCATTAAAAAGTACAAGCAACACGATCAAGCCGAAGTCCTCTTGCATTATATAAATATTTTCAGTTGATGTTCAGACGTGATAAACATAGTCACCCACATCGTGGTCGTGTCAGTCACGAGACCAGAAAGACGCGGACCACTTATTCTGAAACTAGAATGCAATAAATAAGTTTATTCAATTCATAATTAGAGTCGAATTTCACTTTGAAGCATTTGCTTGGGGTCACTCATGGGGTAACATCTAACATGAAAAAGTAAGAGATCTCTTAGTAGTTTTATAATAGAAATTAAACTGACCAACAACATTGACCACAAATTTAAAAATATCAATAGCAATTTCTCTACCAAATATATTGTCATGGGGCAACCCCAGCTATTTTTTCCGAGAGTCAGGGCACGCCACTAGACAAACCACTTTTGAGGCAATTCCCCAGCTTATGTAGGCATGTATTGTGTATCCAGGAATATGAATATCTATATCATAATATGCACTTAAGTGTACACCCAAATAAATGGACACCATACATCTGTCCTATAAAGAGAACGAAAGATTTAGACAAAATGCATGCATCGCCAATATAATGCTCTATGTTTAAAATAAATAAAAAATGAGCAAGACCATGACCACTTGCTCGCGGCCCATCCAAAGAGGCAGAAGGCCATATATAAGGTGGTAAGCACACAATGACTACTGCATTTTTCCCTCCTTTTTGGACAGAAATAAAAATCTTCACATCCACATTCTCCTCTAATCATCCATAGATCAGGAGGATAAAAAAATGCGGCAGCAAATGCAACAAATTCAAAAATGAAGGAAAGAGAAGGAGCACCAGAAACGTGTATGCGAAGTCCCTATCAGGACACTGCACTAAAGATGAATCCACGAAGAAACTATGCCTCCTAATGCTTTCTCGAAAGCGTTTGCATCCAAAAAGGAAAGATCCTAAAGGAAAAAAGAGAGAAAAAACAAAAAAAAAGGACCTCACAGTAGGAGACAAGCAGGAATGACTAGACTATCATCTCGCCCCATCACCCATCAATCATCCGAAGCAATCACATGTGGCAACAGAGCACATAAACCGCCCGTCCAATGTCAATTCTATTTATTCATTCGAGCGAAAGCAGTCGCACATAAAATAATCCTCGCAATACATTTTTATGCGTCTGCCAATCCCAGATAAGTAGTTATCCCCTCACTTCAGTCAAGTACCTCCTGTTGTCTCCTACCTTCTCAGCAAAATTCATCAAGTCAGGCAAATCAAAGGTTCGAACAATGGTATTCACATCATAATAGAAAAAACACACAAGAACACCATGCTCATTTACAGAATCATACGGGGAACAAGTTTCCGACGCATCAAAAGAGAGCAGATCACTCAATCCATACTTGGCAGAGAGAACGACCCAATGGGGATTTCTCGCCGCGAGAATTACCGCAAAGCCGAGTTTGCGGCGGTCGTGGGATCCGACATATTCGATGTGGCAATTTCCAACACTCGGCAACGATTTCATGGAGAAGCACTACCCCCTATGCGTACTACAGCTCAGTCATCATGCTATGTCAACTTCACGATTAGCAGAAAAACCCATTTCCAGAACTAAGTTGGTTCCAAGAAGAAGACAAAGAGCGCGAGAATCACGGCCATGACACGTCGCTAATGCAAAGTTCCCCCCCGCCCGCCCGCCGTATTCTGCCTCGACACGCATCAAAACGAAACAGGGGAAGCAGCGCAATTCGAGGGCGAGCGGCGGAGGGGGGGTGGGGGGGGCGGCGGGGGGTGGGGCCGGGCGGAGCAAACACCCTCACCTGCGCGACGGCCTCCTTGTCGTCCTTGCACGAGGCGACGATCGAGTTCTTCGCCCGGAGGATCTCGTCGAACGACGCCGTGTCCGGCACGCCGAGCAGCTTCAGCGCGCTCTCCACCGACATCTCGAACGGGGCCGAGTCGTCCGCCCGCGAGCCGGCCCGCGCCGCCAGCAGGCCCCCCCTCCTCCCCCTCCGCCTCCGCCGCGGCGGCGGGGGCCGCGGGGGGGAGCCGCCGCCGGCCCTCCACGGGTCGGCGCGGCCGCAGGAGGGGAGGAGGGGGGAGCGGGGGAGGCGGGCCGGCGCCGCGGGGAGCGGCGAGCCGGGGGGGAGCCGGTTCGGCCGTACGGAGAGTGCGGTGGCGGCCATTTCCTCCTCCTTCGGATTGATTCTTGCTGTTGCGTGGGAGAGTTCTCGCTTCGGGTGTGAAGTGAAAGGTCGCGTTTTTTTTCGGTGTTCGCGTGCGGGGCGGATTGGGAAATGGAGAGCGGGAGCGGTCGGGTGCGGGTGGGGTGTACGGTGAGGCCCGGCGCGAGGGCCGTCGGATGGACGGGAAATCTCGGGGGCCGGAGGCGGCGATCGAGGGTGGATGCGACTGGTGGCGGGGCGTGGCAGATTTTTTTGGTGGGGATCGGTTCCAATCTTTTGTGGTCGGAATTTGCTGTTTCTGGCCATTGGTTGCGTTTTTTTTGTTTTTTTTCTTTTTTGGTTAATATCACGAAAAACTTTAAATTAATATAGTTATGACAAATTTGCTCCAAACTATTTTTTTAGCTACAAAAAGCATCAAACTAGTATATCTGTGACAATTTTACTTTTGAATTAATTTTTTGATCACGAAAAATCCCAAACTGGTACACCCGTTACAAATTTACCCTCCGTTAATTTCCGTTCAATTTTACTGTCAAAGTGCTAAGTTTAATGATTTGTTGGTAATTGATAGGTGTACCGATTTTGGACTTTACCCCTCTGTTTGTCACAAATTTACCAATTTGTGATTTCTCGTTATATTAATCCAATTAAAGAACACTAATGAAGAGTAAATTTGTCTCAAATGTACCAGTTTGGAGTTTTTAGTGGTCAAAAAATTAGTTCAGGGATAAAATTATCACGAGTGTATCAATGTAGGGTTTTTGGTGATCAAAAAAATAGTTTCAGATAAAATTGTCATAAGCATACCAGTTTTGGGTTTTTGGTGGTCAAAAAAATAGTTCGGAATAAATTTGTTACAAGTGTACCAGTTTGTGATTTTTTGTGGTAAAAAAAATAGTTCGAGATAAAATTATTATAAATATACCAGTTTGAGATTTTTCGTGATATTAACTCTTCTTCTTTTTTCATTTGGTTGCTCTTAGTTTATAGTCAGAAGAGCTGCAAATATAAAAAAAATAAAAAAAAAATCACCTACTCAAATATGAGGACAAAAATAGCCTTGCTTTGTCGAATGTTTTTTAAAGAAAGGCCCATGTTTTTACTCGAGGGACAAAATTGGCTACCGGTCTTTTTTTTTTGTCCAAAATTAAAGATTTAACACTTTTTTTATGAGCAAAAAAATTAAAAAAAAATGGAGTTAAATGGTTATAGATTCAAACGAGAAAAAAATATTAGAGATAAAAGGAAAGAGGATATCTAGCCACAACCGGCGCAGCGAAACTCTTGGTCACCTTGTTGGCTCCGGTGGGTCGACACCATGCACCATCAGGTTTCTCGAGAGCACCTCACAAATGCCAGCCTCAGCGGTGACAGCCACATCCTAGATTGGATGCTTTCCATTCACGAGTCTTAAAGATCATATCAAACTTAGAGTGCATATGATCCCTGTAATTTTTGGGTGAATACCTATATGTTTAGTCGTAATTTGCATCATGATCACGGTCATGACTAGCATAAGATCCCTTTAATTTCTCAGTGAATACATATATTTTTACTCGTAATTTATAATAAAAATAGGTTTGCATGATGATCATTGTCATTGTTATCAATTATGTATCAACACCAACTACTGATGCATGCGTAGTGATTCTGGAATTAGAGATTTTTGCGGGTAAAGTGTACGAAATGGGGTGTTAAGTGATAATAGAATGATGTGTATGGGACAAAGGATATGAGAGGCTCGCTACCAAAGCATAAAGGCACAGGCCACAAGCGAAGGATAAAAACCTGGGATAAATGGTGTACTCGTCAATAATATGCACGACAATGGAGAACTCTTTTCTATTTATAGAAGGACAAAAATAAACAACATTTAGGAATTAGAAAATGCATTAAAAACACATAGGAACAATAAAATGCAATAAAAAACATCAAAACTTGAAATCTTGATCCTTTAGCCTTGTAGTTCATATTCCAAAAATTCGTCCACTGGCCTTGACCAAAAAATAACCATCTTAGGAGATCAACAAATATCCAAGGAAATTGTTTAGAATAGTCTCTCATCAATATGTTGTTGATTAGCTTTGAAATTGGCAAATAATATGATGAAGTGGTAACTTAATAATTGACTGGCAAGGGAAGAATCGACAACTCCTTAATCGATAACCTGGTTGATAATCTTTTTATCAATAACTTCATCCTCTACCCATCGAAGCGAGTCATGATCAAATTCTACCTTGGTTTGAATAGACAGTGATTAACAAAAGCTTGCGCTTTTGGGAGGGCAGTGAGAGAGCGTATCTCAAAAACGACAAGAAGGGCCACACAATCAATATAAACTTAAGGGGACAGCAACAATGTCGCTCGAGCTTCACCATGAAAACGGGGCAAAATTTCCACCCATCCATAGATTACATCAGAACCATGGAATCAGACCCGAACAAGTCGTAGACAACACAATGGGCTCAAACAAATCCCTGATAAACTCCCCTCTCCAATTCACGCGAGAAAAAAAGAATGGAAGGAAAAAGATCGAAGACTCTGACGGAGACAGCGCAATGGGCTCAACGCTCAAACAAAGCCACGAGATCCTCCATTTTTGCACATAAAGAGAGAACAAGACAAACGAAACTCACGCGGTTCGCACGCATCATCGCCAAAAACACCAACGAATTCAGCAACGCAGCAGCATCGGAAGCGCCAAAAAAAAAAACAAAAAAGAACCAAAAGCCAGCACAAAACATCCAAGCGGAGGCGCGCTTTTTCGAGGGGAATTGACGACGAGCAGCGATGAGGAGAACAAAATCTGACCCAAATGACGGAACCGTAATGCGCTTTAATCGGGAGCCCGAGACCCTCGAACCCGGAACGAACGCCGCGCCGGCCCTCGATGGGTATTCGGTAGCTGGCAATCTCGCACGGGGCGTTCCAGCAAGAGGGCAAGAAGGGCGGCCGAAATTGCACCTCCGAGGAGAGACGGTGGGAGCCTGCCGGAACCCTGGCGAAGCGCGAGAATGGCAGAAATGCAGAAATGCTCGCGGGTGCAAGTGAAACCGAAGGGAAAGAAAAGACCGAAAAAATAATTGTAAATATTTTTTAAGGATCCTGGTTCCGATTCCTGGTTTCGGTTTCGGTTCCTACCGCCGGTTCCTAAAAATGCCTGACCCTCTCTTCATGGAACAAGGAACCGAACCGGACTCGCCAGTTCGGTTTTTGCGGTTCTTGGTTCTACCCTAGAACCGCTCTCACCCTTAATTCTAGGTTCTAAGTTTCATCTATCTAGAACTTGAAACCTACTCACCGAAATAGGCTCTCCAATTTTTTGAATTTGGAACCTATCATGCATACCGTAGAACCTGGAATCTATAGGATCTCACCAATCAAGTTCTCACATTTCAAGTTTTACCCTAAAACTATACTCACTCCTACTATTTGCAATGATACCTAATATAAATAAATATATATATATATATATATATATATATATATATATATATAAAAGGGTTAATAATCCTGAACCGTTATACTTATGATAAATTTATCACAAACTAATTTTTTAACCACGAAAAAATCTCAAACTGGTATAATCATGACAAATTTATTCCAAACTAATTTTTTAACCATAAAAAATCCTAAAATGGTATATTGTGATAAATTTACCTTCCGTTAAATTGAATTAGTACCACAAAAAAGCACAAATTGATACAACTGTGACAAACGGAGAATAAAATCCCAAACCGGTTGACCCATCAACTGTCACGTGTTATCCAACATAGAAATTTGATAGTAAAATTTAACAAAAACTAACGGAAAGTAAAATTATCACAGATATCCCAGTTTGGGGTTTTTAATAATAAAAAAATTAGTTTGGGCAAATTTTATCATATTAATTTATGATTTTTCGTGATATTAGCTCTATGCATAAATGCCTTACATTGAAACTAAACCCAATGAACAAAATTCTACCGAAGCTCAAATGACCCACCATATACAACTCAAGTAAATCTAGCTTCAAAGCTCGCAACCGTGGCCGTTTGAGCTTGAAGCTTGTGGCAGCTATGCTGCTCGAGCTCGAAGCTTACGACCATGACCATGAGCTCTGTCGCAGCTTCAAGCTTGAGCCCTAAATCTAGGCAAGCTTTGCCACGCAGCTCGAGCTTGACGCCATCTAGGCCAACATCCACTTGTGGCTTCAAGGTCGACCTCAAATTTGAGTGTCGAGCTCCATTCATGGCGGATGGCTTGAACTTAGATCTAGAGGTCAAGCACCACCACATGCGAGCTCGACCCCATAGCATCGAGCTCGACTCCAGATTCGTGCTAAGAAGGAGAAGCACGGTAATAAGGAGGAGTGCACATGGAAATGAAGAAAAGAAAAAAAAAAAGCCACCATTGGTGCCATGTATTTTAAAAATAATAATAATAATAATAATATAGACACGTAGCATTTTCAATTAATTAAATTGAACGAAGTTAACAGAGGAACTCAATTACAACGACTTAATAAGTTTTATGATTTAATTGTACTTTTTAAAGATTTTAAGTTTTAATTGCACTTTTCGCGATAAGTTTTAAGACTCTTAATGCACTTATCTTTATATTTTTTGTACGAAAATATACTAGCTTTGTTTGTCGTGATAAGCAAATTAGGTGGCCTGTCTTTTCTTCCGACAGACCATGCCTATTATGTTTCCATTCCAACACAAGCAAGCTGGCACATACCAGATGGAACAGGGCTAGCGGAAGAGAAGAACTAGCATAATCCATCATCAACTTGCAGCAGAATTGATCTAGAAGAGTATGCAGACTGACTGACTCCTAAGATGAAACTCATTTCTTAATGTGGCATTATGTGAAACTGCAAAACATCGCCCATGAGCTTATAGCCCCTTTGGTTGGAGCGCTTCAGTTACGTGTTCTTTCTTCGATGATTGAGTGCGCCACTTAGAGCACTTCTGGCTTACCTACTTTCGCCGCTAGGGCTAATCCGCTATCAAATGATTATGATACGCCATCTTGATATATTGTTCTATACCTTGATTGGTATTATATTCCAGCAAATTAAGACCAGGGAACACGTTCCATAGCTGCTTGTGAGCTAGACTTGCTTCTCTGATCATCTTATGAAAGAGTGAACTCAACTAACGAATAGGCAGGTGGCTCAGAAAAGGCATTTGCCAAGCTTTTTGGGTGCTCCAGCTGATGGTCCTCCCCACCTCTTTCTTTGAAGCATAAAGGCGAGGAGCTGTTTGTGGTTCCTCTTGTTAAAACTCAAAGGGAAACATATTCGCACAAGCTTCAAGGGCCATACATCGAAAGATTCCCACGAGAAGTAGGCCTTTGGTTTTAGAGTGTCCGGTCTTTCTTCTCAATTTCCTTTCCCAGGCCAACTCAACTAAGAACTTAGAAGGGCAGCACCAAGGTACTCAACAAGAAAGCTTAATGCATTTAGCATATCGCTTTTTCTTTAGCTAGGCTACCGCATCGCGGGTTGCTCTTTAATAAGGAGACCGTGCACATATGGGTGACTTTGGGCACAGGCACGAAATTGTTCCTAGCCTCGACTTCTTTTAAGAATTCCCCTCAATTTATAAGATTTGAAAGCTAACAAACTTTGGGGTTCCTTTCATCTTGGCCCTTGGTCGCGCTTTGCCATCACTTCTATGTTTTGCTAGCAGCCGACAAGGTCTATCGCAATAAGAGGTTTAGGTCTTATGTCCTCTTGGGCAACCATCTTGTGATCGCCGGCCGAAAGGTGGTGCAGTCCTACAAATAGGTGATGTTCTTATTTGGAGTTTAGATTTCAATGGTGAAATCTTTGATTTCTAAGGGGGAAGCCCATTTGAAATTTCTGCAGATTGTTACGTGAATGGATAAGAAGCCAGAGACTTTCAAGAATAGAGATATAGCTTCCTTCTTTTGAGGCGCCTCTCTTTCTTGATAGAACTGCTACCTTATGCTGGCTTACTAGACTAGTTGGTTTGCCTCCTCCGCAACTGGTACTTGTGTCGCTACCTATGCTGTTCGGAGAGAGTGTATTTTCAAAGTCACCTGTATCGCCTTCTCATGCTAGTAAACCACCTTAACGACTCTTCATTGGCTGGCATATACACGAGACTAAATTCAAGTAGTGGAGTTTAAGTGACGAGCACGGAAAAAAAAAATGAATAAAACGGTTTATTGCGGTTTCTTCTTCAGCTGGTTGGAGTTTCGGTTGGTTTGGTTTTACCTAAAGCACCCATTGAAGCTACGATTTTCTTGATGGAACCAAAAATAGGATGATGAAGGATACAACTGATTGCATCGTGGCATCACGAGACCATTTCAAGGTTGTCTCACGGATAGAGTTCTTGGATACCAAACTAAAGCCATCCCTACACCATGCTAAGGCACCTCAGGCACCGTGGATGAAGGAAGACCACCATGCATGATCCCAAGTATTAATGTGTAGACTAGTGTTCCCCCACTTTATCCGCTCGCAACTTGCCGAGGGAGTGACTAAATAACAAAGAACAACACTTGCCAAGGGAGTGAAGAAGGATGAAGAAACCTTTGTGGCCCACACCTCCACTTCTCGGGCGATAAGGGTTCCCTTTAAACTCCGAGTTTCTTTTTGGTCATAAATTTTTAAGGCAATGGGTTTCTTCATTAGGGAGTCCGGGGTCACGGGGGTTGAAAGGTAATAATTGTATAACCATTGGATCCAGTATACCTACTTTCAACATTTTATAGCATGACCAAACTCCCTGTGGTGTTACGTCATAAAAGCCAAATATCTCCCATCCAATAGCCCTTTAGAAGCTAAACCCTTATCCAAGGCATCGGTTACTCACGCTAAAAGGAACAACCCGAATTAGCGTGACGGGCTAGTTATGGCTATTCTCCATTCTCTACTTTAGATGCATGGGAGAACGTTACCAAAATAATGAGTACTCCTAGTCTAGTAAGAAAGTTGAAGCAAAGTCCTTTTATTAGCTGCTCAAGCCTCTTTTGAAATTAGGCTAGGCTCGTATTCAAGGTGTGGATCCCCCTTTCTTCACCCCATCTAAGTCTCAAGATCTCTAATTATTTCTTCTCAATCTTTTCGTCGACTATGGATGATTTAACAGAAGAAGAATATTGGACTGAACTAGGGGTGAACATCGGTCCTAGATCCACCGTCTATCTGAGAACTAGACTGGCTAAGTGGCTAGTTTTGGGTGGTTCAAGTAGAAATCAGTCCAGTTCCCGATTCCACAAATTTAAAACCGGCAATAACCAATCTAGCTCTCGATTCTTTATACTGAATTGGTCCAAATTCGCATCTCTAATTTTTCTTTTCCTTTTTGCCAAATTCCAAATGGGTTAGTTTAGATGAACGAATAGATCCATCTCATTATAGAGCAATTGATATATCGATCGCTATAAAATAATCTTAATATTTCCATCATAATTCAAAAGCTAATTTACAATAATTGTGGATTGCAAACAAATATAAAGTTACCATATAGCCATGTGAGGACGAGGGGATCACCTGCTCGAGCCTCCACCACTCAGCCAAGCTGTCGAATCATGTGGTTCGCAAGATGCCCTAGGCGCCCTCAAGATTTTTGGACTATTACAATTATTGCCACTTATTATTTACATTCCTGCAATTTATAAAAATAAAAAATGTATACAATATTTATTTTATAGATATATATATATATCAATCCTCAAAACAATTATTTTTTTTTTAAAGTCCAGCAGATCTCAGTCTGGTTTCCTTGTCCCTGTCGCCCCTTCCATCATCTTCTTCCCTTGCGACGCCCCTCTGCTCCGCGCTCCAAGATCGATCGAGGTAAGCGTTCCTCTCGAGATCCGCCCTCTGCCCCTCGATTCCTTAGCCAATTGGGTGTGCTCGCATCTCCATTCTCCGCCGCGGTTTTGCGGTGCTCGCGGGCTTCCGGGCGGAGATGGATCGCCCCGCGATCGAGTGGGGCGGCCGATGGTGGCGGCGGCGATGCGTGATTCTTCGCCGAGATTCGTGATTTTCCCCGTCCTGGGTCTTCCGTGGCGGTTCGAGATTTGGGGTTTGATGGGTCGAGGAGGGTTCGTTTGGCCCCCCTGGAATGAAGGGGATGCCCCCATCCGATGTTACGTCGATGAATTTCTGATTTTTTAGTGCCCGTTTTTGGTTTGTCTTGTTGTGGCGTGTCGATTGGAGCAATAGAGATGGATCGAGGATGCTGATGTTTTCAAGGGGTGTGTTTGTGTGGGGAATTCTGTGGTTCCCCTCGTTCCAATGCCGTTGTAGAGCTCCCTCGATTCGGCCTTAGTAGCGGCTCAATTTGGGCATATGCTTAATTCAGCTTTGTATTGGAGGAGAATTCATTTGGAGGGAAGAATGATTTTCGCATCATTTGAATGGCAATAGCTTGATGTTTTCTGCTTGATGCGATTGCTTTCATTTCGTTTTTTCTTTGCTGGCCATTGGTAATACCATCCATCTGGTTCTGACTTGTCTGATGTGCCGTGTATTTGAAGCTTCAAAATGGGAATGGCAGAAAACAGCCACGATATGGAAGAGGGAACCCTGGAGGTTGGCATGGGTAAGTTCTTGAAAATTCTCATTCTAAAATTAAATGTTCATAAACATGAAAAGTAATGCCTTCGTGTTGACATCAGAATGCTCAGTTAAGTGAAATTGGAGTGTTTTTGTAATGTGGAATTTTGAAAGATTTTTTCTTTCTCGATTCGTATATGCTAGTTGAATCGCACAGGAAATGGTTAATGTGTAGTTTGAGGACTAAATAATCAAGAGAAGTGAGATCAGTTAATAATGTTGAGTACTTGTCTATCGAGAGTTCTTTTGAATGGTTTAGCATCTGTTCTGATGTATTGCAGAGTATAGGACAGTTTCTGGAGTAGCTGGGCCTCTTGTTATCCTAGAAAAAGTCAAGGTTGGTTATAACTCCCTCTTTGTTGTCTTCTCTGTCTCTCTCTCATTGCATTCGTTGTATTTAGCCTGGCTAATTAACCGCGTAGGGCCCCAAGTACCAAGAAATTGTTAATATACGGCTAGGTGATGGAACAATGCGACGAGGACAAGTCTTAGAAGTTGATGGTGAAAAAGCTGTTGTTCAGGTAATTGTTGTTCTTGAGTGCTTCATTATTTATTTCGATACTTGGTTTACATTGCAAGACCTTGTCTTTTTTCATATATTTGTTTGTATCAAATGAGCCCTTTTGTATTTAAGATATGGTTGAAGCAACTGGTAACTTTACGTCCTTGTTAATCATGTTTGGTCAGTTACAGTTGCGATAGAATTACGTTTCTGGTTATACTTTAATTTTTAATTTTCTAGTACCTTGCAAGTTTTTACTATATATTGCATATTTCGCATATGAGAAACTGATAAAGGAACTGGCGACTTTGTATCTTTGCTTATCATGTTTGGTCTATTAAACCTATGGGTCATTTTAGATATATGTTGAGCAGCAGTTATTACTGCTAATGTTGATGATGGGTGTGCCCATGGTAATGCTACTGTGAAACTAATCGAATGGAATTGCTTTGAGCCTTTATATTTGTATATATAGCATAGGTAAACTTTGAAATGATACCGTGAATTACCGCCTTCCACAATGGCTCTTGTAAAGGCACACGCATACATGTATATGTATGTATATATATGTCAATCTATCCATACGCCTATATATCTATGTGTATATTTGTTGATGAGAACCTGCACTGGATCTAATTTTTATTTGTTGATTATCAGTGTGTTCTGGGCGGAAAAACTTAATCTGGTGTGCTACTGTCTTTCTTGTTTGCATGGTCAGGTATTTGAAGGTACATCCGGCATCGACAACAAATTTACAACTGTGCAATTTACAGGAGAGGTGATGTCCATATGATGTTATTTTGTTGATAGTTAAGTTTAATATATGACAAGCCTGTGTTGATTGTTTTCTGTGATAACATTATATCAATTAGTTGGTGAATATTTCCAATGGTTCATGCAATACAACAGGATTAGAACTTGATTAGGGGTATAAATATGGTTACCGTACTGATGAGAGCATTTGTCCTGGGCTGAAATGCCATGCTGATGCTAAGGCAAAGTATTGTGTTATAAAGTATGTGATTATGACTAGAAGAGAACCTAATGAAACATGGGGAATTACTAGCACTTTAAGCAGCTGCTTTTCATTTTCCATTTCTCTTGAAAATGGTTGCATCCTCTTTAGCCAAAAAAAGAAAAGAAAAGATAGTTGCATCCTTTTTACTATGATTTTCTGTGCTTGATTATATAGCTAGAGCTCAGAGCATGTTCTTGTCCTTAATAGAACAGCACCACTGCTTGTGGCGATCTGTCAACCTGTTCTTTTTCGATGAATCCGTGTCCTTAAAGAAGACTGACTGCTATGTTATAGTTGAGCTGTCATTTTCACTTGAATTAGACAGACCCAATGAATTGCTGGTGCTCAGCAGGCAGAGTATGTTCAAGTTTTTCATTACTTATCAATGAAATTCACTGTTTTCATCATTTAGCTCAGTGTCTGACCTGCTGATCTTGTAGGTTTTGAAAACACCTGTTTCGCTGGATATGCTTGGGCGCATATTTAATGGCTCTGGCAAGCCCATAGACAATGGTCCTCCTATTTTGCCTGAAGGTTACTTGGACATCTCCGGTAAGTGAGTTGAAGTGGCAAAGTGAAAGATGGGTTGTGCTTCTTGAGTAAATTTAATATATAGAAATTATAATCCCATTTACTTAGCATACGGTGGGAAAAGCATATTAAGCTACATGTTCCCACCATCATATCGTTCATTAGTTGTTTGTATGTTACTTCAGGTAGTTCTATCAACCCTAGTGAAAGAACTTATCCTGAAGAGATGATACAGACAGGAATTTCTACTATAGATGTTATGAATTCAATTGCCAGAGGACAAAAGATTCCTCTTTTTTCTGCTGCTGGTCTTCCCCATAATGAAATAGCTGCTCAGATTTGCCGTCAAGCTGGTTTGGTAAAGCGGTTGGAGAAGTCTAATAATCTCATGGAGGTATGGTTGACTTTTTTATCTTTATGCACTAACGATTGAAATGAGTATGCCCCCGAAGGGTTAGTAGGTTTAATAGCCAAAGCTGAAGTTTCGTGTTTATATGAAATATGCTTTTACAAAAATGCTGAGTTCAATGGTTCTTAACTAGGCAAAAAGAAGAAATTGATTAAGTGTTTAGTTACATTAGTTCTTTGGTACAGGAAGAAAAAGATTGCATGGTTGGTCATATAGAAGTTGAAAGGTTTTAGCATGGTTAAATTGTCAGAAAATCTTTGTTGTAGAGTTAGACTGAATTCTGAATGCAAGATATATTATGTCTTAGTTCAGGACTCGTTTCCCTTGCATATGCTAATCAAATTCACATTTTGAAAATTGTGTTTCTCAACTTTTTTCTGGAACATAGAGGCATTACAAGCATGCACGTGTGAAAAATGAAGAGATACTGTTCACAATTGCACTACATGTTTTTTTTTTGGGGAGTCAAGTGTGTTTGAGGTGGTTCTTCTGAGCATGTGTTCCTGGTATTACAGGATGTGGAAGAAGACAATTTTGCTATTGTCTTTGCAGCAATGGGAGTGAACATGGAGACAGCTCAATTCTTTAAACGGGATTTTGAAGAAAATGGATCGATGGAGAGAGTCATTTTGTTTCTCAATCTGGTAAATTATCCAGTCACAGAAGCACACATGATGGATCTGTGTTATGTTGTAATCAGATAATGTCATCTAGACAGGTTTATGTGGTGTAATGGTCCTTGCTCTACTTTCCTATGTACCTTTTCAGGCCAATGACCCAACAATAGAAAGAATCATAACTCCCCGGATTGCCCTTACAACAGCAGAATATCTGGCATATGAGTGTGGGAAACATGTCCTCGTCATTCTTACGGATATGAGTTCGTATGCTGATGCTCTTCGTGAGGTGATACAGAACCACGTTGCCCAGTATTAATTTGGAATAATAAAATCTGTCATAGATCTTTCACCATCACTCAGTTCGTTTTCTTTCTTGAATGCCCAATCTTGATTGTTATTGGACCATGACTTTTTTTATTAGTACTGGAGAAAATATTTAAGGTAAACTTCTTGTTGTTTCTGCAGGTATCTGCTGCCCGTGAAGAAGTGCCTGGAAGACGTGGTTATCCAGGGTATATGTATACAGATCTGGCAACCATCTATGAGAGAGCTGGACGAATTGAAGGACGGAAAGGCTCAATTACACAGATTCCCATTTTGACTATGCCTAATGATGGTAATGCATTTTGAGTACTCTGTCCACGTCTACTAATCCCTTCTGCTCATATAAAAAATGTATGCCTGAACTTGAATTGTTTCGAACAGATATTACACATCCTACTCCAGATCTAACGGGGTATATTACTGAGGGGCAGATATACATTGACAGGCAGCTGCAGAATCGGCAGGTAAAAAGAACTTTGGATTCATCAAGAGTCCATAAACATTTTAGTTTCTGTGGATTAGACTAAATCTAGTTAGCCTATGACACATCCCATGTAAATTAACATTTGATTAGTTGATCTCTGGAGGGTTAAGCCATGGGTATGTTTGATACTAGGGATTCAAAAGAAAGGGGCCCGATTTCCCTGAAGGATCATTATACATTTTATTGATGAATATTTCTGCACCAAAATGATTGACCCCATGATACTCTAATATAGTGGAGTATTTTAGTGTTTACTAGGTTAAATATCTGGTTTAACGTCATCTTTCCTCAGTGCATTTTGGCGGTTGAGATAGTTCCACCCTTAATGAATTTTGATTGGGTTACCACAATGAACTTAAAGATGCATCATATCTGGGTAATAATCTCCAAGGTGGATTGTCATGCAGCTTGAGAGCTTCACCTGCAATAGAGATACTTTTGGTCAACCTTGTGATCTTTCTTGTAACTCTGCTTCAGAGAAACTTTCTATTTTTATTCCGAGACTAAGTATTGTTTCATTTTGTTTCAATTTAACAGATTTACCCGCCAATTAATGTCCTTCCGTCACTATCACGATTGATGAAGGTAAGATATAGATCTAATTTGCAGTAATCTCCACCACTTATATTGCTTGATAGATCCCTGGAAGGTTGCTCATTGCTGCTTGATGATACTGTAGAGTGCTATAGGGGAAGGGATGACACGCAGGGATCATGCTGATGTGTCCAACCAGGTACTGTTTACGTGGTTATAATTGGTTCACCTTGCTGTTCCTTTATTTAATATAAAGCTGTCTTAGCCTCTTGACTTTGACCTTTTCAGCTATATGCAAATTATGCTATTGGAAAAGATGTCCAGGCAATGAAAGCTGTTGTGGGAGAAGAAGCACTTTCTTCGGAGGACTTGGTCTCTATTTCACTCTTGTCTATTACGATTATACTAGTTTCTGTGATGAATTTATTATCTCTGAATATAGTAGCTTCAAAGATTAACTGGGATTTATTTTGCATGAAACAGTTATATTTGGAGTTTCTAGACAAGTTTGAGAGGAAATTTGTTGCTCAAGGAGCATATGACACCCGTACAGTCTTCCAGTCCTTAGATCTGGCGTGGACACTGCTTCGCATATTTCCTCGTGAACTTCTTCACCGTATACCAGCAAAGACACTTGATCAGTACTATAGCCGAGATGCAGCCCATTGATGATGGAGAGCATCTCATGTTCAAGATATCCAGCATTATTATCTGTATTGGAGCTTGAGGATTTGTTTATTGATGAGCCTTCCTTCCCAGGTTGCTTCTCTGCTTTATGATAGAATAAAAGTTTTTTTCTATATAAAATAGTTGATCAGCAAATCAGACTTGTAATTTTCCGCGATAGCTGCGTAGATGACATAATGCTTCTCTGGTAATTTATGTCACTCCTGTGGTTTGGGTCAACTTCTGGTTCAAGCCAAGAAAATGAACAATGAGGGCTTCTGGAACCTAGAAGTGCTTTCTGCATGTAACATTCTTGTTCTTTATGCCATTTATCTTTGTCTTCAGAACATTTTGGAGTGTACTTTTTTGTCTATTTAAATGGATTATTCCTTATATAACTGGGAGGTCCCTTGTCTACATTTATAGAAAAGCTCCCGTTATATATTTAAAATGAGCTGTTCGGGTATCACCCGATCTGTGTTTTCACGATGAGATTTATTGTGGGCGTCAAATAAGTTTGCAAGACTTGAAGTGTCTGTATCTTCACTACATGGTGACATTGTCATGTTGTTGTGGTGAATGTGTTTGTGATACTGTTGCAGAACACTCGAGCACAAGGAAAATAAAAAAGACGCGAGTTTTTCACTTAATGATCATTTAGACATCTATACTTTCAAATTTACAAATTTGCAGCACCTGCACTTTAGCAACATTGTTCGTTTATTTATGATAGTCAAACTTTCGTTCCAAGAATATTCCTATCCGTTTTCTCCCATCCACCAACATACAAATCCTAGTCCACCGAACTCAATGCACCCGAAAGAATTCGTTTCTGCCTTGTTCTTCTCCTCTGATGTCCCAGACACTTTTCTCTCTCTCGACAGTGCCTCACTGCGCTTTGATGTGCTTGACCCGATTGAGGCTATGGACACCGAGTTCTACCTTGTCAAGTTTGGATGCTAGGCTGATACCTAATTGAATTGGATCGAAGATCAGGTCGGCTCCAATCAAATCGGATCGCAAATCAGGTTGATACTGATAACCTATTAAATTGGTAGGTCTGGCCTGGTATTTAGAACACTGGTTTTAGGTGAGTCGTGCGTGCGTGGATGATTCAAGGTTAGGGCTTTTTGTAACATTTTCACGAGGGAAGGTATCTTAATCATTTCAGTGGGAAGCAAACTTGCATTTTAAAAAGTAGAGGTGTTACAATAGCATTTTTCTTTTGTTTCAGCCCCGAGAACAAGTTAAAATGGCTATCAGAAAAAAGGGAGAGAACGATGAAGATGCAATGGTTTCTTTCCTTATGATGATCCTCTTTACTCGAGCCTAGAGGAATGCATGCTGCATCATGCTGCTTTTCCCTGTTCCGAGACTACTGTTTTCTAGTAGCAAGCCGTAGTTCTCCAGCGCCGCAGCTATCATAGGCATAATTTACCATCTGGGTAACTGTTCATCGGTTCTCCTGGCCTACATGAACCCAAACGGAAGAATGAGAGTTTGAAGGCAGCTTCACATTCGTGAGTCATCCTTTGTTTTTTGGGTTAGACCACTTCAGTGAGCTTTGAGCTCGATGAAGCGAGAATAACACCTGGACCAAGCTACAGAAGCTCCAAATGAAGTTGCAGAACAGCGCAGAAAATTCCCATCAAGAAAAGTGTCCGTGAAATGAAATACATTTAGAAGCCTAATGAGTGTAAAATGTTGCATCAACAAATTCAGTATCAACGACCCTTTGGACATCATCGCATTAGCAACGGCAAAACTTTACCATTTGATTCAGCTTTAGCGAATAATACAGAAATCAGCAACACCAGCCATAAAGGAGCACTTCGAATAAGAACTTCGTATAGCCTCTTTCACTAGAACCAATCCTCGCGTGCGCACTAGCAGCAAGCTTCTTGGTTGTTCCTCTCCGCAATTTAGTTGGCAAGGATTTACCAGTATCTGGTCATCATTAAAATGCTCTGCTCTCCAGCAGTTCTCCTGTTTCTCCTTTAACTAATTTGCAGTTCCTTTCGGTGGCCCAAGCCTCTCCAACTAAGGATGTAGTGTACCCAAAGTGTAATCCATAGAGGTTCTCCTTGGAACACAAACACAAGCCAAATGGATGGAATAGAGTTTCAGCCCGCTTTTGAAGTTCTTGCAACAGGTGGTAGTACAACTTCATTCAAGTTCCCAGGATAAGACGTCCACAGGCCTAACCCTCCTCGACTCTCTTTCAAAATGCTACCTTTTCCCTCAAACTCGCTCAAGCTTTTCACCCATTCTACCTTAGAAGAGTGTTCCCGAGTGTGTGGATGTAGCACAAATATCGAGTTGTATTCACAATTTGGAAACATGAAGAACTTGAAAGCGCCTCCCAATCTGTAGACGACATACCCAAAACTGAGTTGGTCTCTAGGTGTGAATAGATCGACTTCATTGAACCACAAGCAGGAAAAAAGATTGTTGATTGCAGTATGTTCACGTATGATAATGGCTCCCTCCGGAACATCTGCATTAAAATACCAAGTGTGGAGATGTAATTGCAGAAGAGCGACCAAAATGGAGTTTCATCCCCATTAAACAACAAGGATTTCTACAAAGTAACATTTAAGTGCTATCGGTCCTCTGACTCTCAATAGTTTCTTTAATAGTGTGGACACATTTTAGGAGCCTCTTAAAGACGAAAGTAATACCATCAAAACAAAAAGAAACATTGCCACTTCCAAAACTCTTCCATAGAAAAGGCGATTACCATAGACATCTCCTTTTCACAGCAAGTAAAAGCAAAGTTTATCTATGACACATGACAATCTGTCAAATAGAAAGATAGAAAGACTTCGCCACCTAACACCATCCATCAATCTTACTGTGCCTGAAGATTCAGCTAAATCAGTTTCTTTTCAAAAAATAATTTTACTGCAGAAACAGAATTAAACATGTGAAATTCACTGAAGAAACCAGAGAGACGATCGTGTTTTGAAATAAAGACTCCGCTTTACTTCTTACCACTTGGGTTCCCCTTTTCAGGAGTCCATGATTGCATCCCCTCATATTTGTAGATTTTCATATGAAGATCAATAAGAGGCCGAGCATATCGCTTCCTGCGCTTATTTGCATCAGCCTCCTCATATATGCTGTGATGATGCTTGTGCTGGGCAATTGCAAAGGTATGCTTCCCCCTCCATAAATATCTGCAGATATAAAAAGATGAATCATCCTCAAGTATGACTTCACATGGATTAGCCAAAAAAGTGTATCTGTTTCCAAAACTAATACAATAATGCATTATGCTAACTCATTCATAATGTTTAGTAAGGCCCATCATATTGACGCTCCTGAATGTGCATGCACCTAGTCTTGCTAAACTAATAAATAGCCCCACAGAACCCCCACTGAAGAACTACCTTCTGTGAGTCTTTAATATTGGTAAAACCTTCATTCTAGGCCTACTTTTACTACTTTAATAAGGTAGATTTGAAGATGGCCGAAAAAAGGAAGAATGTGAATGGTTGCTAGAGAAAAAAACTGGGTACTTGATTAAAGCCATGATGATAATGAGAATGTATGCGTGCTATATAAGATTTTCTTAATGGGTACTCCAGAAGCACTTCTAATGCATTGACTTATATTATTCCATATATGTAATCAATGCTTTGAAATTGAACTTGACTGCCTCCGCTAAGGAAACCCAAAACTCATTCCAAGTATTAAGTATGCTTACTAAAGACCCACAGGACACTTGTGAACATGATCGTCCTCGTTAACATGATCCTATCATACAATCCAATCATATTTTTCTCCTCAATTGAAGTCAAAACAAATAGATAAGAATAATACCTTTCAAGCATTAGCAATGGGTCGACCATCAGCTCCATTTTACCATCAATCCAGATGCTGTACTGCGTTTGAGGGAACAATCTGTGGGTCAAAATCTTAGGAACCTTTCCATTTCTTCTGGGTTCATCATAGGGTGAATTCTTCAGAAGCACAAGACGCCAAATTCCCACCCATTGTCCCCCATCATCATCCTTCCTTACAGTAACGTTGTTCTTGATGAAAGCAAGAGATTCCTCATCCACCACCATGAGAAAACAAAAGAGCCTTTTGGACCGATCACTTATATTTGACGGCTGGTGTGGTGTGTCATATCCATCAAAAATGCCAGATGCAACCACAAATCTACACTTCTTCACATATTTGATGTCAACAGGATCCATCTCAGCACCAGCATTACGGATGAGGCCACAATGCACCTAAAGAGCACACAATGTTGAGACCACAAGAAGGCCATAGTCTAAACTGCATAAAAAGCAATAATGGACTGTGGAAAGAATAAATAACTAAAAAACATGTAAATAGAAGAGACTATGCGATACAAAAATTTTGTCCCAACCAATATTAGTCATCCTCCACCCTATTATGCAAGAATAAACCACTTCCTGCCATTTAAATTCAATTAACAGATTTACAAATTTACCTTCATTGTGGAATTTAGCTTAAAGCTTTCTTCTCTCTGGGACCAAGTTTCATGTCCTCCAAAAAGTGGAGGTGATGCATTGTTGATTTGTTCATCCTCCATAACATAGTGCAGATTCGCAACAAATTTGTCTGGCGTTCGTCCACTTGGTATAGTGACTCTATTAGTATTGCTGGCAAGGGGTATTGGACATCCTGATTAATAAGCACATCTGATATTAAATTTGGAGCCTAAATAGAGACAAATACTTCAATTTGAAAGTATTTCTACTATCTTACGATGCTGTGGTTTCGGTACTATGCCCATCGTGTCTAAAATGAGATATACCCTGCTCTCTCGATTGCAAATAGCTGCATGTCAACCAAATAGCTCACTTGTTATTAGAGACGTCAAATGAAGAAAGTGTTGCATGATGGAGAAAAGCAATGTATAGAAATCACACTGCGTGCTTATCCGGTTACAACTCTAAAATATCAAGTTTGTCTAATTACAGCTCATGCCAATCACACTGTGCTGCCTGATGTCACCATCAGCAATACCAATCACACAAGCAAACCTATTCACATTAACTATAAATATGTCTAACTATCCAAATCAAATAGATCAATCATGTACCTATTTTTTAAACCAAAAAAGAAATAACAAGCTTGAAAATCAATTTGTGATAAAGCCAGGACAATTTATGAGGAAACAAGCCAAATCTTAATGGTGATATTATCCAGCCAATGAAATTTTGCAAGATGGTATCTGATCACATATTGACATGTCTACCAAGTTTTGTTGTAGATGGACTTCACAAATCAAATAAGACTCCGAAGGGATTAGGATTTTTCTCGCGGAGAAATTGGCAGTCTTATATCATTTAGGACTCGATTCTTATTAGGATTCATTACATTTCCTTTTTAGGTTAAGTTGGATATTATGTGTCCCTGTACTATGTTATTTCTCATTTAGAGGATTCCTATTTCAGCTAAAAGAAGAATTAGAAAGTCTATAAATGTCGTTGTGATTCTTTTATTTTATTTAAATAGAGTTAATTATTTAAATACGACAGTTCTATGCTTTGGGATTAAATGATGCCATTCTCCTCTTTAGTGTGATGGTTGTAAAACCCTTGGTGTGATGAATAGGAAGCTTTGAGCATTACACCTAAAGGTTTATCCTTTTGTTGTGGGACTTGCTGTCCTACATGATGATGCCAGTGCATGAACGGAATTTTGGAAAAACTAAGTTTTCTGTCTCCATAGCGCAATAGCTGGCTAAAGATCAACGGAAATAACAAACTGCTAGTGCAATTGCCCCAAAACCAATGGGGGACAGATATAAAGACACTTCAAATGTGATATCCACCAAAGTTAAATTCTACAAGCTATGTGTATTTTCCAAAATGTCAGCAAAAGAAGGTAACAGATATCTCCAAATTCCATGTGATTTTTTCCAAGGCAAATGGGTAGCTGGCAAATCATCGACAGTGGTGTATGCACAGCATATGATGTCATATTGAAAAACACGGCATACAAGCCAATGCCAAAAGCATCCAACAACAAGAACAAGAGGAGTTGCAGAAGCACCTGATAAGAAAGCAACTGAAGACTGACAAGACCATACATGGAACAGCAACACACTGAGGATGAGCAGCATCCAGACGACGACGGCCACCAGAACCAGCCGAACGAAGCCCACCCTGAACATGGCCTTCACCGGATACTCGTGCCCCAATCTCCCCGGAGAATAAAACCCTCCTTCCCCATCTGCAAATTCAGCAAAATCACAATTTGCTCGGAATTCTCCTCATCAAACACGCAACAACATCTCCCAAAACTGCCAGAAACTCATCTCCACTTCGAAAACTAAATGCAAACCGCATCCCATCCCACATGTCGCTTCAGAGCAAAAGCAATTCGCGCTCACCTTTAGCCGAGGCGTTCTGATTCCCGCGGTCGCCCCGGCGATTCGCGCGCAGCGAAACGGACCGCAGGCCCTCCGCCTCCACTGATCCACACAGACTCGAACTCGTCATTCAACTCGGAACACTCGCAACAAGAAAATCGAAACGGAACGGGAACAAAATCGCGAGGAACCGCACTCACTCCGTCACGGGACTCAGGTGCTCCGAGAAACAGCCGCCGTTCCCGAGGCGGGAACGGCGCCGGAGCTCCGATCCGGCAGCTACGTACGCGCGAATCGAACGGCGGCGTGGCGGACGGCGATGGGGGCGATCTGCGGCGATGCGTGCAGGGATCGACGGAGAACTCGGCTGCGAAACCGCCGGAGTAAGGCGAAGAAGCAAAGCCTGCGAAAACTGAAGCGATGTCGTTTCGCGTCGGGAAGAGGGAGGATGGATTGATGATGTGAGGAAGAGATTTCGTGGGGACCGAAACGTGGGCCCGGCTCGGCTGAGCAACGGTCCAGGGCAGGGAAGGAAACCGGCTCGATCGGTCCGGTCCGGTCCGATTTCAAGTCGGGCACATGAGAACTCAAAATGTCAAAACCAATCGAGAGGGCTTTTGTTTGGTTCGGTTTATCGTTCGACATTGGAATAGTAGGTTCTACCGGTGGATTAGACCTATCGTAATAAATCATAAAATTTATTTTTTAATCCATATTTGATGTTTTTTATTATTATATAATTTAGTTATATTTAGTAAATGAATCATAAATAGATTTAGAACAATAAAACTCAAAAATTATGAGTGTTAAATAGATCAACAACTTTTCTTCATTTAATCTTGCGTTTGCTCACTTCGTGCTCTTACCTTAGCTTGGATATGAGTTTTCATAAATTAAATAAAATATGGAAGTGCTTTAATAATACAGGCTTCATCGGGTTTGGGTCACTAGATTTGTACTGCATGAAAATTGATTAATTTTGGTCAAACCATTTTGGATCCGACATAAACCCACCCGTTTGATGGGTTTACCATGGACGAGATCAATTAAGCTGGTTTTCACGATTATTAGGCAATTCTATGACTAAATTTAAATTTGACTCGAATCTAGATGGATCTTTTGGGGTTGAATTCTAGATGGATTAGAAGAAGTAGAAGAAAAATGCTAAAATTCGATCACTCTTTAAAATTAATTAACTAATGAAGAATGATTAATTTTATTGTTTTCTGCTGACTGAATTTATTTCTAATCCATCTATAATCAATGGATTCTTTTCCATTACTACTTTCAAATAAAAAATTTCGATTAGAATGGAGACCAACCTTTAACCAACTAGCCTATTCTCGATTTTACACTTTGGTTATGTATGGTAAACAAGTTAAAATTCAGGATATCCTATCCAAAGTTTGGTGTCTACTCCAGATATGATAGAAATATAACCCGAATAAAACTATCCCATGAAAGAGAAGGTATAAAGATAGATAGGATTTTTAATATTCTTAATATGGAAGCTATTTTTCTCAAATCACAAACTTCTTAAATTAATAAAATTAAAACAGTAATTGAATAAAAATAATATTTGAATTCTAATATAAAAAAATTCAAAATAAAAAAAACCATTTTTGTTTATTCCTATTTTTATTTATATTTGAACTATCTTACACTATAAATTTTATATTTTTTTTACATATTTATGTATTTTTGTATTTTAGGCATATTGGTATAGTTTACTATTTAATGAAATTTTATTAGAGAATGATGGAAGAGGTAAAAAGAAATAAAAAAAAAAGAGAGGAAAAAATAATTAAAAAAATAAGCAAATACAAATGAAGTAGGCAAGAGTGTTGTGAAGTTTCTTACCATCTCAATCTGTGCAATTTTTAAGTTCATGTACATTGATATACTATTTATACTTAACAATGGACATTATAGGAAGTGAAAATATCCGATTTTATTATTGCAATTCACCAAACAGTGTATATGATATAACAAAATACCCGGATTTCATATTTTCTAATCTTAGCTAGTAATCCAGATGACCACACGTAGCTTTTGGGTTACAAATTAGGCTCTCAATTTCACTCCCAAAGTCGGATCGCCGAACGCGCACACCCCTCTCAATTAAAAAGAGTGTTGAGTTTGATTTAGCGTTTGAGGAAAAATCTCTGAGTAAAAATATAAAGAATTTTAGCCTAAAGTGTCTTCATGAAAAAGCAAAAAAACTGTTGTTCGATGAACTCTACTTCAAATTAAAAATTAAAACACTTAAAATTGGTCACACCAAACTCCACTTCAAAAAGCGCTTTGAGAGAAAAGCCATTTTGGTGGAAATATAATTAAAAAGTAATTTAATTAAAAATCAGGCGTAACCGACGGTGAGCAGGACGTACCGGGGCACCTCTGGCCCGGCGAGGTACCTCAGCGTAATTAATTTGGAGGAGTGCCACGTAAGTAATCCACCCTTTTTTTCTCCTATTTTAAATATATATTGATAATAAAAAATTAGTAAGATTTGCAACCTTCTTCTCTTTTTATTTATTTTTTTATTTTTTTCTATACGTGACATGTATCCACCTAATTAGTTGTTGTGGGAGGACAAGGCCCCCCCCCCCCCAACTAAGTTTGAGGCCCGCGAGAATATGCAAAAGTCATTTCCCCCTATAAAGTCTTTGGATCAATGTGTATTTGCTTAAGATAAATGCTGTTAGTGACTTTTCATAAAGTTTTCTTTTCTTTTTTGTAAAGCAGTTTTGAAATTTATAAAAGAGAAAAAGGAAAAACAAATGGCCTACTGGTTGTTGTGTCCATCGTGGAAGCAGAGGGCCCGACACAAGCCCGAGCAAGGGCTTCGAGGTCGCACGACCCGGGTGCGGCGACACTGTGTGATCGCCTGACCTTGGGCAGCATAGATCTAAAGACAAAAGTAGGCTTGGTCGACCTTCAACCTCGACGGCGCTCGACACGACGACCATCAACCTCGGTGGCCCTCGGCGACTCCCGGCGTCCCTCGACTCGCCAGATCTCGTTTGAGCCCCCAACCCCGTACAGATCTCGCCTAACAGGCCCGCGACCGCCGACAAGGCTCGGTGGCCCTCGATGACTGTCGTCGACAGTCTGCTGACCTTGCAAGACTCTCGATAGAGCTTTGCCAGCAACTCAAATCTACAACACCGGAGAAGACGGACAGTTTTTATATGAGGGCAAGAGTGGAAAATGAAAATATTAGCGAGGGTAATTTTGGAAAAAAAAAAGTGAATCGACCCTAAGAGCTGCCTTCCAAAAATATCGGTCTTGCACTTTCAGCTCTGTCAATACTCGCTTTCACTCAATTCTCTTCAAAAAAAAAAAAAAATACCAATTGGCCCAACTTTAACTCAAAAAGAATTTAGAGGCCTAAAGTTTCTCGAGAAACTGAACCTAATGCAATCTAGCTTGATTGAAGCCCTAATTTTTACAAATTTCTCGATAGCGTCCAAAATCACAAGCTAAAATCATGACCTTAGTAACGGCTAGAACACATCCATCCTTGAACTAAAGCCTGTCCCTTGTGCGGCGAGGGGTTAGGACGGATATGCCATGGTGGATATGCCATCGAAGTTTCTTTTTTTTTATATATAATTATTTGTAATTTCTAATTATAAAACAAATGTGATTATGACATTATTTACAACGACAAGAAGGACCTTGTTATATTGTATTATCACAATAAACAAGGGCCTCGTGGGTGGGTCTTAATTTCCAAGTAGCATTGACACCGTCACACAACACGCGACACGACATGATATGCCGACATGCCATTTCTCAAAAAATAGAGAATTCCGACAAGTTGAGATGCAAATATATAAATTATCATTTTTATGATTATTTCATTCAAACTAATTTAATTAAAATCCACAAAGATATAAATAATAATAAAAGAGTATTGGATGAGTGTCGGTGTCCGACATGTGTCTGACATTGACATAGAGGTCCCTGAAGAGTATCCATGTGATCGAGCTTAATCTTAAAAAACAATAGTCTAATGGGTTGATTTTACATAGTCAAACAAACCGAAACCTAAACATGAAAAACGATGGCCCCCGCGTTACTCATATTGAAAACTTTTCGAGCTTGCATTCTTACAAAAGCCAGACCCGTAAGAAAAGGGCAAAAGCTAACAAAATCCTAAACTACATTTACTAGGACACATTTAACCTAAATTTTTTTTTTCGTGACACTAGAAATCCCAATGAGTGACACATTTACCTCCTATCAAATTAAAAAGATGCTTACATGAATGCCATAAGACAAACTGTGTTGATCCGACACCCCATGTGACTAAGGTGAGAGTAAAGGGATGCTAAGATGCTAGGAAAAACGAAGACAAGACTTGTGCAAAGTATGTCATCCCACACACAAATGGCTTTTCAGGCCTTTATAAAATGGATTGCTTTTTAGCCACTAAGCTCCTCTTCAAATTTTGATTAGCATCCTAGAATTGCTTTATAGTAGTAGAATTCTGATGTTGAAAATTCATTTAACGAAATCTTGACGGAAGGTAAATATGTCACAAGGGTACAAAATTTGGGTTTTTCATGTCAAGAGAAAAAGTTTAAAGTAAATGTGTCACTAGGGGTATAATGTTTGGGGTTTTTGATATCATAAAAAAATTTTAGAATAAATGTATCACAGCGAGCATAATTTAAGATTTTTTGTAATATTTTCCCATAAGAAAAATAGGTTATTCCGAGGATCTTTTTGATATTCTTATATCATATTATAAAACATATACTCCTTAAAAATACATAAATGGGAAGGATTTGCGCGGCAGGGTAGGGCTAGGGATAGGAAGGGCCGATACTAGCAGGTGCCTCGCCTCGTACCCATTAGGGCATTTCTTTAGAGAAAAATTTGGCCACTCGTGGGGCTCGGGCGACCGGACTCCGAGGTCCAGGCGACCAATTACTAGCATGGAGTGCCCGATCATTCTCTGACCATGGTTCGGGCGACCGGAGTTACTTGTGCGAGCGCCCCCAATGGTGATAGAGATTGAAAAATTAGCCATCTAACGGCTAATTAAGCTTTGATGAGTACAATATGTCGCTCTCTAGACTATCCGAAGTTGGAACATGAACTAGACCCGATCTCTCTACTTACTCTAGCTCTTACTAACGACATTGCAATCATATTGCCGAGCAAAAATCATTGCATTAGAGCAAGCGATACTTAAGGGAGAGCTCTATTGCCACATCGGGAGCGTATGGAGAGTTGGACTCCAAAAGCTCCCAACCGTGACAATCAAGCTTCGATTAATGAATTGGGCAACACTCGTGGATAGATTCGGGGAATGGAGTAGGTACTAATTGAGGTCGAACCACTATAAAATTGGCTAGCCATTCCTCTCTTGCCTTTTATCTCCTTTCCTCAGCCCGTGCCTTGCGCGAGCATGTCTGTTTGGATATTCTAAATTCGTTAGTCACCCGATAAAATTAGACGTGACGTAACAAAGAAACGGGATTTATTCGGTAATATATATTTTTCTACAGGAATATCATACTTCATGGAGCCTAAGAATAATATGTGGCGGAAAAAGAAGTTACAACGCTATGTTCCTAGCAGAACATGAATAAAAGAGAACGATTTTAGCGTTGAATTAAGGAAGCTATATTTTAAATAAGTCTATTGAAACAGTAGACCGTAAAACCAAAAAAAACTTACAAATGCTTTATGTTTCAAATAAGTTGCAATTTAATTCTTTTTTAGATTAGATATTTCATTGCGAATTTGATGTAAATATCAACTGCTTTGGTACTTTATAATTTAATGGGAGGAATTCGTTCCGTTTAATCCTCCTCGTAATTCAAATGCCACAATTTTATTAAAATTCATACATCTTTCACACGAAGTGAAGCAAAGTTTGATCACCATGATTTTTTGGATTACTCAAATAAAACCGTTATGCATTGATCAATAAAAAAAAATAATACATGGATCAATAACGTGCATCTTTCGGTCAATGCCATAAGCTAATACTTAGTTAATAAATAGATGTTTCCTTTTCCTTTTTGCTTTGATAAATACGTATATCTTTTTTCCATAGCTATTTCGAATTAGACAAAATAATAATAATAATAAAAAAAACAAATGAAATATGTTCATGTAATAAAATAAGTTAAATGACACGTGCTACAAATTATAAGAATATTCTGTCTCTCCAGCTCTGCAACGCCTCCGTTAGGGTTCGCGTTTCGAGTCCTTGATTCCGTCGAGGCTGTTGTTGTCCTCTTCCTCCGCTTTAGCGTCCTCGATCTGCTCCCTTTCGCTTGCGCGCGCGCGCTCGCTCGCGAGCTGCCGCCCATCCTGGGCGCTGGTTACGGAGGAGGTCAGCGAGCGGTATTCCTTCTTGAATGTCCCTGGAGCCGGAGGAGGCTCTGGAGCGGTCGAGCTTCGGTGGTCACGTAGCGGGAATCGGGCGATCGGTCCGTCGAATGAGACGACGTTTCCTATTGATGTTTGTGACTTTTTAAGGTTAATTGGCTGTACACCCTTTTGATGTTTGTTCTCGGCGATTCAAAATCTGAAATTGTATACATGTACGCAGCTCGATGCGATGTTGATTGATTGGCTTGTGCTGTGCAGGTATGTGAATCGCAAGTTCGGCGATCAGTACAAGGCGACGATCGGAGCTGATTCTTGAGGAAGGGAGTTCAGTTTGAGGACAGGTTGTTCACATTGCAGGTGAGCCCCAAAAAAAAGGGTGAGTTTTTCGCATGGTTCCTAGATTCTTTTCCGTGTGAATTGTATCATTTGAGCATGGATTTTGAATTGCATCTGTTGTGCTCATCGGTTTCTGCGAATTTAATGGCCCTTGTCTGATTAGATGTTGATTAGCTGGTGACACCCTTTGGCTTTCCTGCTCTGAAAAATTTACCATGATTACTCTGTTACCGGGCTTCGTCTACATAGCATATGACTCAAGCTCAGTGACCCATGGACTGCGTAAATCTCTGTTTCCCACTTCTTTTTTCCTGATAAATCTGGTTACCTGGAATGCAAGAACTCACCATTGCGCTGCTTAAGGGACCTTTTACTTTGCAAATATATGTCGTCCAGATTGGTTGAGCCTATGCCAATACAATTAAATTGCTTAGGTGATTTATTTCAAACTATTTGGTCTAACAGATGGTCTGCTGTTTTCAACATGGAATGCTAGTATCAATCTCACTTAGATGCTAGCAACGGCATAACAACTTATCACCATTAGCATGGTGGCTGCATTCCCTTTGGGATTTTGTTACTCATAAGGTGTATTTGAATCTTAACTGATTATGTAAAATATTTACTAGGAAGATATGGTTTCCCTTCTAGGTCCGACTTGGTGAGAATTCAGCTATGCAAAGTTCAGACCTAAATCTCTAAAAAGTCAAAACATGCGGTGTAAGTCAAAATTAGGTTGTTGACTCGGTAATTTCTCTATACTTCTGCCACTTTTGTTTCAAAATGGTGGAGGACAGGAGTTGATGGTCAGTTAGTGTTAAGGTTTGATGCATGAATGTGATGTGGTTATATGCAAAAATATATTTAGTTGGTTTATTCTACCAACTTCTTTGAGTTCTGGTATAGTTTTGATTCGACCAAGTTTTGATCTTTTAGGTTTTATTTATCTTTACAAACGTAGTTGGCTGTCTAGAGTACGTGGACATAGGTTGCAGATCTGACTATTGTGGAGAACTAAGGTTGGAATGTTGTTTTTCTTTATCCGAATCGAGTTGTGTAGTGAAGTTAAAATGATTTTGACTTTGCGAATCTGGCGGAGAAGCGGCGTATAAGGTCAAAACTTATGCTGATTGTGTTGCTCATGCTATTTCTTCAGCCTCTTTTGTAACTTTCGCAGCTAGATAAATAGGATTTGACTGTCACGGTATGCATTGCCAGGTGACATACATGTACCGTACAGGACGTCTGGAAGATAATTTTTGCTTCACTATGAGGATTGCAATGTACCAAGGCATAAGATAATTTTTGTTCAGCCTGCTAGGAAAGAGGAATATACATCGTAAGTCCAAGACAAGAACAGTAAGTCGCAATTTTGCATCAAATCAGTATGCCAAATAAGAATGGAATATAATCACATAAAGATCATAATGCCACAGCAGGAGCAATCAAACAAAGAGAAGATGCCAGCAAAACTTGTTTAAAAGAGCGAGTCACTTTTTTATCGTACAAGTGAGCCATGTGTAGAGTGCTTAGGTGGTGTGTCCATGCTCCATCCTCAAGAAATAAGGGGTTAAAGCACAGTGTATTTCCTTGCATTGTGCAAGTGGGCCACTGTAAATTGTTTAACCGGTAGATTCATCCAACATTCACAAGAAATCAAGGCCTAGAACCTCAGAAAGCCCCATATCATCAAAGCAAAGTACTTCACTTTCATCTCAACAAAAAATGAAATGTCACCTAAACTATAAGGCAATAAGACTACTTACAGCTGTAAAATTTTCATTGTAAACTTCCAGACGACCTGTATAGTACATGTATGTCACCTGGCAATGCATACCGTGACGGTCAAATCCTATTTATCTAGCTGCGAACAGAGTTACAAAAGAGGCTGAAGGAATAGCATGAACAACACAATCAGCATAAGTTTTGACCTTATCTCTTTGTAGTGAAGTCTTGCTTAGGAGCGAAAAAATTCCAGTCATTGCTATTAATGTTGTTTTAGTTGCTTTCTTTTTTTTTTTTAATTACTTTGTACTACAGAACTTGTTCTGCAATGGTATTGTTTTAGTTTCTTTATCTTTTTTTTAGTTACTTTGTACTACAAAACTTGTTCTGCAATGGTACTCACGTAGTGAGAATGGGAAGAAAAAAGATTTTGGCGTAGTGTTGGAAATCGTCTCTATAATCATTTTTCCATCTTGTGCATATGAAAAGAAAAAACAAGAGAACAGAACCAACCTAACCTAGTTAGTCATTTGATGATTCGGTTTTGTATTTGCGGCGGGTTCACAATTCCAATCTATCTGCGCAAAAAAAAACAAAAATCGGCCCGGACCTTGTGGTGTATGGTGAATAGGGTCTCGGGTGGGTTTGGGCGGGTCAAGCATGACCTTGTTGGTTTTGGGTCGGGTCGGGTATCAAGAAAGCCCAACCTGACCCGATCCATTGATACCCCTACCTATGTCTATAACTCTCTTTTCACTTTCTCTCGCGCTATGTAAATTTACAATCATACAAGACAAAACCGAGTTAAGTTATTTGCCGATAGCTCATGCTAAACTAGAAAATTACCCCAGGTTAACCAGTCTTATTTTGAATAAAGCTCGAGATTGTTATATTTGGGTTAATAGGGTCGTTGGTGTAATCGAGTTTTTATTACTTGTTTTTTTGAAGGAAAACAAAGATACAAAATATGTGCATGTTCTCTTGATTTTAGTCATTAACAAACTCAATTGGGAAGGATTGGGATGATCGGATTTCAGTCCGGTTCAATGAAACTGGTCACTTAAGGGTTAGTTTACATTTTACTAATTTTTGTCAATGGAGTTCACTTAGGTTTCACTTCACATTTTACTAATTTTTTTGAAGAAATAAAAAAATTAAAAAATATATATTTGGTTTGGTCTGGTCCGATTTTGTTTGGGTCGGTTCTCCCCTGGAACCGGGAATCGAACTGCCTGGACACCGGTTCCACTTGTAAGAACCGGAAACCAGATCGACACTCCCGGAAAATATGCTTTTGCACATCTTTAGTTGGGTCTTGGTGGTCTAGTTAATGCCATTTTAATATTTGGTTTTTTTTATTTATAAAATATGCTTTTATATCTTAATATAAGTTTAACCTTTTGTATTCACCCATTTTGACCTCAATAAAGTGAAAATTGATTTT
This sequence comes from Syzygium aromaticum, assembly GCA_024500025.1. Lineage (NCBI taxonomy): Eukaryota > Viridiplantae > Streptophyta > Magnoliopsida > Myrtales > Myrtaceae > Syzygium > Syzygium aromaticum. The sequence goes on from CM044891.1 coordinate 19,445,040, forward strand.
GTCCCATAAATTCAGCGCGTCCCGGGCATCATACCACCAGCGTCGCTGCCGCCACCGCGCTCTATCTTCTTCACTGCTACGCCACCGCCGTCTCGCGTCCGCAGCCATCTCCTGCCATTGAGGTAAGACATGCGGCCACTCTCTCTCTCCCTCTCCGTCCCTCTCTCTGGGTGCGCCTAAGCGAGGGCTCGTTAGGTATCGAAGGACGCAATCGAGCTTGAATTCCGTTTCCTAGTTTCCCGTTCTCTCTCAGTTTTCGGATCTTCCAATTTGCGTGTTGACATGGTATGCTCAAGAATTCGCTGTTCATTGCTGCCTTGGTGCATCTATGGTTCTTGATTCTTGTGTGGGCAGGGAGTGGTTTTTGTTGAGTATGTGGGTATTGCTATGGCCAACGCCATCTATTCTTCAAATCTTTGTAAGTTTATTTTTTTGTCAAGACTGTAAGTTTATTGAAGAATTGGTAAGATAAACAAAAATCATTCGTAAGTGTTCTCTAAATTACGTTCTTGAACATCTCTAGTTTCGAAATATATTCTTTACTCATTCCGGTTTTAAGAAAGTAGTACATTTTGAATCTTAATTTCGTGATCGTACTGAAAAAAAAAATTGAAAATTTGCGGGTTTGAGTGATCCAGCACGGCATTCTCGTTTTGCGTGTTCAGCAGTTTCTTTTTCTCGTCGCTGGGGTTTGTGTATCGGAAGTTTTGATTTTTTTTCGTGTCGGCTCATCAGTCAGCTGTTTGTTCCATGGGCAGGCCGGAAATATGGACGTTGACGTGGATCATTACGGTGTTCTGGGGCTGCCTTCTGGGGAAGAAGGCGCCCAGCTGTCTGAGAAGGAGATCTCAAAGGCCTACAGGGCTAAAGCTTTAGAGCTGCACCCGGACAAGAGGCCCGATGATCCGGACGCTCATGCGAATTTCCAGAAGCTTAAATCGTCCTACGAGATTTTGAAGGATGAGAAAGCCCGGAAGCTGTTCGATGATCTTCTGAGGGTCAAGCGCGAGCAGCTTCTTCGCCGGTCGCAGCAAGATTCAAAGCGGAGGAAAATGGTCTCGGATCTTGAAGAAAGAGAGCGAGCGGCTTTTGCTCCTGACTCTGCTGCAAAAGCAAAAAATGAAGAGGAGAGGATCGTTAGGAAGCTTAGAGAAGAGATAGAAAGGATTCGGGCTATGCATGCAAATAAAGGCGCTCCTCCAGCTTCCTCAAAGGGACAGGCTGCTAATGAGGGAAAGGATAGGAAGAGCAGTGGTGGGGTTGGTCTGGACAAGGAGAAGGTTCTCAAAGTTTCCTGGGAGATGAATGGCCCTGACTATACTGTAGAGAGGTTGAAGGAGTTGTTTTCGGCATTTGGTGAGGTTGAAGATATTGTTACTAGGAAGAAAAGGTCTGCACTTGTCGTAATGGCATCTAAAGATGCGGCTGTATGTCTTTTTACCCTCTACCTTCATTTCATATTACTTGGCAATTTAGGCAATACCCTTATGATGAATGTCACTTTTTCTAGGTTGCTGCCACAAGAACCGTGTGTGGAGATCTTTCTAATCCTTTGTTGGTCGTCCCTCTTCAGCCAGTTGTAGCAACAAATTTCCCAAGCGTCAACAAGCCTGTGGAGAAAGATCTCCGCAATGATCTTGTGGGGGCTGGGTATCAAGATTTTGAGGACTCTGTGATGAAGAAGCTCCAAAAGGCAAGGACCTATTCTTGCTTTGCAGAGAAATGCATTCTTTTCAATCTTTGACTCTATGTAGACTCAACTTTAATACGATGAAGAAGATTAAAGTTTGAGGTGAAAGAAATGGCATCAACTTAGCATGAGTATGTGGAAAAGCATATTCACTTCTAGTGTCTAAGCCATAAAAGTGTTTTTTTTCTTGTCTTTTTTGAATTTGTCTATCTGTGTCTATTGGCGTAGCATGATTTTCTCACTACTCAATTAACCAAATTTACCAACATCCTTCACAACATTCGTAGTTAGCCTTAAGTAGGGAGTGACAAATGCAAGGAAAGATTTGGAAGCTTTTACTTTGAAAATCCATACCAAAACACCGATTTGGGAATGTTTTAGGTAACATGGGTGGAATTGGCTTATAGTTTTCAGTTGAAGCATGTAAAAGACTTAGTGAGGGAACTTTGGAGACTAATTAGGAAAATATTAAATATTAATTATTAATCGTTAATTGTGACTTTAAAGAGAGATGACGGAGGAGCTAAGTTTGAAAACAAAATGAATGGGATCCCCATAGACATTGAAATTTAAAGCTAATCCTTTGCTAACTATGCAAACTCAACGAAAGGAGAAGAAATTGGCACTATCAGGTTGTGAAGCTCTAAAATCTTCATTTAGCATCTGTTTCCATATTAGTAATGGATGTTACTTTTGAAACAAAAAAGCCACCAAAAAGTACAACCCAAACTTTTAGTTATGCAAGGTTTGGAAAGTTCTTAACTTGTAAAGATGTCGCTACAGCTTTTCATTTCCCTGCCCTTTGGCTGGGGGTATAACATTAATTGTTTTGGACCAATAAACTGGTAAGAGAAGTTCCTCTCACTGGCTAATTTATCGTTCATAGTTGCTATTCTATCATGGATCTGTTCATAGTCTTATTAATGTTTAGTGTGGGGAAGAGGCATTTGTTGACGTGGTAGAAGTAGATGCATAAAGTACTGTTTTGGCATACAATATGGTTACATTGTATTGCCTTGCAGCAATCTGACCCTTAGTTGTCAATGTTTTGGTCTGCCTTTTTTTTGCGGTTATGGAATTGTTTTACCTGATACTACAGTAGAGCTCTCTTTCTTCTTTTGGTCTCCTTTTACTTTTCATATTTCTACATGTGTAACTGTGAGATCCTGGGCAGGCTGCAGCAAGGCAAAAGTGATGGGGAAAAGCATCTGAGGAGTGCATTATGTACAGTGTAGCTTTGATATCCTCAGCCTATAATGTAAGGGTAAGGTTTCACTTCTTAGGTAGATGCATCAGCAATCGGTCTTTGTTGTTTCTCATTATTCTCTCTTTCTTCCAATCTGTTGAAGTAGCAGTGACTTGGGATGTATAGAGCACATGATGGACATACTTTGATGGTAGCAACTGTCAGCAAATTTCATGTTGATGGTGTGCCATAGCGAATACTTGATAGTGTATTTGATACTGGTGGGACCTGAAGGCTGCGATTGGCATATCTGGACAATGTTTACATTATTCTCTACTGCTGAAAACAGTCAGAACACATTGCTCATAATTGCTGAGGTAACGCGATATTTTACTTTCATTGGGGGATACACCTGGCAATTTTCATACTGGACTGTAATTTTAGAGACTTCTTCTCGTACTGTGTAATTGCTTGGTCACTGTAATTTAGTAGGGGCGAGGTTTGGTGCTGGAATCAGCTGAGTTTCTAATCCACTAGTGGGATATGCGGTATTACATACTTTGTAGAAGGCAAATTCACAATATGGTGATGTAAGAAAACTTCAGATTCACTAACCCCCATTCGCATTACATTGTATTAAATTTTGATGCTGATATGTTTTGGAGCGTGGGATGACGCAAGATAGTGGTAGTAGTATTGGCAGCACAGAGCGATCCTTGGCAGAAGTTATGTAGCATGGAGATATATTGGCTATGAATGTCCAACACTTTACAGAAATGATGATTTTGCGATAATATTCTTCATTACGAGGAAATAAATTGCTTAGTGAGCAAAGGAAACTGGAATGGTGAAATGCTAAGGGTCGAATCGACACAAATAAAACTGAAAATTAAGTGCTGAAATATTAAATACTGAATTTTTAGTGCTGATAATCTTAATTGCTGAAAAAAGAATCGAAAAGTTATTTGACGATAATTGAAAAGTGATAGCTAAATGTTTTTAATTTCTTACCAAAGATACAAGAATGACAATTATTGGTAGGTTTTAGAAATATAGTTGGCAATATTTTAGTTGCTATCAATTATTTTTGCTATTGAATGAATCACTTGATTCATTGCCAACTATATTTCTAAAACCTACCAATATTGTCAGTTTTCAACACTTAATTAGGTTATCAAACAGAACCTAGGTGTTCTGCTTCTATTGTTTTCTAAATAGTATCCCGATATGAATTGGACATTGCTCATTTGCTTTCTCATCTGGATGAAATAAATGTACATCCCTGAAGTTAGCGTCTCGATGAAATTTAATCCTTTGTTGAATTGTATTGTCTCCCACATCTCCTTCCTCTGGACTTCCTCTTCGTCAGCTGTGGATTGTCATTCTGCAGTTCTAGTACAGTTCTAGCATAATGTTTTCTGTGTTGCCACATGGTGTTGCTCCAATGCGTCTTCATATTCTTTTTCATGCCTTCAACTACTATAGGAAAAAATTCATCCAAACCCAGCAATGCCATCTTCACTGGCCGAGGTAAAAATTGTGTTTGTTTCGGGGGATTTACCTCTTGTTGTCATACGCGAGACTGTATTTTTGGAGCATTCGGCCTGTCCTTAAAGATCCATTCTTATAATCTTGATCGGTCACTCAGTGACGGCAGATTAGTAGAGTCAAGGTTCGTTGCCACAATCAGCTGAAGTGCCTAAGAAAGAAGTGGGCTATGTAGTTTTACATGCTTTGTAGTAGACAAATTCAAGAAAGGTTGATGGAAGAGCATTTTTAGATTTATCTCCACACATGGTTGGATTGTATTGACTTTTGATGCGGATATTGGAGTATGGGGGGATGCAAGATACTGCCAGGAGTCTTGGCAGCACAGACGGATCCTTGGAAGTTTGTTGGTGAGGAGGGAGGAAGATCGATGCAAAAAACTAAAAAAGAAACATGGATAACGGAGAGTGGGAGCTGGAGAGATGGATTTTCCTATTGAGGTCTTAACTGGTCGATGGCCATCTAGGCACTCGGAATTTGGTGCCTAGTAAGTAATTCAAACAAACTGCAATTTCAGCGAAACTCTCGATCATGTTGCTTGCTGTTATCAGGAGAGGTCAAATTAGCACAAACAGAGCTTATCTGTGTTACAGTGTTGCTAAATAATATCCTGCGATAACATCAGCCAGTGATTGTTCTTTTGTATTATCTTCAGTGCATATAGATGTACATTCTTGAGGGTAAAGGGGTTCACAAGAAGTGATTCTTTGCTGCTTTTGATTCTATTCTCTCCCATTTCTCCTTCCTCTTTACTTTCTCCTTGCGAGCTGTGGATTCTCGTTGCTCCATCTCCAGGATGCACTTGTAGTACAGTATCGGATCCATCTCTTCCAACATTTCCTTGACGTTCTCCGTGAGTTGTCGTACGCTGCAGCTCCAATGCAGCTTTAGATTCTTCTCCACGCCTTCAACTACCACAGGGAAGACTTCATCCAGGGTCAACAATACCATGTTCACAAATTGTTCATTGTTCCACACATAAAGTGCACGCTCCGCAACCTAAACATGCATTGTCGATAAAATAGAAAGGTCGGCAAACCTCAGAATTAAGATTACGGCAAACTGATGAAAAAAATATATGGAGCATCGAGTCTGTTGATTGCATGTACATGGTACAAATTGGGGAAGCAGTTTTGAAGGACAGAATACAAGGACATCTTAAGCCAGAGTGAGAATCATTTCAGAATTATAATCCAATTATATATCAAGGTTACAGGCAGCTTTAATCTGAAAGAAATTGTTCTCTTTCATCATAATGCGCGAGGCTTTTAAGGAAATGATGCTGTCATATGGAGAGGTGTTCATCAATTGACTCCTATTCAAATTAAAAGTGCAATATTTAAAGCTATTCATTTTACCTGAGAATTTAAACTATTCAAGCACCTTGTTATATGCGTGCACAAGGGCAGAGCCAACTTCCTGTACTGATCAGTGTCAATATTCTCCACAAGCTCCTCCAGTTCTCCAATGAGCAAGACTTCCTTCTGAGAGTTAGTGACAGGCCAATACTTCAAAATCCCCCTCACAACAATCCCTCCAAGCACAGGCTCTTTCTGCACAAACTGAGACACGCAATAGCTCAGTTGCTTGTGGTACATCAGCATGCCCTGTGGCTTGTGCATGGGAATGAGCACTCTGATAAGGAACAGCTTGTGCTCTTCTTTGAGAGGGACCATGAACCCGTTTATGATGCTCCCGTAAATCTCGAGCAGCTCACCAATGCCACAGTGCCTCTCCGTCTCAAAAATATACTTCAGCAGTACGTCGTTCATTGACTTTCTCATGAAAGAACGGTGGAAGGTAAATCTCGAGTATATCACGTGGTACACATTCTTCAGGCTCTCGCGCTCTCTGGGATCCTCAGACTGAAAGAGCGCGAGAAGGTTCAGAAGGAAAGGTCGGTCAACGTGGTCTCGCAGCCTCTTTGGGTCTGCGGTTGTGACGAGCTGGAGGAGAATGTCGTACATGACCTGGAAGTGAATCCACGCAGGCGAAGTGGTTGCTATGAAGCCCTCATCGTCAGGCAAGTCCGATGCGCATGAGAGGTTGGAAGGTGGAGGGAGCGGCCGGAAGAGGTTGGCTGAGATCATCAACATGAGGGGCTCCAATACTTCAGAGACCAATGGCTTCTTCGAGGTCCTCACCAGGTAGAGGAGTTGGTTGAGCTTAAACCTCTTTTCGTCTTGCTGTGAAGGAGACTCTACAGGGTCAGTGAAAGTGAAGACAAAGGAACAATACGATATCAGCGAAAGCATCTCTTCTTCCACAGAGTGCTGCCTCCAATTGATGCTCTGAGATGGGCTATTGCTGCGCGACGGGCTTCGTGAGTCGTGATCGAACAGAAATTGCAGGGTAGTGGATCTCTTCCTTGGAGAGTTTATTGAGGTGATGTATCGATCAACACCCATCTCTCTCTCTCTCCAATGCCTATTTTTCTTCAGTGAATGAATCTACTCTTTGGGATTATGGAGTTTGAGAGCATTGGACTGCAGTTTTGCTTCAATGGGCTGAAAGGGGTTGCTTTGTTTTTATCTTTCCCATTTAATCATTCCCCACTCGTTTGGATGCGAAACAAAAGGACAGAAAGACAGCGATGTTTTTTATAGACTGGGAGAGTTTTCCAATGATCGAGAATGGAATCTCCTCTTTGTTCTTGGAAAGAGAGTTGTGAACAATGCTAATTTATGTCCTCGGTTAAAGTAAAGCCTGTTGAGGGTTTTCTTAGTTGTTGCCCCCCATGTAGGTGAATGCCACTTGGAATTCTTGGGCATGATAAAGTTGATAATAATGAGGAGCTTGGCTGGTAATGAGAAGATGCTAGCAAGAGGACAAATTTTCCTCCGAATCTGTTTTGGTACATCATGCATATGCCTCGCCAACTCAACGGTTGTGGACGGTTTATGAGGTGATTATGGAGATTCAATTGAAGCTCTCCGGAAGCCCCTTTGGAGGGGAAACAGATATCAAGAACTGCACATATAGGATTTGAGAGGCCGAAAAAAAGGGATAAAATTGCTTATCTGGTGACGGAATATTTGGGTTTAGCCACAGTTGCCATCTTGTTGTCTAGTACATGATGTACTAGGTCAGAGCCTTTACACACCTTCAATTCAGTCTAATGGAGAGTTTACATAGCCAATGACCATATAACTTGCACAGTAGACATCATGAATGATCCGTACAAGCGATATGAAGTACAGATGAAAGCTCTACATGCAGTTTCCAAAATGGCCTTTCCAATGTTTATCAAAAATAAAAGAACAGGCTTTTGCAAAACAATTGCCTTACCGGAGACATATCCATACTCAAGGGACAAAGTTGAACTCACAGGAGGATTGCAAGCCATTAGCTGCCATGCCGCAGAAAAAGTGACAGTCCCTATTGTTTTTTTTTCCTATTTGCCATTCTCTACAACCCATAGGCTTTGGAAACTAATTAAAGATGTAAAACAAAGATGACAGAATGTTGTCTGCTGAATAAATTCGTTGAGCAGTTATATGAATAGCATCGTTTTTGTATCATATTATACACACATAGCATAAAGATTGGACTAATTTTGTATGTGCTTGTTTTCCTGTACATGTGCATATGCTTTGGAATGATCACTTTTCTATTCCCTCGGACAACTATATTAGGCAATCGTTTTTACAATTTCTCCTACTTGTGTTTCATAATACTTTGTCACCAGTAATCATTGCAAGAGCAGCATCCGTCTCTGAAGTGGTGAACGACCTTTGCATCCGCAACTATTATCTCTCTACGACTCAAATCCGATATTTTCTTTGCAGCAGAATGGCAATCTTCGCAAATTCTAGTATTCTGTCTGACAAGAACTGGGTTCCCTATCGTTGTAGAAACCAAGCCAAAAGATATGGCCAGCCTTACACTGTGAGCGGCAGCAGATTTTGCTCTTTCTTTTGCCAAATGAAGTGGTCTGAACCTAGTGACTCTTGTGAGGTGAATATCTGCCCCGATTCCCTTGTTTAAAATGTCCAATACCTCATAGATCATGCTTGCGTGTTGACAGCATTTATCTTGATTGGTGAAGCTGTAGATTTTACCCCTACTCTCCATCATACTATATCCAACTGTCTTTGTGAGCCCCTCTTTTCTCATGAGTGATTTGATGCCTTCGAAATCTTCCCAGCGCCCAGCTTCTGCATACATATTTGACAGTAAAACACAACACCCTGTATTATCATGTTCTAATGATAAGATGTGCTTGGCAGCATATTCAGCCATTTCAACATTTCCATGCTTTCTACTAGCAGTCAGCAGCGATCCCCATATTCTAGCACTGGGGACCAAAGGCATTTGTGCGACAAACTCTTTGGCACGGTCAAGGTTGCCAGTGCGACCAATCAGATCTAGCACACATCCATAGTGTTCTATACCAGGATCAATATTATAACTCCGTCTCATTTGATTGAAGTATCCCCACCCCTCATCAACCAAGCCGGAAATGCTGCAGGACATTAACAGGGAATAGAATGTGCTGGCATTGGGTTCAACACCATATGTTTTCGTCTCTTTAAACAGTGCAATGGATTTAGCACCACATCCATGTATCGCATGAGCCATGATAATAACATTCCATGAAACAACATCCTTAATCAGCATTTTGTCAAAAATTTGTTGAGCAGTCCCCAGATCTCCACATTTTGCATACATATATATGATTGAATTTGAGATGTAGGTATTTGAACCAAGACCCAACTTTGAAACATATCCATGAATCTGCCTTCCCTCTCTCAGTAATGCTACTTCGGCAAAGGCAGGCAAAATGCTTGCAATTGTAATTGCATCCGGTTCCAAGGGCTCACACCGAAGCTTTTGAAAGAGTCCTAAGGCTTCTTCATTCTGCCCGTTCTGCACATGGGCAGCAATTATCGCATTCCATGAGATCAAACTCATTTCAGCCATTTTACCAAACAAATACTTAGCCCCCTTCAACCCTCTGCTGGCTCCATACATATTAATAAGAGCAGTTTCCAAGATCATATTTGGAAAAAAACATTTTCTGATGGAGTGTCCATGGACAGATTTCCCTATCCGGAGGGATCCTAATTGTGCACATGCCGGTAGCAGGTTAATCATTGTGATACTATCCGGATTCAAATTACAATCATCCTGCATACTCTTCATGCAAGCCAATGACTCTGAAGGAAGAGCATTTGAAGCATATCCATCTATCATTGCATTCCAAGTCACAATGTTCTCCTTAGAAGCACTGTTGAACAATCTCTCAGCATAGTCTACTTTACTGCATTTGCAGTACATATCGACAAGAGACGTCTCAACCATTAACTCTGATTCAAGCCCACTCCGAATCGCCCAGCAATGGATCTCTCTCCCGCTTCGCAAATAACACTCGAGAGAAGCGGCACCAAGCGCACTGATCAAGCTGTATCTATCAGGTCTCATGCCAAATACTTGCATTTCTTGCAAAAGAGCCAAGGAGCTCCAACGATCGCCCACTGAAAGGAACCCGCTGATCATGGAGTTCCACGAAACCACGTCCCTTGCACGCATTTCTCCAAATACCTTTTCAGCTAAGTCGGCACGCCAATTCTCTGCATACATGGATATGAGCGAATTGCCAACATACAAATCCAAATCCAGCCCAACTTTGAACAACTTGGCGTGAACTTTCTCCCCCTCCATCAAAGCCGACAACCCCCCACACGCCTTGACTACAAAAGGGAAGGTGTAGTTATCGGCCGTAATCCCTTCACGTGCCATCCTCCGGTAAAGCTCGATCGCTTCTCGAAACAACCCATTATTGACAAAGCCTCTAATGAGCACATTCCAGGCGTAGGCATCCGAGCGGGGCATATTCTCAAACAGGTGGACCGCATTTTCCAAGCTCCCGGAATCCACAAACGCAGAGAGAGCTCTGTTGAGCGCGACATGGTCAGCTTTGCTCTGCCTATTCAGCTTGCTGGGTTTGTTCCTGTTCGGGGTTGCGGGCTTGGAGATTCTCGGCTTGACGATGGGGTGGTGGCCTCTCGGTGTTCCGGAGTTACAGAAATGGGGGTAGTGAGCGAGCGGTGAAGAAGCCATGTTCGGGCTTGCCGAACGTCAAACGTTCGTGGGACGCGCCGATAATGGCGGGGGCGGTCGGAGAATGGAAGCTCGAACTCGGTTCCGGTCTCACTTTGCCGTTGGACTCTGGAGTTAGCGCGAGCGACAGAGCATGTAAAGCCATCGAACTAGAATTTCGAACTGTTCGTTCATGTCCTGGACTTTCTTTCGTGCAATTGAATCCTTAAAAGTACGTAGGTTTCTTTTGCGACAGTCATACAAAAACTTTGATTCACCGTAGTATCATTTCCGAATTAAATTTTTTTTAAAAATTTGTTTAACGTGATTCTTGAACTTATATGCATTATTAATATGTTGACCCGATAAGATATTGAAAAACTTTGAAAAATGAAACCGCGAGAGAGAGAAAAAAAACAAAAGAGAAGGAGGGGGACGGTTGCGGGGAGCCGTGGCATTGCCTCCCACGCGTCGGCAAGGGGCTGCTGTTGCCAAGCCCTTGCCGGCTGTTGTCGAGGTTAGGCCACCCGGGTTCGACCGAACGCGTGGAGTTGATAGCTATATCAGCAATTCCGTCCAAAACTTTGATGGAAGGACCAATTCGAATAATAAGAATATAGTTTCAAGACGCAGCTGCAAAAAAAAAAAAAAAAAGAAGTTCAAAGGAACTAATTAAACAATTTTTAAATGTAAAGGGATCTCTGAAACCTTCACTCCCTGTCCAAGTAAATTTGCATGTGCCTGTTGAGTTCATTTATTTTGAGAAAGAACATGCTCCATTATCCATCTATAACGTTTTGGCATTGTTCAGGTGAGGATACATTTCTTGGACATGGAGCACAAGAAACTTCTGCATAGCATGCCTCTCACCCTCAGACCCGCCGGAAATGATCGCATGGCCAAAGCTGCCGTATCGGTACCGACCACCCCAACAGTGGTTGAAGATAGACATTTCGATTCAGGTATTTTATGCAATTTGGACCATTGGTCCATTCTGTTGGTTGTGCAAAGACCTGGCAGATTTAGGACCGAGTGTCCTTGTAGTGTATTGTCCTGTTGAATAAGAGAATTTCTTCCATTGACATGTTTTCCCTCTTGCCCTGACACCGATAACCAAGAACAACATTTACCCGCAATTCCGTTGCTCACAAGGACACTTCTTTATCATCTCGAGCATCATCCATGCATCAGCTCCAAATCTTACTAAACTCAATAAATTATTCATTGCGCAATCACAGAAAGCCATTCCTCATCAAGTACCAGGTCTATGGTGAATTTTTACAGGAGATTAGCCAAAGCAGGTCCATTTGAAAAAGGATGTACAGCGCCTAGGGAGTTTACCCAACAGGCAAGACAGACGATCCAAGGAGCTCAACTAAAGAAGTCTTCGGGACCAGATGCATTGCCCCCATCATCTGAAGAACTGGCATTGTTTCCATTAAATGTAAAAATAAGCTCCATGAGATCCCGCCCAGTCGCGGAGCTAGAGGAGTCATCTCTATTATCTCCCGGGTCCGTTCTTCGCCTTTCCATCGAAAACAATTGCAACAGCAGGTCCTGGGGAGAAGATATTCTGTACATCCATTCTAGGGCCTTCGGCCTCGTCTGAAGAAACAAAGTATCAAAACCATAACATTAATCGTCGGAACCATTGTACTGACCAAATAAAATAAGCAGCCAGGATCACTATGATTGCCAATAAAATATCAATTGCAAAATTTGTCCTAACAAGCACCACACATAACTTCACATTGTCTGCCCCTTGAACTCGATAAACGTAAGGGCGGAAAACACTGAACATACACAGACATGGATGGATAGGGAGGGATAGCAAAAAAGCATGGGTGCTTGCTGTTGCACCAGGGGTGGTTGCACCAGGCGCCAAAGCATGGGTGTTTTGTATCCATTGAGCAACTACGGGTTGTAATTGTATAGTGGTATCAGAAAACATATCTTGGGGTTGCCCTAAAGCGCTTATGGTATCATTATGAATATACAAACCAAAACTGTGAAAGCCTAGAAATATACATACCCACTTGAGATGTGATATGATTGCATTGCAATGCCTAAGGACAAGATCTAATAGATTGTTGTATGGAGTAGTTGGATTGTAATCTCTCAGCATAAAAATAGTTGCATGCGCGGCAGCACCAACTATGACAAATCCGCCGGTTCACATGTGATGCATTAACAATGACAATTGTGTACCATAGTCATAGCTAGATATGGATAAAGGGGCATGGAATACATATCGTGAGCTACAAAAATGGTTAAAGAACCTAACATAGCTACGTTAAGAGATAATTGAGCATGCCATGACATTGTTAGGGTCTCGTATAGGCCTTTATGTCCCTGGCCTGTAAATGGACCTTCATAAACCTCTAAAATATCTTTTATACAATGACCAATGCCCCAGTTGGTCCTATACATGTGACCTGCTATCAAGAAAATAATTGCAATAGCTAAATGACGATAAGCAATATCAGTCAGCCATAGACCCCCAGTTACTGGATCTAATCCTCCACGAAAAGTAAGAAATTCTGCATATTTTGACCAATTCAAGGTAGAAAAATGGGGTTGCTCCCTAGGCAAAACTGGGATAAAGTTGAGCCAAATTATATACTTAATGGTTCCCATCCCCACAAGTGAGCAGCAAAATTGAGTTAATAACATTTTCCATGTTCTTAATAAAAATCAGAAGAGGAATGGCAAGGTGGAAAAGGTAAGAAGTGAGTGCAAGGAGAAATAGTGACAGATGCACATTCAAGCAACCAAGCCTAATTTCTTGCAGATATCTGAACAGAACTAGAAATACCACATAATGATTCCCCATCTTCTAATAAAAACACTGCTAAAAACTTTTAAGGTTTCATGACACTGAGTTTCTCCTACACGTGCCGATATGTGAAATGATCTGCATTTTTTCTGGTCTCATTGTCTATATCCATGAAACAAAGTGTGATGAGAATATCACAAGCATAATACATTTTCAAAATGACTTCAAGTTCACTAAAGTAAAATGCAGCAATATATTAATATCACCAGTGTCATTCCTGATGGACTGTAATGTTTTTTTTTCTGAAGATGAGCCATACCCGTTGGATATTGGTGGGTAGTGTAGCTTTTTCAATAGCCTTTGGTGTCCATAGCTTGACATCATCTTCAAGCCCACTGCTTGCCAACACTACTTCATGAGGATGAGGTTCCACACAGTTTACCACATCCTCATCTGCTTCCATGACACGAATGAGCTCTCCACCCTGTTTCCTCCAAATGAATATTCTCCCACAGTCAGACCCGCTTGCCACATACTCACATTTAGGACCAAAGAAATTCACACCCTTCACAGTCTCAGTGTTCCTGTGCCCTTTGTAAACTTGAGGTTCAAATTTTTCCTTAAGATCTGTATTGGATGCTACTGCCTCAATTGTCACTGCATCAGGACCCAATCCCATGTCTTGAGTGAAGAGATAGATAAATTCATCATTGTAAGAGACCAAAAGCTCACTCTGATCTGAAAAGGCTAAGCCGGTTATTCCAACTTGTTCATCACCAACCAAATGTGGAGGACAGAAGTAATTGGCGGGTTGGCCAAAGTCCGTAGATCCATCCCACTTATACTTGCGGATATCATAAAGTCGGGTGAACTCATCTGACCCAGCAACTGCAAAGAGATTTGGATTCCTTGGATCAATTGCAATAGCATTTAACTTAATGACCGGCATGTGACTTCCCCTATCATCATTTGGATGGCAAGTAAAAAGTTCTGTGACATTCTTAGTCCTAAGATCAAACTGGAAAAGAAGAAAATGGCAATGTCACATAGCTGACAGGTCAACTAGATTACGCTTCTGCATAACCATTAGAAAAATATGAATAACATCCTATGAACAATTTGAGTATTGAAAATGCGACCATTTATAATTCGATGTGTCAACACGTTTTAATTTCGTGAAGTACAGGAAAAATGGAAACAAGAAAATCTGTGAAAAAGTCTTGAGTATGATCATCAAATGGTTCATGCATCCTTACCAAAAAAAAAAAAAAAAAAGGTTCATGCAAGTTAACAGCTTTGTATTTGTATTTTTAACTTCTCCAAAACACATATTTCATAAAGTATAATCACAATTTTTCTTCACGGATATTTCAAAACGTATAATTGTCAACTTGCATCGCAGCTTTTCCAAGAGAGTAGATTTTATCTAATTAGAAAAAATATCACAATATGTGTTTCTAGATAGGAAACTTACATGTTGAACTAACCCATCTTCCCCACACGAGTAAAATACATGGGGACTTCCTGGCTCAATGGCCAATCTATGGGCTCTACCATGATGTTTGGCCAACAAAGACGTCTTGACAGGTCCACTCTCTGGAAGTTGAGCATGTCTCACCTAAATTCGAATGAGGTGTCAAATCAGAAGAATTGCACATAATCATAATGCAACTATATCCAATCCAACCCATATTGCTAAAACATGTAGAAAGAAGGCATTACTTGACATAATAGACTGTTAAAAGCATGAGGCAAATTACTAAACCTCAACACCTTATGCCCAAAAGTTAGCGCAGATCACAAAAACCACCACTGCTTTTACCAACCACTAATATAAAAGAATTTAGAAGACGTAATTTCATTGGATGTCGCAAGAAATGATTTACATCCTAAGAAGACCATACCTGCCCATCTGCAGCACAAGTGACAATACTTTGGTCATCTGTGTAAGGCATGATCTTTGCATTGAAAACATTGTTCTGATGACCAGAATGAAATGCGAGCTTAACATTTCCAGTTTCCCAGTTCCACAATATAACCCGTCTGTCATCAGAACCAGAGACCAGGATGTCACCACTTGAATTAAAGCTGATGGTATTCACACAACCCCTGTGGCTTTTTAGATTCCTGTAGATCTCGAACCGCAACACAAGATCCTGAAATATAGAGAAACAAGAAAAGTGTATCAACTTTTCGTGGCCGTAATAAAAAATTTATACAGCAGCTAAGGTTTAGTTTATTCTAGGCAGGGTTGGTGATGAAGGGGCTAAAGGTGCACAAGTCCCCCTCTGATACAGATGGTCGTCTACCGTGCAAAGTCTTCCCCTTCCATCAAACTTTTAGCAATATGAAGAACCGTCCTGTAGTTGAATCCCCCAAGAAATGAATCCCGTCGTAAAACTGAACGCCCTAATCATATCCTACAAGCTTTCATTCTGATCTTTCCCCTATTTGCCCCATCCGCCCATCGGATCAACAGACTGATGAATAAATTTCCCACATTTCACTTCCCACTCTCACACTTTAGGCTCTTGGGGAACAAGAGCACACGCACAGCGGCACCGAGAGGGAGCCTACAGTCACGGCCAAAAGCAAGAGCACATCTTGTCCGCGTGCTTAAGCAAGCATAGCTTGTCAAAGGGAACTGACAACATCGACACCGAAAACAACACTGTCCAGCAGCAGCAGCAGCAGCAGTCTCTCTAAACCTCTCCAAGAACGATCTGGTCAACCGGGTCAACCCAACCCTCGTCGCGACAATCAAACAAGAACATTCAAAGAAAAAGGCGTCTCTAGCCACAGCAACCAAAACCCAGAAAAGGGCTCGATCGAAACCGACAAGAACAACCCAACAAACAAAAAAAAAAAAAACAACACAAGAAGCAAAAACCAAAAGCGCGTCAACACGATCGGACCTCCGACGCCCTGTGCCGGTACGCAAAGCTCCGGCTGCTGAGCCCGCCGATCTCCCGGAGCCAAAACCCGGCCGCCGGCCCGTCCCGGCCGCGGCCCACCGGCCGCCGCCTGTTCCCGCCGCCGGTCCCCACGATGGATTCCATTCGAGGGAGGAACTGGGTCGTCGACCGCGGATCGAAGAAGCACCCGCCGGTGGCCGGATTTCAGCGGCTCCGCAGGGAGAAGCGGTGCGGAGAATGAGACGAGAGGATCGAGGGTTCGCCCCCCCTTCAGGTCTCCGATCTGGGTTTCGAGCAGCAGCTTCTTCTTCTTCTTCGCCGTCGTCTTCCTCCTCCTCCTTCAACCATCCCTCTGTGTGTGTGTGTGTGTGTGTGTGTGGAGCTTCTGGTATCTTCAGCGTGCGTGCGAATGGATATGAGGGGAAGGCGTGCATGCCCATCGTCAACGTCGGCGTACGACCTTTTGTCGGTGAATTAAAGAAGTACTTTGGATTTTGTTCGCGCAAACGCTCGACTGGTTTTTTTTATTTTATTTAATTAAACTGTTGACATCTACGCTTTGTCGAGGAGTAATGAAATAGTTACATACATGATTATTGAGCTCTGTTTTAATGTGTATGTCGTCCCTGAGTTTCTAATTTATTTGATGTGATCCCTGAACTTTAGTTGGACATACAACGCTAGCCTTGAACTTTTAATCTGTTCGATATGGTATCTGAACTTCCGGTATAAATTTAATTTATTCCCTGAACTATACGAAAATGTTCAACGCCGTTTTTTGAACTTGAATTAATGGAAAGACAACGTTAAACATTTTCCTTTAGTTCAGGGACTAAATTGGAATGTGTACCAAAAATTCAGGGACCGCATTATAAATTAGATTGTAATTCAAAAATTATTTGTGTCATTACTCGATGAATAAATGATTGTTTTTGTTTGCTTCTCCATACCCTAGCTAGGCTAAAATTACCAAATGATGAATTACAGTAGAGGGCATATAAACTAGCTCGAGACACAATTATCAAAAAAAATATTGTCGCCGTCGATTCCTATATTATTTTAGTTTGTTTGATTTTGGACTATGTATTTTTCTATTGGCCGATGTAACCTCCGGGTTATTTTTTCTTTCCATTCGAGCCGGTCTTTTCGTAAAAAAAAAATGTGAAATTAAATGTTGATGTTGTCATAGAATATTGACGTAACGTCATATATGGGTTTTTATATACACAATTTTTTAAAATTTATGAAAGAGAATAAATAAATAAATTTGAAAATACAAGAAAGAAGAAAAATTAAAGAAAAAGCCAAATGATGGCCCAACCCAGCACCATTTGCCGGGCTGTAGCACTTTTGGCTTGTGGTCCATGTGCGGCCGGGGCCAAGTTTGGGTCGCGCAACCCGAACGACCACGTTTCTTATTCAAATATTCATCAATTATAATCTTTATTTATATTAACCTTACTTTCGATTACTTTTATATAATTAGAGTAGTTATAAAAAAGGTGATTGGTCGCTCGGGTCACACAACCCTAAATCTAGAGGTGCTCCACCCAAGCTAGTGGGCGGCCATGGCGACAGCCTGCCGTTGCTACAATTCTCTCTCTCTCTCTCTCTCTCTCTCCTCCCTTTCCCGGGATGAGAATTTGTTCTTTTATTTTTTCAAGTAGGGAAAATGACATAAATAATTTTTAATTAATTCAATGTGGTCTAATATATGATGTAGTTCATAAACTTTAACTCAATATGTAATGTGGTCCTTGAACTTTTAATTTGTTTAATGTTGTCCTTGAACTTTTGGTACATGTTCAATTTAGTCTCTGAACTATATGAAAATGTCCAATGCAGTTCTTGAACTTGAATTAATAAAAAGACTACAATATAGTTTAGAGATTATATTGAACATGTATCAAAACTCTATGAACCATATTGAATATAGTTCAAAGATTACACTAAACATGTACCAAAACTCCATAAACCATATTGAACAAATTAAAAGTTTATGAACCATATTGAATATTAGGCTAAACTTCAGAGACTACATTAAATAAATTAAAAGTTTAGGAATCGCATTTCATATTAAGCCAAAGTTTTAATAACTATTTGTGTCATTATTCCTTTCAAGTAAAAAGCAAAATAAATCCATATCACCTCTAATGTATCCTATCGGCAGCGACGTGGCGTGGTTGTCCTAATAAGCATTTTCCATTTTTTATGTTTAACGAAAGGATTAATTTGAACAAAAAAATCATAACTTTTAGTCATCACATTAGCTCCAAAAAATTACATAAATAATTTGAGCAAATTGAAAAAAGTATAAAGACCAACGGTGTCAATATTGGTGGCAACAAATGACGAATTATTGATTGATTTTTTTTCCTATTTTCCGTGGCACGTTAATTGAATGTTATTAAAGTACATGAAAGCTCGAAAATGGAAGAAGTCATCCCTACTAAGTTGTAATTTTGCGATTCTCTCCTACGTTTCTCTTTACTCTTCGTTGCTTGGCTTGCGACGTACATCGAACTCGAGAAACTATGGTCACCGTGGATCTTGGAGACTCGAGCCTTTGCCTCCTTTATGCATCAAGTTCATCGATTTCGAATTTTGTCGAGTGAGTGAGTAACGAATTTTCAAAATCTTTGCGCAATTCAGCCGAAACTTTTTTTCAAGACTTTGTCGTGCGAATCTTAATGCATTAAAATTGATTGGTCGCCTAAAACTTGACCACACATGAAGAAGGGTGGCATTTCAATCCTATTCTCACCTTCACCCAAGCCCGCCTTTTACTTCAACTTTCAAACTTCATATTGAACTTTTTTTGTGTTTTTCCCTCATTTCATGCATTAGTTCTAGGATTATAAATTTTTTGGGTTAATACCATGAATCCAAATTGGTACATCTGTGATAAATTTACATAAAATTTTTTTTTGACAACTTAAAATCCTAAACTAATACATTTGTAACAAATTTATCCAAACTAGGTTTTTTTACCACAAAAAATCCCAAACTAGTATATTTGTGATAAATTTGCTCTTGGCTAATTTCGGTTAAATTGGATTAAAACCACGAAAAACCATAAACAATTATGACAAATTGAGGGTAAAACTCCAAACTGATACATCCGTCAATTACCACGTGTTATCCAACTCAGCATTTTGACGATAAAATTTAACGAAAAATTATGAATGGTATGTGTCAGAAGTGTGTCAGTTTGGGGTTTTTAGTAATCCAAAAAGAGTTTGGGATAAATTTGTCACGAGATTTTTTGTGGTATTAACGCTAAATTTTTCATGCACTTAACTTTCATTTAACTCTAGAAACTACAATTGCGATGCACTATATGAGAATACAACTTGACCTCAACACGACAATTGCATATTTGACTTTGCGTTAATCGTACTTGTGGAAAAATGTATATCTACTTACACTTAGTATAACTTTTATCCTATGTGCAAGGAGTGTCGATTTCATGACGTGGTATGAACAAAGTGAGTTTCATAGTAACTGTATTTGTGCCACAAATCGTTTTCTATGATCCTATGTTAATATGGTGATGTCTGTCAAGTCATCCATATATTTCCAAATTTATAATATAAGAAACCAGTGATACATATCACGATAAATGAGTTATTAGCAACATACGTTCCGTAAATTATCAACTTGAACAAGTGATGTCCCGGAATTTTTTGAAGATGCCTTATGTATTTGCAGGTATTTGTTTCACAAGATTAGAAGACAATATGATCAATGCATATCCACTCATCTCTGTAATTAAGAAAATAAGCATGTTTGGACGATAGATTATTGCAAAATACCAGATACCTTTTTTAACAAAAACGGTAAAAAGACGAATCCTGTGCTCATCCAATTATTTTTCACGTTTTAGTTATTTGTTGAAAGATTATTCATAATGCAAATTTATTAATCTTAGGAAAGAAAAAGGCTGAAAAAATTTACATGTATTTCGGCCCGGGTTTTATCACTAGTCAAATATAAAAAGCTTGAGCTCTGTGTTTTTGCTCTTTAATATACTCTTCCAAATTCGTAAGTCTACATTTGTAAAGTTTGCCGTCTCGTTTCTGAAGTTTCATACAAGGCAATGATCATGACTGACAGGTTTTAATTGCAATTAAAATTTTTTATGTTTTATTGAATTAAGTACATCTGACACTTTCTTACCGCATCAATTGAATCGCTGACTTAATCAGTCTTTTAAGTCAACGATATCAAACAAGCTTAATCTTGTTAAGTACCGAATTTTCAATTTCAACATCTAATTGGGTTATTAAAAATGATTAAACTTAGCAATTGCAAATTCACCGAGACCCATTTTTTAATCCATTTTTTATTGATATAGTTATATGGGTTTGTTATATTTAGTACATGGATCATAAAAGGATTTAGAATGATAAAACTCAAAATAATATATGTCAACAACTTATTTAGATCCAACATACCTTTATAACTTTCTTTTCATTTCCTCTCCCTCACTAGATCTTGCGCTTGCTCATTCCATGTTCTTACCTTATTTTCGGTATGAGTTTTCACAAATTGAATTAAATATGAAAGTGTTTTAGCTATATGGGTTGAGTCGGACACGACTCACTAGATTTGTATTACATGGAAATAGATCAAAATGGTTTAAATAGGTCAATTTAGATCGGATCATTTTCGACCCGACCCAATCCATCCATTTGATGGGTGTACCAAAGCTCATATGCATCCATGGAATATGAAAAGAGCTCTACCATCTGCTTTGGAAGGTGAAGAACTGAGGCCTTGCTTTGAACCATACTTAGCCACATTTCCAGGAAGCTGCAGCTTTGGCTTCGGTTTCACTCCCGATCATGGTGTCCAACTCATTCTTGAGTAGAATCTCAATTCCGCTTGTCCAATGTTGAATCAAATCCATGCTTGCACAATGTTAATCAATCTTTTCATATTCCAGGCAGGCATTGGCACATTCCTAGTGTTCAGCTTGTGCAAGCGATCAACTGTTATGCCCCAACCACTCTTTCCAAACCGTACTCGAGAGAACTCGATGCTTTCCTCTAGGGGACTTCTCTGAAGCTCTCCCCTCCCAATGTCCCTTGGAAAAGCAGCTGCCCCGAGATCTGATAGCACGGTCTTGCTTGCATCCTACAATTTTTGAAGCTTAGCTGCAATTGTATCCTCCTCTCCTTCTGTCCTAGGTACTTCCATGGAAGGTGGACCCGACAACATCTCCATCACATATTGGTTAAAACAAGATTACTGAATCCTGAAGAAATAGGTGCTCTCATGAAATGACATCGCTAGCACCTAGATTATCAGCATCTTGATCAACCACAACAGAGTCCCTGCCAAAAAAACACACGAATTCTCAGTGACATACTTCAAGCTCTTACCTTGACTTTCTTATTAAACAGAGCATGCCAAGCAATCAAAACCAGCCTTGACCACAAACAATTCCAAACCACTTACCCCAGACCTTAGACGAAATACAATACCCTTTTACACAGCTGAAAGCTCCTCTCAGTAGAGGATGCGACAATTTCTTATCATGGTCAGTGCATAATGGAAGATGAATAGTTAAATTCTGGTAAACGACTTACCCTTCAAAAGCCAAAAGTCCTCTCTTGAAACTCACTGAACTCATCGTTCCATCTCAATAACTTCCCTCGACCACCCCATCACTGACAGGTTGTCCAGGTTGGCAAGCCACCGATCAACATCGCCAATTGCTAGCTGCCAACACCTTTGGTCCCCAGTAACCACCATCACCCATCACTGGTCACTGGTTGCACCGGGTGTCTGTCACTGCTATAATCAGTAGTCAGTCAGTCACTTGTCATTGCTGTTTCAATTGATGGTAGTAACTAGTGCATCATGGTCACCCATCAACCTACCAGTTATTATTGTTGATTCATCAATTTTTGTTGGAATTTATGGAAATAAATAGAGACCCTGAAGATGATTTCAGGATCAGAAGAGTGACGCAGATCAGCAGTTAGTATTATTATAAAGCAAATTATTGTCCAACCGCTGATTATAAGCCAAAACCCCAAGTATGCCAGTAGAAGCCCCTCTAATCCTTGAGTGATTAAGTGAATAAACTGCTTTAGGCCTCAAAACAAGATAAGTCACCTTACGGCCTTAACAAAATTGCTTACCTCTTTCTTAATCTTCCTCTTCCTCCTTCTGTCTTCACTGAAGTTGCTCAGAGAGAGACGTCACATAATAAAATTTCAAGAGACAAGTTCCAAAGAATAGCAGAGAATTCTCTCGGGAAAAAGTGAACGGTAAAGAGAGCCAATATGCAAGTGATCATTCTATTCTCTTCTGCCAAGACAAAGCAATCAATAGATGACCTTCCAGAACTCAGTAAGAGGACACATCTTTGTAGATTATTCACTAATGTAGAGTAAAGAAGCCAAGATCAGGTTACCTGTTAAAAAGTCAAATATCTGTGTGCTTGACAAGCTATTCAGTTGCAGAATACCAAGGCTTTTCCTAGCATCAGCACGTAACATCTCCTCTTGTCATGGATCTTAAGTAAAGGCCATGTTGGCTAATGTACATGGATCATGCAGGTCAACATCCCCATGCAGAAAAAGTCATTGCTCCTCATGTGTTCAATTTGACGAAGCGGTAATGCATTAGCATATATGATTCATACAGAAGTTGAGCACGCCAATTAATAGTCTAGACTGGCTTAAGCTCTTATTTGATCGTACGGAGAAATTGTTGGAGTCATCGAGTTTCATTTGTAATTGGCCAGAAACTTACGTATTGTAGCTACCTATAAATTTTTCACCTTCTTACTATGACAGAGCCGAGAATTGCAAGATCTGGGGAAGTGAAAAATCACTTCTAAATCTCATTCTCACTTTCCAAACTTTCCAACATTCTTTTGGGATGTCAGCAAACGTGTCACCATGCAAATGAGAGTCCTCGTTCTTTCTTCAAGATCACAATGAAATCAACCAGATGAGTGGACCATTTTCCAGTTCTCTAGTTTCTTTCATCCCGTTGTATAGGACAAATAGATCTATTTAGCTATCTAACTCCTTCTGACTTCATTAGCAAAAGAAGGTCGATGCAGGGAGTAAACCGAAGGTCGGCATATGAAACACCAGCTACCGCGGGGACTCCACTTGACTATACCCCTTATGCTTCTTGATTGCATTTCTCTCCATTATCATTCGCACTTCGTTTGCATCATCCCAGCGTCCAGCATCTGCATACATGTTGTATAGCAAGATGTATGGTGCTGAACTTTCTGGTTGAAGTTGCATCAGTGCTTCAGCTGCAACTCGAGCCAACTCAACATTGTCATGCACCCTACAAGCACCAAGTAAAGCACCCCAAACAGCCTTATCTGGCTTCATCGGCATGTCCTTTAGTATATCGAAGGCCTCGTTAAGCTGCCCATGCCGGCCCACTATGTCCACAAGTGATGCAAAATGTTCAACTGTTGGTTCTATACCATATTCCTTAACCATCGACAGAAAATGCCTCCGGCCTTCTTCTACTAACCCAACATGAGCACAAGCACTCAGAACAGAAATAAAGGTTATATAAGTAGGCCTAACTTCAAATCTCTTCATCAAATTAAAAAGTTCAAGAGCCTCTGCAGCCAACCCATGAGATGCGTATCCTCCAATCATTGCATTCCAAGTAATCACATTCTTCTGTAACTTCACCTCGTCAAAGATAGTCTGAGCCTCGACAATTGCCCCGCATCTTGAGTACATAGTGATGAGGGAATTTTTTATAGGCACATCTGGGTTAACTGTTTTGGTGACCAGCTGGTGGATCTGCAGACCTAGGGAAAGATCAACAAGACCAGTGGCTACAGCTAGAATGGAAGATAAAGTATGTCGATCTGGTTTCTTCCCATTGGTCAGCATTTGAATGAAGAGTCCAACCGCTCCTTTATAGTCCTCATTTTTCTCGTATCCTGCTATCACAGAATTCCATGAGACCAAGTTCTTTTGAGGCATCTTCGCAAATAAATCCCTCGCCAATTCAACCTTTCCAGTTTCCGCGTATCCTGAGATCATCGTATTCCACGTAAAAGTATCAGGATTAGGCATATCTTGAAAAAGTTTGGACGCCTCTTCCATGTTAGACATGTGTACGTAACCACTAATCATGGTGTTGCAAGAAAATGTATCACGTTCTTTCATTTGATCAAAGAGTTCTCTAGCAGCAACGGTATTTCCCACTTTAACGTAGGACATGATCATGGTATTCCATGATACCACATTTCTCGCAAACTTCCGAGCACCCCCTTTTCCTTTATCATTATTATATGGGATCAGGTCAAAAAGATAGCGAGCCTCTTCAATGCAGCCTCTTTGGCCGTACCCAGCAATCAGGGTGTTATAAGCACTCACTATATCTTCCCCACCATCCGGATTCCCGTGTTCAAGAAATATCCTAGCAGCTTCATCTAATTTATCATTATGAATAAGGCCCGACACAAGGCCACTTAGAGAAGCCGAATCCCGCTCAGGCATCTCCTTGAAAAACTCAACCGCGCGTTCCACATCGCCGTTCCTCAGAAACCCAGTCACCATCGTATTCCAAGACACAACATTCCTCTCTGGCATACGGCTAAACAGCCACAGCGCCTCATCCATCCTCCCCGCCTTCGCATACCCGCTGACCATCGTGTTCCACGAGACGCAATCCCTCTCGGGCATTCGCTCGAACAGGTCCCGCCCTTCCTCGACGAACCCACTCCCGCGGCACGCGACGTAGCCCGAGATCATCAAGTTCCACGACGTGACGTCTCTCTGGGGCATTCCATCGAACAGCTCGCGCGCCCTCGTCATCTCCCCCCTCCTCACGTAGCCCGTGATCATGGCGTTCCACGTCACCGTGTTCCGGCACCCGGCGGCGTCGAAGGCCGCTCGGGCATCGCCGAGGCGCCCCGCTCTGACCAAATGCGTGATCCGCTTGTTCAGGGCGAACAGATCCGGGCCGCGGCACCCTCTGCTCTGCCTCGCCGAGGCGAACCCGCGAGCTTGCCGCGGGTCTCCGGCGGCGGGTTGGTGGGTCGCGAAGCGGGGACGACGGAGCCGATACGGTGGCCGTCTCCACGGCAAGAAGGCGGGTCCGTGCAGGATGCCGAGCTTCCTCCAGCAGATTCTCATGTCTGGTGCGGAAGCAAGACGACGACGACGACCCAAGTCGAGCTTGTGCTGCTGGTCGTCTGCACCCAAGTTCAGTTCGAGCTGTTTTTTTTTTTTTTTTCGTCTCCGGTTTTTTGGGTAGTGAGAAAGAAAATTATTAGAAATAAAATGAAGTATATTATATACATTTCAAAAAGTAAGACGTGGGATTTATATATAAAATGAATTATACTGACTAAGATTATAATTTTGTTTGGCTCTACAGTAGTTGAGCCATGAAATGATCTAGAAATACTATTCTGAGGACACCGCAGATTGTTTAGGAATATTTTTTTTTCAAATACATTAATCATTCGTTGAAAGTTATAATTGTACTTTAAGATATAAGGGATGATACCACAAAAAATCCCAAACCGATACGTATGTGACAAATTTGCCCAAAGCTAATTTTTTGATCATCAAAAACTCTAAATCGGTATACCTATGACAAATTTGACCTTCGTTACTTTCCGTTAAATTTTACCGTCAAAATACTGAATTATATGATACGTGATAATTGATAGGGTAAATCCATTTTGGGTTTTTTAAGGTCAAAAAAATTAGTTTTGGATAAATTTGTCACATTTGTACTAGTGTGAGATTTTTTAGGGTAAAAAAATTAGCTTTTTGTAATTTTGTCAAGTGTACAAGTTTAGAGTTTTTTTCGTGATATTAACCCAAAATATAATTATAGATTATATATATATTGTTGTGGTTGTTGTTTTTATAATTAAAGTCACTAGATATAACCAATAATATCAATATATGAAAGTATAAGGAATTTAAAAAAATGTCAATTATTAAATTTTATGTTCTTATTGAGTATAAACATTGGTTTAGGAATTAAACAACGACTAAACAAAAGAAATTACGTGAACCACCGCATTATTATTTTTTGTATTTTTTTTTGTTTTTTCAAGTCAACAAAAAGTTTTTTCTGCTTCTTCTTTTTCTCTTTTTTTCTTCTTCTTCATAAACGATAACATGTAATGAAGAAAAAGTTCAAGAAATATTGTAATATCCCAAAATTTATGTAGTTAGATGCGTATTAGAAGCTTTAATTTATGATCATTTGAATGAGCATTAATGAGAGACAGATACGTTTCGAAATTCCTATTTGGTAATCGTTGGGAGTTATAGTAAATTAGTTTCTAAATTATTTAGCATTAGTACGGAGACCAAGACGTTCGAATTGTTATCAAAGTGTAGAATATGTTGTTCGGAAAAAATTACCCAATCAGTATTAAACCTATTGTATAGATGTCAATTCAATTCTAAACTTTTCGATTTTGCCAAATTGAGTTATAAACCTTCGCAGGAAATTTGTAATCCTTTTGGCCAATTTTCGCCAGAAATTGTTAACGTAGTGATCCGATCATTGCCGGCCTACCCATGTGGCATACCACTGTGTTAGCAATGTCCGGCAAAATTAGCTGAAAAGACTACATTAAAATTTCACATTAATGTTAAGAATTCAATTTGACAAAATTAAAAAGTTTATAACTAAATTGATACCCACTCAATAAATTTAAGGCTAATTAGATACATCGGACTGACTTCCAATTTTGATCTATAAGGACTCCTTATGAAAGTCAGGTTCGATCACCTGCACCTCTAAATGTTTAATTTTCATTATTGGCCCAAAAATTTTAGTGAAGGAAATATATAGGTGTAATAACTTTCAGATTTTTCTATATTTTCTTCGCACATAGATCGAAATCTGTACACTCCAAAAGTTCCACATATGTTTCTATACGAATTTACTATAGTTATCTCGTCAGATTCCATATATGTAAGATCTTTTAAACCTAGCATGCAGTGCTCTTTCTTGCCTAAAGAAAATATCATGTATCATAATCTTATATTATATATATACATTCCTCGTTTTATGGGTCCGTCTCTTGACACATTCTTTTTTCTTCTCATCGGAGTTATTTCACAAAAACTTGCTGCCCCAGACAATGCGAATCTACTTAAGATATTAAAATGTATACTTGATAGCATAACCTAAGAAACCACATATATATATTTTTTTGGTAAGGACCTAAGAAACCATTTTCATCTTTGCCAAAACCTGAAATGCACATATTGATTGAGATAGGCAACGAGCACGTAGCATGGGATTTGATAAGATAAGTCTCTACTTATTTTGAGGATATGCAATCGTAATGTCTATGACAAATTGCGATTTCACCAGAAGAATTAGAGATTATGAATGAGATACCCAATGGCGATCTATTTATACAAGTCCTTCCGTCAACCGATGTCCTATATATACTCGTAGAGATGGAACTGTTGTATAATGTCTATTGGTGATCGAGCATATATGCGCATCTTTATTCTTTACACATATACAATGGATTGAGTTGTTAAATGAGATAGTTATATTTAGTAAATTGGTTATACGTGGATTTAAAATGGTAAAACCCAGCATAATATATGTATTAAATGGATTTACAACTTACTTAGACCTAACCTATTTATATGACTCTCTTTATTCTCTTTCGTCGTCATTCGATCTTGTACTTGCTCATTCCACACTCTTGGGTATAAGTTTTATTAGATTTGATTAAATATGGAAGTATTGTAACTATATGGGACGAGTCGGGTATGTATTGAGTATGGGTCAAATTTGGTATGGGTAACTAGATTTGCATTGCATGAAAATGAGTTAAATCGAGTTAAGTGGGTTTATTTGGGTCAGATCATTTCCGATCCGATCCGACCCACCCGTTTGACTTATATAATAAATAGTATAACATAATATGAAATAATTTTCAGATATCGTGGCCGGCTTTTTGGTTTAGCCAAGAGATGCAATATCCTCTTATGCTATTAGATGTAATGGATTCCTGTATTTTGGCATGACTGATTGACATATCCACAAACGCTTTCTGTATTAGTGCAATATACAACAGTTTGTTTATAAGTATCATGCCCTGAGTAATGCTTTTTAGTCACGAGCTGTTTTAGGTTATGAGAAAATTAGAGTATTGTTCTCTCTCATAATGATCGATATCATTTTAACGAATCTCTATACAATATAACCACGGGCAATATATGCAAATATAACATCTAAATATGCATGAAACACATCATTGACTTTGTGAAGCACATGATTCTTTCATTTATCCATTTGTTTCACGGAAAATGAATTATTTAAATACCATTATGTGAGCGGCTTCCGGCGAAAATTGACTGGAATGACTTCGGGTAAAGGTGTGGGACTAAATTGACAGAATCGGAAAGTTTATAACTAAATTGACATTCTCGGTTTAGAATTAATTGGGTAATTTTCCCGTTTATAGAGGAAGTGGTTCATCCCCTCTTCTAATGACTCATA
This sequence comes from Syzygium aromaticum, assembly GCA_024500025.1. Lineage (NCBI taxonomy): Eukaryota > Viridiplantae > Streptophyta > Magnoliopsida > Myrtales > Myrtaceae > Syzygium > Syzygium aromaticum. The sequence goes on from CM044891.1 coordinate 19,473,701, forward strand.
ATTTATTTTTCCTTATTCCAAAATTCTGAAAGAGTTTTCTCCCTTTGTTTTTCCCAATCAATTGATGTTTTTTAAGCTTCAGATTAAGTTCAACTTAGTTTTGAGAACACAAGCACCATTGGAGATGCATAAACATATGATTAACATATGCAATCTTGTCTGATGATGCATAAATAGCTCACGAGCAGCTTTGCAGATTCTGATTTCGACTTTTGTATTCTCTTCTTTTGCCGAAACTAATCTCGTTTCCGCTCATCGTGTGCATTTACGTGCTTGAATCAAAATAGGGATCAGGATGTTACAAGCAAATTGCAATCGTTTTCATTCCCTTATGTACAACCATCGTGATTCTTTGAGAATCCAGACCCAATCTCTCTCTCTCTCTCTCTCCCCTGATGCCGCCGACGCTCTCTCTATCTCTCATTGTTAGCACGCGACTCGCGGGTCGTGGCCATGGGAGCGACCTCGACCTCGCGGGTCCGACAGCTCGATCTCACCGGGCTCGTGGCAGCCATGTAGGTCTCCCGTGGCTACGACTAGTCCAACCTCGATCTAGACCAGATTCGAGGTTGGCGGTGGCGGGGGAGTAGGGGAGAGAAGAGGCCGGGTTAGGATTTGAGGGTCGTTTTTTTTAAGACGGAGTAGTTTGTGAAGAAAAATGGCAAGTTGGTATATAAGCGAGGATGTCGGGATGCAATATAAAATAAAGTAGCAAAACTCGGGGATGCAAATTGTATGTTTCGAAAAGTCAAGACAATGTTTGGTATGAAGGTGAAGCCTTCAATGTTTGCTGTTTGTCTGCAATTTAGAGGAAGTTCAGGATCCATGTTGGATAAACAAGAACAGCTGAAAAGTAACAGTATGACCATCAATAGACATATGAACATCTACATTCTGAGAATTCTCTCTCGAGTAACATGATGTATCCCCTCAATTTCAAAGCATCATTTGCATCGTTCTCTAATTACAAGTTGGCCTCGGATTAAGATAGGGAAAGAGTTCCGGAATCCCAGTTAAAGAGCCTAAGGTGCCGCGGGAAAGATGGAGAAACCAAATTTTCGCTGTACTGCGACGAATGAGAGAGGAAAACCTCAGAGTCGAAGAAGTAGCGGCTTGCCAGAGACCACTACACGGTCCGCCATTCGCGCTGCTACCGTGGAATACAACCCGCCAATCTACTGCGGGTGAATGCAGCTCTCTGTCTGACCAGTTGAGCGACTCAGCCAGCATTTTCCCATGCAGGAGGAACCCGCGTGGAGCTTAGAGCAGGCATTGCGCGGACATTGATGTCGAGCGGTAGCAAGCGGTATTGGATGTCAAGCTCTCTGAATATTTTGACCATCTCCTCGATCAAGAGGGATCGCCTCGTGAACTTCTCTCCCATGTCCTGATGGTTTATCCTGTGGCACAGCCACACGGCTATCCTCACCCTGTTCAGCTCTTCTATATCTTTCATTATGATCATAGGCGAGGAATACCAGTGCTCTTTCTTGCTGTCGACGTAACTGCAATCAGTAGAACAACAAAGAAGTATTTGGGATTAATTCTTGTTTTATCGATTCGTCGATGCAGATAGAACAGAAACAGACTGGCAATATTCAAAGGAGCGAGCCCGGAAGTATCACATGGTTATCTACCTAGTTCTAAAACCTAAACACCCGCGATTAAACCCAGTTCTTATCACAGATTGACTAAAGAGACATTACAGTTCTCTACTTTTCTGGATTGTCATCTACGGCAGCAATCATTCCTTGGAAAAGATGCTTCAACAGACACAGAAAACTGAACAAAGTTATGAGAAACTCTAGATGTTTTCACTTGCCTGGTTATCTTGTGCTTCATGGCAGCAATCTTCTCTGCAGGAGTAGATATGTGCACACAGAATTCGATCGCGTCTCCCATGTCGGGGCTCCGATTGTAGTTGCCGATGGCCTTCGTTGAAAGAGTGCTGTTCGGGTATGTAATCTTTTGATTGTCATACCTCAGAAACACAGTCGTCAAGATGTTCATCTCTTCCACAACCATCTAAAAGGATTAGAGCATATAAATGAGGCAATGAATAACAGGAGACCATGAAGTAGGTACAAGTGAAAGCAGATACAGCAGTGAATAAAACATGCGACATCGGTATCTACCTGGACTCCTTCGATCTCACACCTATCGCCCACATCATACGGGTGCATCACGAACAAGAAGATGATCGCCTCGAATATGGTCTTGCAGGTGTTCCCGAAAATAAATGCGACGAGGACGAGCTGCGAACTGAGAAAGAGCAGGAACTTGCTTGTTGCTATCCCCAGGATGAGAAGCCAGATGATCAATATGACAATGCCTACTATGACGTTGACCATCCGATGCAGCTTGTTGACCGCAGTCTTTGTGTCGTTTAAGGTCAAGGCGAGCGCTCTCCTCTCTCTGAAAGCATTGACCTAAAGCAATTTGTTTAGTTCGATCAGCATTGACGACGAAAAAGTTACAACAAGCATGTCTAAGGACCTGATTTTACAGAATTCCACTTACCAGCGAGCTCTTCAGGCACGACTTGCTGATTCTCTTGCCTTCATCGGCTCCCTCGAAGAGACTCATCGTCTTCGAGGCTTCATCTTCTGTCATGAAGCGCATCAGATCTTCCAAGTAGATAAAGCTAGCAACAAGAAAATCATGACATTGAGGTGAATTGTAAAGAGATCCAATCGGGGAAGCAATTGCCCCATCCAAGGATTAAGTCAAAAACTCAAGACACCTTGGGTTGAAGGTCTTACTTTGAACCATGCTTAGCCACATTTCGAAAGATCTTCCTAGCTGCAGCTTTGGCTTCGATTTCACTCCTGATCATCGTCGCCGATTCATCCTCATGAGTAGCATCCTGTATCTGCTCGTCCAATGTCGAGTGAAATCCGTGCCTCACGATTTTAATCAATCTTTTCATATTCCAGGCAGACACATTCTTGGGATTCAGCTTGTGCAAGTGATCTATTGTGATCCCTCCCTCGCTCTTTCCTGGCAGCCCTCGAGAGAGCTTCGTGTTCTTCACTTGCGGACTTCTCTGAAGCCCTCCGCTCCCGACTACCATCCCACTTTTAGTCGGAAAAGCCGCCGCCCTTAGATCCGGCGGCACAGTCAAGCCTGCTTTCTGGAAAGTCTGGAGCTCGGCCACAATGCTCTCCTCCTCTTCCTCCGTCCTCCGAATTTCAATCACAGGCGGACCCGACAACGTCTCGATCACGTATTGATTGAACAGAGACTCCTGTATCCGGTCAAAGTAGGCGCTCATGTGGAACGACGACGCCAGCACCTTGATGATCAGCGTCTTAACCAACCACAGCAGAGTCCCCACTAGGAAGCACACCAGCACCTTGGTGACATACCTCAAGCTGTCGCTTTTCGTCTCCCTCTCGACCTTCTTGTCGAACAGAGCATGCCAAGCAATCAAGACCAGCCCCAACCACAGGCAGTTCTGCACTGCCTTTCGAACGCCGTAGACGAAATACAGAACCCGTTTTCGCAGCACAAAGTTCCTCTCGATGAAGAATACAACTAATCGAATCATCCACCCAGAGACCAACCTCCCACAAATCAAGACCAAGACCATGACCTCCCACTTCCACAGTTTGAGATTCCACAATTCCCTACGCTTCAATGCAGGAATTGCAAGAGTACAAACTAAAGCACCAACGATCAAGACCAGACTCACCCACTGTAACAGAGTAATGGCACCGAACTGGGCCTTCTTGAACTTCTCTGGAAGGTCTTCTTCCAAGAACAGGTCGTCCTCCTCCTCATCCCCTGCCCTCCCCAACATTCCAGACCGCAGTTGGCCTGATCTCCGAACCCGGCCCGATCTCCAGTCAGGCCCCTCTGGCGGGTCCATCAGCCGCGACTGGGTTTTCGTGCGCAGCAAGCTTGATTTCCGCTGGAAAGACCCGCCCGACGTGCGTTTCACAACCTCCTCTTCCCTGATACCGCCGGAGTTGCCATCTCCGCTGTGGCTCGGCGAGCCCTTGTGCCTCCTCTGCGGCGTACCCGGCCCAGCCCCTGTCGAGATGGGCTGCTGGAAGGACACTCTCGAGTTGTCCTGGCTCTGCCTTGTCGGCCACCGTGCTGACGGCAAGTCGGCAACAAGAGGCAAGTCCCTCCGGCTGCCGTCCCCGCGCAGCTCCTCCATCTCCAGGTCAATGTCCAGCGACACGTCGCCGGAGGCCCTCTGCTCGTGGAGGAACCGCCCGATTAGCCGCGACGGCGGGTCCTCCGCGGGAGCACCCTCCTCGCTCCCTTTCTTCCGGAACTCAATGCCAGGTTCCCTCGGCATTCCCGAACCGTCGCTCTTCCAATCGCCCGGCAAGCCGGGACAGCCAAGGCCGAGCTCGAGGTCGGACGGGTCGACGGTGGCCGCTCGCTCGCCGAGGATGGGCAAGCGATCTTCGCGGGAAGAAGAGATGCCTCGGGCGTGCTTGTGGGAGACGCAGGACTTAAAGGACTTGCGCAGCGACTCCATGGCCAGCTAGGCAAGCGCTGGTAGGTCCCGGCCGATCAGTCAAAAGAAACCCAACTAGAAAGAGGCGAGAAAACAGAGAGAGAGAGAGAGAGACCCACGAAAGCAGAAACAGAGCAAATTGGAAGACGTTGGCGCCTGGAGATCTGGGGAACGATCGGTAGAATATGGGGTTGTGTGGGGGACGCGTGTAACAGTGTAGGTGGAACATCGAAGAAGGAGACGAATATATATAGGAGAGAGTGGCGGCGCCGGAGCAGAGATTGTTGTGGGGAGAGGAGGAGGAAGGAGACGATCCGAAATAGGAAACGAAGGTTGAAGAAGAAAGACGGCAGCAGGAGCAACGGCATTGTGCGGAAATTCGCTTTCCTTTATTATGCATGGCGGAGTTTCGTAAATGCCCCTCTTCTTGGATGTTATTACCGGGCTGCCCCTCTGCTGACGCCTGCTATTGATGATCGGGGAGTGTTTGAGATCGAAGCGCGTTTTGAGACGGAGAATTGCCCAAAAAAAACAAGAGCGCTAAATTTATGGTAATTGTGTCAATTAAATTGTAAACTTTATTTTATCAATTAAGTCTTAAATCTTTTATATTTATGTTAATTCAGTCGATCCATGCTAATTTTAACCGAAAATTACTGATATGGATGCCGGGTATTCCAGTGGCATGACTGACGCTGATGTAGATAATTTTTAATATTTTTTTATAATTTTTTATAATTTTTTTTTCTTCCTTCTTCCTCTTGGCGGCGAGGTTTTCACCAGGGGCAAGTGAGGCTCGCCCTCGCTAATGGCTAGCGAGGTCTCTAGCTGGTTGCCAAGGTTCAATGACCAGCCAGAGGAAGAAGGAAAAAAAAAAAAAGAAAGAGAAAGAAAAGAAGATAAAGAAATAGGAAAATTTTTTTAAAAATATTATTAAAAATTCTCTATATCAGTGCCGGCCTTACCACGAAGAACGGTTAGCGTCTATATCAGCGATTTTCAATCAAAATTGGCTAGATGGATTGGATTGGCATAAATACAAAAGATTTATGACTCAATTGACAAAAAAAATGTTTATCACCTAATTAGCATAATTACAATAAATTTATTACTTTTTCGGTAAATTTCTCTGTTTTGAATTTATGCTGATCATGAACTCATACCGGCGCCCCTCCGGTGACATTCCGGCCATTGCAAGCCTGTCCTGCCTATAGTTAAGTCGATATATCAAATAAGAGAAAGAAAGACGGCGGAAAGGAAAGAAATATAGGAAAGTCGGAGAAAGATGTAAGATTTCCACAGCTGCTGGATAATTTCCTTTCAAGAAGTATGGATATACGCACAAAACAATTGACTTTTATTTGGTTACGCTGTGTCGACAAAATAAAATATATTATGCGTATCAAATATTCTAACACGGCTTATCCGCGCGATATACCGCTCAAAATATCATAAAAAAGCAATAGTAAAAACGGACTGCTCAGTTATAAGTCCTAGGAGCAATGCTGGCTACCAGATGAATAAAAATCATATATTTCGTTGGAAAGGACACCCCGCGTCACTGGAACTATCATTTTTCATCGCGAATCTCTTATATATTACTATCGTTTGGGAAAAAGCCACCAAGAAAACACAAGTTGTGCCACACTGCAACGCATTTACGATAAAAACTGCGCGAACTTTTGCTATCAGTCAAGGTTCCGTCAGTTAGCACATTAAAAAATCTACCTACGTGGATGACGAAAGGCAATTGGTGTTGATATGGCGCCCATTCGGCTTAAATGAAATAAAAACGATGCCGTTTTGGCTAGAAAGTCGTTTGATGAAATCTCCATAAAATGTGACACATGTATAAAATTTGGGATTTCTTGATATCACAAGAAAAAATTCAAGATAAATACATCACAGTGAAATTTTTTTTTTTTGGGTAAAGAATAATCTGGGATTTTTTATGTTATTGTATCACTATGAGCATGAGTCAAAGTTTTTTTTGTTTTTTTGTTGGTTTTCTCCCTTGTTTTTTTCCATATTTTGCCTGCCCTTCCAATATTGGTAATCCTGTCACGTATTTTTTTTTTTAGGGGACCTCTAGATAGCCCCGTCGAGACGTTGGCGTTTCGCGGCGTCGATGGTAGGGTCAACCAAACCCTAGTCGGACACGCGAGTCCTTCGACCATCGCCCCATCGCTTTCCACCCATGATTAGATTTATCTACTTGACGTCTCTCCCTCTCCTTTACCCCCCGCCCCCCCCCATGTGTGAGCTCTCCATTGTTCTCTTCTCTTCCTTCTCGAATTGCTCTTCTCCCATCGATGATTGTGAGCATCGAACATGGTTAGGTCCACACGTAGTTGAGCTATGCAGGATTACCAAATGAATGTAAACCTCGGGAAGAAGATGACCCCCAAAAAAAAAAAAAAGAACCTCGGAAAGAAAAGATTGTTGATTTGGGCTTCGTTTCCTCTGTTTAGATCTCTTAGTATAACGAGCCAACAAAAAATATTTTCCTAGTTAACAGAAAATTTATGCTTAAATTTAGGAGAATGATTTTTAAAAAATCGGAATTCATTTTTCAAAATATGACTATATATCGACGTTTGAACAAAAAACTTTGCGCTTGGATATGAGAATCCCAATACTCTTTCCTAGGCCCTTGGTAGTAGACCAGGTCTAGAGGCTCGGGTCAAGTCCAACGAGTTCCATCAAGGCCAAGCATGAGTCCAAAAAGATCGGGCCCAAAAAATGCTCAAGCCAGAGTCTATCGAGGTTGGGCTAAGGATACTAGCTCCCATGGTTGGTTGGGTCCCGATGCCCTGGCCTAGGTTCATAGAGGCTAGGCCTAGGACCCAATATAGTACCCTTGCTCAACTCCCTGGCGCCCGAGTCCATCGAGGCCTAGCTCAGGACCCTAATGCTTGTGCTTGGGTCCTTGGCGCCCGGGGCTCAAAACCTTATGCCCGTGGTCGAATCTTCCACACCCGAGCCTGGGTCCATGGAGGCCTACCCAAAACTCAGCATCTGTGTTTGAGACCCTGATGTATGTGCCTAGGTCCATTGAGGCCAAACCTCGGACCTTAGCAATCAACCTCGAAAGGCACCAGGGTCCTCAACATGGGAACTAAGGTCTTGAGCCCAACCTTGATGGACCCAAGCACAAGCACCGGGTCCTAGGCTTGACCTCAAGGGACTTGGGCTCGAGCGCTTGGGATCAGTACACGGACATTGGAGTTTTAAGCCTAGCCTCCGTGGACTCGGACTCGAGCTCGAGCACCGGGATCCTGGGCCTCGGCCTCAATCAACCCGGGCTCAAGCATGAGGAAATTGGGCATGGACATTAGGGTCTTGAGCTTGGACATCAAACACCCGAGCACCGGTACCAGGGAAACGAGCCTAGCAATAGACCTAGGCCCGGACTCAGTAGGCCTGGGCCCGGGCACTGGAGACCTTGGCCTGATCTTCGTGGACCCAAGTATGGGCGCTGGTCCTGGGCCCAACCTCGATGGATCAAGGCTCAAAGGGTTGGGAAACCGAGTAGAGGGCGGGCGGGCAAGGACAAAAAGAGAATGTCCATGAGTGGTTTCCCATTTATCATAATTGGTGGCTCTGGACTTAGATTGCTCAATGATCGATGTGGGCGTTTCGTGAGGTGTACGCTAGGGTCAACCAAATCCTAGGTGGACACGTGTCTCGTTTTGCCCTCGCTCCATCCCTTTCAGAGACTATCTCGTTTGACGTCTTTCACTCTCCTTTCTCCTACGTGTGACGTCCATCGTCTCTCCTCCTGTTCCGCTTCTTAAGCTCTCTCCCATACAAAATTGGGAGCATCGAACATGGTTAGGTCCCGTGCAGTCGGAGCTATGAAAGGCTAGCCAAAAGAGTAGGCACGTATGCGTATGTCGAAAAACTTTGGAAAGAAATCACAATGGATTTATGGAATGTCGCTTCGAATTACGATTTCACCTATTCTTTTACAAATATACATAGGTTAATTCTCACCCGCCTTAAAGCCGAGCCGATGCGAGCTTCCAAGGTTCGTGCGGTCAAGGAGTGCTTCGATTTTGCCGAGGTTGGTGTGGTCGAGGAGTGCTTCGATTTTGCCTTATGACGTAGAGAGATGTTACAAGGAATATAAGTTCTTCCCTCGCACTTTTGGCGGGCAGGGATCGCGTACGATGATATTTATAGATTTTCCCGAAAATCTAGATGAATTGAAATGTTTCCTTCACGATGGGTGCTGGATTGTTTGAGCTATAAGTAGATAGTCGTCCACTATCATTTTCTCTTTATAACTTCATTCACATGTCTTTCCTTTCTAGATGACTGTCTTAAAGACAAGAAGTTCATTTTTTATTTGTTTCGCTTCTCAAATCTACCAGAAAAAGAAAGAAGAGTCGAGAGCTTTCTCCAGATATCACGGTGGGCTGAAAGCGATTAAGCACGCATCCAGGGGAATTCGTGACGGAAAGATTTCATGGTGCTTTGCATAAGGGGCGGTCGACATGACTATAACCTACGAATACATGTCGCCGATGGAACGGCATTCAAAGGGGAACTGCAAGTCGTATGGGAAAAGAAAATGTCTTGGTAAGTGATAATTAACTACATCACTAATCAATAAATATGCAAGGAGAAGCAACGATACACTGTGTTTTCCTCTCGGCTACCGGAACTGTACAAATCTTATATGCAGAAGAAAAATAAAGGCCTACTTGACTTGCGGTGCGGTAAGCATCAAGATACTTGCTCCTGCGCTTCAATGATATCCTCTCCGGAGGACCGACAGGAATTTACTCGGCTTCTCCTTGCACCGATCATCCCCCTCTTCCGCAACCTGTTTCACATAACGTCTCAAAGATCAAGCTGAGGTGAATTCAAACTGGCACTCGGGCAGCTCAGTCCAGTAAAGAAAGCAAAACAAAACCAAAAGTAAAAAAATTGGCAAATCTACAATATGCGACGCTGGAAAACACTGTAAAGAACCCAGTTTGCTATTGATGTCGAAAGTAATCGGCAGTTAGAGAGACAAGACTAATAACAGGGCGTTCTTGAAGCCCCATTATTTTCCATAAGGGCAACGAAATATTATCAGGGGGAATAACGAGCGGAAGCACAAAGAGAGGGGCCAGGAAAGCCGAAAATTGTCAAACTCTTCACTAAACAGAACTTCCTATTTAAAGGGGCTTTTTTAGTCCAATCGCACTATTGGACTCAAAAGGACGGAACCGACCTAGTTACTTCAAATAATTCAATCTATGAGAAGATTTTCATGGACATGGAATGGGTTCGTGCGAGCAATGATGACTCACCTCCTTGGCAATTTGCTGCAGGATTGTGATTATATCAACAAAGTCGGGTCTCATCTTTGCATCTGCCTGCCAGCACCTCTGCAGTAGCTCACCAAGCTTTGGGTGAGTGTGTTTCGGGATGGTAGGCCGGAGTCCCTGAAACAATGTCAAATTACCACGATCTCATTTATTCTAGAAGATACACGATATACCAGTTCTACAAACTCAATTAAAAGCAAAGTCAATAGCACCATTTGACTTGTTCCGGATTTGATATGATTCTCAGTGAGTCTTCTTTTGGCTTTCTTTTGGGGTTAGGGAACAAAAAGTCCTCAAGGCAGTCTCAACTGATAGATTTTCTTTTTTGTCAGGGTGATCCATCAGTTTTGCAATGAATTGCAGTTTAGTCCACAGAGGCGAAACTTTAATACTACCACATTTTTTATCTCATATATCTGTTACTCATTTAGGACTATATTTCTGAAGTTGCATTGACGTATGACCTTTCTCTCATAAAAAGGCACCATGGCTTAATGACGACTAGAAAAGAGTAAGAAAACACAATGGGGGACATTTGGAGTTTTCTAATAACAAAAAGATTGACAGGACAGCAAATTTGCAACTTTCCCAGACGCATGACATTTCTTATCAAGGTTTGAGATAAATATGTATGATGCCCACTAGTGCATTACATTCAGATAATAACAGTAAACAAGAGTAAGACATGAAAATTTCTTGTAGAAGGGCTAAACTTAATGATTCGAGATTTAAGGATCCAAGTCTTTTTTTAACCAAGTTGTTGGATATTCGGCAGAATGGAAGCATAGCCCGTAGGACTATCAATATTAAAACTTTTGTACATACCTTCTGAACCACTCCGACAGCTGCTTGTAACGGAGTCAAGTACTCATATGGAAGCTGAGGAGCAAGAAATTAAACTACATGACTAAGGAAATAAAGAAGATGAGCATTCAATAAATAATTGTTTCTGTTAGAAATTTACCTTTGCAGTGAGTAACTCCCATAATACAATACCGAAACTGAAAACATCGGCCTTGTGATCATATGGCTGGTGTTCAATGACCTTAAAAGGCAATGGCATTAACTCAAATTGTAAGTATCATTGCTACTGAAAAAAAAACCGACAGTATCACTGACTCAGAAAAATGAGAGTAAAGAGTGAGAATAACGAGGCAGAGGAACATGGCAAATTTTCATGGTTGGCTACTCCTTGTATGCCTTTTAACTCTGTTGAGATTTGATAGAGACTCAGTTCACAGCACTCATATTAGGAACGAGAAAGGAAGATCAAATCACTGCACATTCGAACAAGCAACTCTATATCAAAGTTCTTAGTAATACAACAATACAACAATCCGGCTAGTAAAAGACTAGAACTACTTTTGTGTGTAACCAATCAGCCAATCCTACAATCATATATTTCTTCTTGTTCAAAATTCTGTTTCCCTTAGATGAAATCAAGAGATCTCTTGCTGGGGGGTCCATGGGGATTACTGGACAAAAAAACGTTAATGTCTCTTAAATAGTACAAGATAAGACTTCCAAGAAAACAAGCATCAAATTAAAGTGAAGTTCACCATGTAAAGGTAATTATAATTTCATGGTGATGCGGCGCTGCTTCTCTAGATGATTAATGACAAGGTTGTTCATTAGACCAAAATTGGCCAAGCAGTGATTCTGACATATGGAAGAAGCCAAGTAGCTACCAGCCTCAGTAGAATACCTAGATATTGCTTTCATTCATGTAAAAAGATCAATGATAAAGAGAACTTAAGTTATCAAAATGGAAGTACCTCTGGGGCCATCCATCTATATGTTCCGGTTTCAGCAGTCATAACTCCTGATTGAGCTTTCACTCTGGCAACACCAAAATCCGCAACCTTAAAAACCTGCAAGACAAAGGCAACATAAGTTTCATGATGGCAAAGATATATTCCTATAGATTGAAGATGATTTTACCAAATAGCAAGTAAATAATATGCAACAGAGCATAAATAAGTGCCGTCAAGCCTCTCTTATCTCTAAACCAAGCATCCTGGCAACCTACAAGGCTTCAACAAAAGCAGAGCAGTATTTCATGTCCTACTCTTTAGTCAGAAGGCAGAAATTTATTTCCTAATTTTCTTTGAAAGACACACTTTCCATATGCTATCCTCACACATTATCTAAAGTAAGTGTAGTAAGTGCTCACTGGAATTTATTTCATACAAGAGGACCATCTCAGGAAATCAGAAGTGTCTCTCAAACTGCTAATGCAAGCCACCGTGCTTATCTTAGGAAGAAGCACATTGGAACTCAGAATAATGCAACTGAACATGCTAGCCAAACAAGAAATTGGGATGAAAATTAGAAAACTAATTAAAACAATTGTTGAAAGTATCCATGTGAAATTTACAGAATAAATGGAGAATAGTCTATCATGATGTTTGATGTCATCTACATATAGATCATGTTGTAGATATTCCAGTCAGCAAAACATATATAGATGAAGGTACTCCTCAGAAATTTTAGGGGAAAAAGAAACTCACTTCATTCTCGTCCATCAATAGATTGGCAGCCTTCAAATCTCTGTGAATAATGTTATTCTGATGCAAGTAATGCATTCCTTTTGCGACATCAATAGCTACTTTAAGCAACATAGGCAGCTTAAAGACACCTTTCTGCTTATGCAGATAGTCATACACACTTCCACCTGACATGAATTCTGGGAAAAGAACAAACAAGGAGCAAGTCAAAATTTGGAGTACTACAGAGCATTCAATTCTTAATCTAATGAAAGAAAAGAAAATTACTTCAGATTCATGAGACCAAAAACAAAATCTACCACACAAAGTATGTTCATATATCTATTACCAATGCAATGAATTTACCTGTCACAATATACAAGTTTGGAGGCTTGGTACATGCTCCAATAAATTGTACAACATTCTTGTGTCGAACTTTCCTGCATTTTATCAGAGCTTTGTCACAAAGGGAAAAAGGAAATGCCCAAATGCATGACAGTGACCTTTTTCTCTTTCTACTTTTGGTTTACTGTCTTTTTTTTTTTTTTTATTTCTTTGGAGTGGGGAGGGTGTGTGATTAATTGGAGAAAACCAAAGGACATAAAAAAATGAATCTATTCACGTTAAATAGTTTCAATGTAGATTGGGTTGTTACAGAAGAATTATTGTTTAATTATTGGCTTTGCAAAATGTGAATGGATGTGTGATTAATCCATCACAGAGCTTAAATTCATGATCTGAATGCAGTTTGGAAAGGTGTTTGCATCATCATTATTGGTCCACATAAGATTGCAGTATGAGGACTATTTTCAAGAAAAAATCCCAGAAGGAACTTTCAACTGGAAGTGAAAACAAAAAATAATTCAACAAACCTCATAATAAAAACTTCCTGTGCAAACTCGCTTTGCAACTCCTCATTTAGACGCTCAGGCTTGAGGACCTTAATGGCCACATCCTGGCTGCAATACGTGCCTTTGTACCTGCATATGAAACAATTAATAAAAACTCCAGCGAACTTGAAACCGAAAAAGAAAAAACCGATAGAAAAAGGAAAATCCAGCAACATTGGGATATGTATTAAAACTCAAAAGCACAAAAGACTTACAAGTCACCATAAGATCCTGATGCAACCTTTTTCCCAAACCTCAAATTACTTAGATCAATCTCCCAAACATCGATTCCATCATTTGGGATTGACAAGTGATCATACTCCTTTATTCCTGTTTGCTCCACATTGCTCAAATGAGAGGATGCATGAGATTTTGTCTGAGCATGCTTCTGTCAAAGAATCATCAGCTTAGAAAATAACACAATAAGATGAAAAATTGACAATAATACTATATATAAATTCCTTCCTTGCGAAGGGTGAAATGAAATAACGAAATCAATGCTCCCTTCCAATGGAATAGAGAGTTGTGGGTTTAAAGATTAGAAAGAACTTTGAAACCACCAGAGCTAATATTTACAGTATGCAAACACTGTGTTTTAACATGGCACAGATTTTAGAGATCGTTTCTGTGGATAGAGAAGAGAGATCTAAAAAAAATGTTGAAGAAGATTTTTCTTACTACACCAAGCCAAGTCATTGCCTGGTGCCTAGATGGATCTATCATGTGCCAATATTGCAAAAACAGTGAGTTGTAATTTGAGGCCTAATTTCCATCCGTTTCACTTGACCATTGAGTGTTAGAAAAAGGGAGAAGAAAACTACGTGAGATTCAAGTACTTACCAACCAAGGACACATTCTTATTTCAAAACCAGTGGTCTACTAACTGTGAAGTGGAAGGCAGAAGTCAAATTGAGAAAACTTATGGACATCAAATTCTTATTCCCAAAGTTAAAATAGTGGCCTACTGGACCGACTTTTCCTTTGACTAATTCAGATTTTGCTAGCCATTATCACTAAGTAATCACCCCGAATTGAACAATGTGCTTCAAGTTAAAAATGTATAAATTGATAATCATTTACTTAGGTCGGTGGAATATTAGAGGCTAAGCACCTCACACTTCAAAGCTTCTTTCTTCAAAGCAATTCTGAGCTGCTCTGTTTCCTGAAATTTTTGCAAGCAATGGCTTCAGTGCAACTTCTCCCTATACTAATACATCCTTGATAATAAGATGAAAAAAGGAAGTAAACCAGAGCCAGGACATGACATCACGCAAAACTTAATTTTAGCTTCTCACAACTTGTTAATTTATTTTTAAGCATTTAAGAGTAAAGAAAGAAAAAAATTCAATGTCAGGGAATAATGTAATACTTTAACAGAACCATGCGATTGGCAATAATAGTAATACAATGTTTAATGAGTTATCCCAGCAGATTCAGTTAAAGCAAGAAAGAGTACCTCATAAGGCCAGCCATCGACCACAAAGACATCTAAAGAGTAGCCGTCTATAGTAGAAAACACGTGTGCTTCTTGGATGTTCAGACCCACATCCGCAAGTATGGAAGTGAGCTGCAAATTCATACGAGAGCTAATCACAGGAGGTAATCGTTGATCTTCTAAGTAATTAGGAAAGAGATGTAGCATGCCCATGCACAACTCCAAATCAAATCTAGACATTATTGAGTTAAACTTTATTCAGATTTTCATTTATTACCTGGTAATCAAGGACTCAACTACTGAGCACTTAGAAGAGTTAAATGCTAAGAGGAAAGAGTTACAATTGGATGGCAATATTTGTTCCCATTGATAATGTATCAACAAAAATACCCAACTTTTTGTGACAACCCAATATTTTTTGGTAAGAGAGATATGCAGGAACTTTGAATTTGCAGGGTATCGTTTCATGCTTTGAAGGTTTATCAGGTCTAAAGATAGACTACATTCATTCAATTGGGTGATGGTATCAGGTGGCTACATCTTAGCGGATGTTTTATTACGTAAACTGGGAACTCTTCCCATGAATACTTTGGGGCTTCCTTTGGGTGCTAAAGTGAAGGAGAAAGCCCTATTGAAACAGATAATTGAAAGTTCTCATGAAGACTTGTGGTTTCGGAACAGCTTTACCTTTCAGAGGGTTGAAGACTAGCACTCATTAGAAGTACAATATACCTCCCTATTTCTTACTTGTCTCTTTATTCTAAGCCTAGTTTAGATGCAAGAAGATTAGAAAGCATCCAAAAGAGGTTCTTTTGGGGCCACCCATAAATTATTTTAAATATGAGTAACTGAAAGTTGGTGGTCTAGACAGTTAGGGGTGAGATCCCTTCAACCCTAAAACAAAGCTCTTCTATCTAAATGGGAATGACATTCTTTATCAGAAAAATGATGTTTTTGAGTCTTTATAGCAACGTAATTCAATACTTGTCACAACTGATGGATAATCAGTGTGCAAAGAGGGAGCATCGAGATGAGCCCTAGGAAGTGGATCTATGGAAATTGGGAGGACCTTTTAGCATTGAACACGATCTCTTGGAGAAACAAATTTCTGCAGAGATCAATATTGAATGGTTTCATTTCACGACAATTTTGGTTAGCAAGACAAAGGATGCTCTAGCGAAGGGGAACAATGGAACAGCAAATGGAAGGTTGGTACAGCACATTGAGTTCTACAGCAAAACTCAAGATTGGGAGGTCTAGCTTTTTCGTAATTGTTTGGCATGCATAATGCCTTTCAGGGTTTTAAATGGGAAAGAGGAGGTGCTATGGTAGCACCGTAGGGTGGGATCTTCAATTTTATATCGGCCTATGAAAGCTATTTTGTGCAGACAATGGAAGTTGGGAGCCTTTCTTTTCTGTGGAAAATTTGCTAGAATATGTGAGAGTAAGTTATCTAATGCGTGTGTGCGCTTGGGAGATAACTCCAACTACAAAAAAATTGAAGAGAAGAGGTTGTGTATATTTGTCAGCAGGATGCAAAGACACTGATTCTTTTCTGAGTTTCTTCAACATTTCTAGCTTCTAGGTTGTGAATCGGAGGCAACCCCTTGGTGCTCATTATCCTTGCTACAAAAAATCCTAAGAAGTTAACATATATTGAATTATGCTCAATCAATTCAAGCCAACCAAGCATGTTAACAACAATCAAATCAATGAAATTGCCAATTCTTAAACCCTCATGCTCTTTAGCCATGGATGCATGATCCTCTTGTAATGGGGTTAAAGTTTCAAAGAAAAGTATGGAGTACCTGACTGAGAAGCTTTGGTTTGTCTTCAGTTGAAAAAGTTATTTCGTGCATGGTTCTACATGAAATACACTCAATATAAGTAAGGCTAAAAATTAACCAGAATCTACAGTTCACAAGGTTTATCACATTGATGAGAAAAACCAAAACCACCTCCCCCCCAACCACCACTTCTCAAGGAGTAGGAAAGACACTTTGGGGTAAGTGAAACTGAAAACTTAAAGTTATCGTTGAGAAGAGCATGCCCTCAGATGATCCAAATCACATGAATTGCATAAACCCACAAATCTCAGAAAAAAGCAAATCAATACAAGCAGAATTGTAATTAACTGCAGGTAATTAAAGGCTTAACAAGGATTCCTCATGGCATTGCACCAGAAAAGAGCAAGATTCTAATGAGAAATCTCTAGTTAACGAGAAATCATAATCAAATTATCACATTTATTAAACTAAAAGTCAATCCTTGATTGTGAATTTGTGATAATGGTAACTACACCTAGTCTTTACACAATACTAAATTGCATTTAGAAGGCATTCTTCAGCAAATTAGAACTTGTGATCTTGAGTTTAAATACAGTACCGAGAAAATTGTCCATTGGCATGAACAGAGTCATCTCCATCCTTTTGAAGAGATTCACTACCTTCTAAAGCAAGTGATTCAAGATTAGGTGATGATCCAAATGCGGGTGGAGGATGTATGCTGACAATGGAGCAGACAACCAAATGTCATCACCATGAGTTGTTACTTGTTAAAGTGTACGATACAAAACATGAAAGAAATTATAAGTCAGATGAATACCTTAGCCTGCTGGAGTAATATGTCGAACTCACATCCTCACTTTTAATAGGAGAACCTGAATGAACAGAATCAGTTGCATGCAATTCGTATGTGGGAAGAACCTGGAAGAGAGAAAATTCAACTGAATAGATCTGTGCAGAAGATTTCTTGAGGATAAACAATGTGTATAATCTACTAATCCGATTCAGTAATTTGCAAATGAGCAATACGACAAGTTAGTCGACATAGTCGGGCATATATTGATGTAAGGACAAACCAATTGATTTAAAAGACTAAAAATGGTGTATGCACAAGAGCAAAAAGCAGATTGTGAAGTCAGATTTAACACTTGAAACACCCAAAGAGTGCTTCCAGCAAACGAGCAACTTAACCCGATGAACCCTCACACAAAAGAAATAGTGCCTTTCACAAATAAGCAACCTACAAAGCTGCTGCAGAAATTCTCCCCTTAAATCCTGTGTCTGCCACCAGCAAGTTTCTTTCGGAGCTGCTATAAAATCTAGTTCTCCAATTACTTATCGAGGAATCTGGAATAAATATAGACAAAAATCGGCATAGTTATTTCTGTTTAAAAAGGTAATGTTGACAAATTGATCCTTGATTATCACCGTCCCCAATTCTCTCAGCCAAAAGATTGACTTGTGAAAGAGGTCAACTTGCCCTCTGTCCCAGTTCGGAATTATAGAGACAGGCAAGCAGAACTACAAAGATGCTTGGGCTCAGAAGGTGGTTCGTTTGTAGAATTGTATTTCAATTCTAGCTCGCGGCAGTAAGCAAAGCGGATGAATAGAGAAAAGAAAGAGGCCGTCATCCTTAGTAAGACCGGAACTTTTGCACGAGGAGTCAGCAGTGATGCATCGAACAGTTCCGCTCAGAAAGAAAGTCAAATTTGTAAACCCAAAAAGAAAAAGAAGCGAAAGAAAGGATGAAGTCACTTTACTTAACCAGGAAAGGACAAACATAGCATGGCATGACCCTTGAAAGCAAGCAACGGGCAGACGCAAAGTTGACAAGCCAAAGCAGGTCGCGAACGCGGCGCAGGGAAATGGTCCGCGGGTTCAAAAACACCACATGCGCGCACGTTTACGTGCCGCCGCTACCGAGCAATCCGAAAAATAATATTTTGAAGAGAAGGCCTGATCGCCTTCGCGGATCTATAGGAAACATAATATATATCGAGAGAGGCGAACATCACCTGCACGAGGCGAACATCGATGACGGGCCTATCGGCCGGATCGTGAGCCAGTTCCAGCAGTCGCTTGTGCATCAGCACGTCCTCGGCCCTCTCCACATTCACCTCCGAAGCGTACCTGAGATGCACTGACGGCGTTATAGGAAGCGATCACAAGCGCGATGTCATCTAATAACCTTCGGTCAGCGCGAACGAGAAGCTGCATGCGAGCGAACAACCGCAGAAATTTCATGCTCTGGCCATCGCAATCGGAAGTCGAGCAATAATGCGAAGAAATCAGGACGGAGAAACACACGGAAGCAAATGCCGGGATCGCAAGCGAGCGCGCTGCGCAAGTCCGCAATCGCTGGCGACGGCGGCGGGGAAAAAGCGGCCGACGGCGGCTGCGGGAAAGAGAGATCCGAAAATCGGAGCTTTCCAATCGGACGGGACCGGAGGGGCGCGGGAGGTTCTTAGGGCTTTACCGAGTGGGGAGGCGAGCGAAGTGAGACCAGAGCTCGTCGTCGAAGCCGGGCCTCGCGGCCTCCTCCTGGCACGAGCGGTGGAGCCGGCTCAGGATCTCGGCGTAGACGCCGCGCTTCCTCCGCGACGGAGGAGACGAGGCGGCGGCGGCGGCGGCGTCGGAGGTCTGGCTCACGCAGCTGGCGCTGTCCTCCATCACCACCATTGAAGCGCAGGAAGCAGGTAGAGAGAGAGAGAGAGAGAGAGAGAGAGAGAGAGAGAGAGAGACGAAGGAGGAGGAGATGGTTGTTTTGCGTTGATATGCTTTTTGCTCTAGCGAGATATATGTATACATAGACACACATGAACAGGTTGACGGCGACATGCTTGCTTATTTATTTATTTATTTTGTCAACTATGATCGGCTTCGGCTCTATGATTCTTTTTAATTACGTGCGATTAGGATATGCCTGCAAAAGTACACATATATATTTTAATTTCTGAAGGAAAATAAGTATTTTTGTCTCAAATTATTGTTCGGATAATTTTATAGATAATAGGTGATCGGTTCCAGAATGGAAACCGACCCACTCAGAACTGATCGATTTCAGAGTGGGTCGGTTCCCATCCTGGAACCTGGAACTGAACCGGGCAGGGTTGGTTCTCAATTTGTGGAACCAGGAACCAGCCCACCCGGTCTGGTTCCTAGGTTAGTCGCGGAATCGACTCCTTTTTCTTCTTTTTTCGTTTCTTCTATTCCCTACGAGTGGAAGTTTCTCAACAATAAAAGATTAAAAATAATTTACTAATCAGGATTTTCTTCGAAATGAAAATATAAAACATAATTTAAGAAATTTTGGTCGGTCCATCGGTTTGGTTCAGTTCCTTAGGAGGAATTTGGAACTACATTGGCAATTTGGAATCAAGTGTTGGACCGGTCCTGTGAGAACCACCCAATACCTACCCGTTCGATCCGGTTGGCGAATTAAACCCACACCGATGCACACCCCTAATAAATAGTCGATTACTTCAAATATAAAAGTACAAGATCTTTAGTCATAATAGTGATTTTTATCATCTCTAATCTATTGTCTCTATCATATATAATTAAAGCTAAAGTTGGGAGAATATTCGCTCATATATTCGCCATGTGGCATTTTTTTTTACTTTTGTGAATGTCACTTGACAAGACTTCTCATAATTTTGCCGCTTGGCTCACTATCGATTCTTAAATTTTTAGTTTATCAATCAGACATTCTCATTCACCTAATTGCAATTTAAGGTTACTTTGATTCACAAAAAGTTGTACCAAGACAAGAAAATACTAAGAAGTTTATTTCGTGAAAAATAAATTATTTAAAAAATATTTTGCTAAAAAACGATCGCTTGTATCTCTTGAATAATTAGTAATGAAAAATATTTTTATTATCAACTACAATTTATATCTACACATTTTCATGGGTAATGAAAATATTTATCATTAATTCATTTTTATAAATGATATAAGTAATTTTTTTAGGAAAATATTTTTCAAATTAATTTTTGCTGAAACAAACCTAGCCTGATGTCTCTACTATGACTATTATAATAACAACTGCATAGAACTTACCTTTTTTTTTTTTTTTGAGCACAGCTAACAATAATCCATTCATTTTTCAATTTCGACGACGTGGATTGAAAGGTCGACAAAGAAGATGACATTGTTCTTATTGAGTGAGAGTACATACCTAATGATATAATACAATAGTTTAGGAATTTAACTGAACTAATTAATTACGATGATATTTCACATTTGGGACGAAAAGTACGTACCTAATCGAGCAAACTAAAATCCAATAATGATATAATACACTTGACAAAAGTTTAGTAAAGGATTTTTTGTAACCATATAAATAAAGAGTTTGAAAAGCAGGTCATGCAATTTCATAAGTTTGTGAGAGATTATCGAGTCAAATTAAACCAATGAAGTAAAACATCCATCCCAAAACAAGTGGTGCAATTTCATCTTAGCTCAAACTATTATAGCCTTTTAATAAATAAATTGTCAAATATATCATTTACCCAAATAATCAATTTATCTTTAAGGTCTAGAGAAAAAAAAACATTGATTGTTTAATGTTAACCATTGCAATATTTTGATTTCATAAGCGAACTTAATAGCCAAAAGAATATAAACCTATAGCCGATTCAACCATTTGGTTCGATATTGGGGAAATGTATCAAAACCAAACAAGGTAATTCTATTAACACATGGACATTTTAACAGGAACGGATTTTAACCAATAGATAATGAATTTTATTAACGAGCATCCCTCGATATATATCACTCATCAAACGAGTTTAATGAAAAAATATTTTATTTTCAAAATATCAATTACACACATCACGATGACAATCAAAAACCTGATAACTTATTAATCTTTATTATAAGTAATCTTGAGGCACTTATTAAATAATTACTTACTTCTCGGGTTCCTTAATGCACTCGACTATCGTGTAATGATGTTTTGAAAATCTAATATTTTCAAAATATCAATTATACTTTCATTATACGTGGGTGCTTTGAGTTACTATCAATCAATGAAAATGGTTGGGGAGTTCATGAGGAAGATGAGGAATACAGACAACAGTCGCTATACGAGGAAAGGAGAGGAAAAGTGTGTTTGAGATGCCCCCCTTTTTCTCATTTGTGTGGTTTGAGACATTTGCATGTGACATTCATTAATTAATTTTTTTTTGGTAGAAAGCATGAATACGTGGGTATATGGTTGCGGCAATTACTTTTCATAGAAAAGGTTGAATATGTTAACTTTCAAAGTTAAAAAAATTACAGTAAAAATTGAGCATAAGAAGACTTTCTTTCCCGTTTATTAGTAACATTAGACAGATAGCGAGTGATCTATACAAAGAAATGAGCAAATAAGTTTTTTCAACCTAAGAATCGAACTGAATCGAACCGAACCTGTCTTGCCTAACCAGTTCTAGGCCAATTCACAGAGGGATAGAGTAGGTTTTGAGCTGGAATAATTGGGAAACCAGACTTGGTAGGTTATGTTCCCAATTCTATACCGTAAATTGTTGATTCTACTTGAGAATCGACTTCAGAATTTGTTTTAAGAAAAAGATCAATATGTTGGAAATGGGTTTCGAGAAATTCATCAATGTCTATTGGGAAAGATAGGCTGACTCAATATGTGCTTTGAAGATAATTGCGAACGAAATTCTATTAATATTTAGTTAACTGGACCGGGAAAGAGTCTATGTGCAATGACAAGCGAGATTTAAGCACGGGCCTCGGAAAACACATACTTATCCAACTAGCCTCAAATTATGTCCTAGTGTACCTCTCAGTCAACGTGCCGTGCAAATCTTGCTCGGAGGCATATTCCCAAGTTTATTCACAAAGACCTAATTTATTTAATGCATGGACCGACTAAATTAATCTTACTCTTTTTTAAATCCCAATCCGGAGCCCGCCAAATTAAGCATGAAGCGCGCAGTTTTAAACGTGGATTAACCTTTATAAAAAAAAAAAAAGAAGCTACTGAGAAACTCGAGAGAAACAACATGGAAATTGTGATTCGAAGCATAATAATATGCAGGTTGCTAATTAAAAAATATTATCCAAAAAAAGAATAAATTAAACGGGAAAAAAATAATCTTAAAAAAAAGTGTGACATTATGGTGGGCAGGAAAGCAGATTCAGATGGGTCTCCATTTATTTTGACCGATTCCAATTTCACGACATAATTATTTTTGTCCGAATATAATAATTCCGTGATCTATTTTTTTCTTTTTTCAAAATAAAAAAGGACGCTTGGATTAGAAAATCCGAAAAATAGGAAATATATTATATATCCGTTCGAAGGGCCAATGATCAAACGTCCTCATCCACGGGGATTATTTTGAATTAAATTTTAAATAAAGTTTAGTGGTTATATTATTCGTTAATTTTTGTAATTAATTAATTAATTCGAAATGAGATTTGGGTTGAATTGGCGGGGATGGGTTTGACCGCAACTCGGGGAAGAGGAAATTGGACTCCGTACGGGGTGACGTGGCACGCGGAGGGAGCGAGTTTGGGTTGACTTTTTTCAGGATTGGCATCCCTCCGGAGGATAAATCCTTGCTTTCGGTTCGGCAAAAGGACATTATAAGTATCATAACTTATGTACGGAGATTACTTTGGTACCATAACTTTTTTTCGGATCACTTTGGTGTCAAGTCGGAGGAAAAACGATCACTTAAATATCATAAGTTTTTTTTGGATTACTTTCGTGCTAAAATTTTTGAAAAACGATCACTTAAGTGCTAAAATTTTTTAAAAACGATCATTTAAGTGTTAAAATTTTTGAAAAACGATCACTTAAGTGCCAATCTCCGACAAGCCTTCGGCAAGTCACGTCAGCTTCAGAAATTAATAAAAAAAAATGCCATGTCGGATTTTGGGCGAAAAATTATGTACTGCACCGAAATTGGCACTTAAGTGATCGTTTTTCAAAAATTTTAGCACTAAAGTGATCGTTTTTCAAAAATTTTAGCACTAAAGTGATCTAAAAAAACCTTATGGCATCAAAGTGAGCGCTGTACACAAGTTATGGTACTTGTAGTGTTCTTTTACCCTTTCGGTTCGATATGCACTGAGCTTTCAACTAATTTTGATATTAATTCCCCTTCCCCCCAAAAAGAAGACACGTCACATTTTCGTTTATTAAATTTCTTAACAATATTCCAAAGAATAAACCTTCTTGTGTCATGTGGATGTGAATACATCTTATTATGAGCAATCGGTGTAGTTATCCCTCGGGACATTGTTACGAAAGCTTAACGTATGTTGCGGATTATACGGATCTATTCTCTCTATTCATGGATTAGGATTACATCGAGAGTTGAGCAAGACTACCGTGGGCAAGTTATCTACAGATTTTTCATGGAGCATGGGGGAAATAAAATCCTCAATCAAATCATTTGGACATTATAATAGAGGCTTCTCAATTGCCACGGACGGTTCAATTCTACCTATTCACAAATTAGGGTTACATCGATGGTCCAGACTGGCATAGGTCAATTATATATAGATTTAAATAGATCATCCGCGAAATAAAATCCTTTGGACATTATTGTAGAGATATAAACTTCCCACATGCCGCACGTTATATGAGTCAATTCTATCTATTCACAAATTAAGGTTACATTGAGTGTCGAGATTAGCATGCATAAATTATCTAGAGATTTAAATGTATCATCTGCAAAATAAAATCTTTTGGACATTATTGTAGAGACATAGACTTCCCACGTGCTATTCGCAGATTAGGGTTACATTGAGGGTTGAGATTAGCGTGCATAAATTATATAGAGATTTAAATGGATCATCTGCGAAATTAAATCCTTTGGACATTATTGTAGAGATATAGACTTCCCATGTGCCTTGCATTATACGGGTTAATTAAATCTATTCATAGATTAGGGTTACATCGAGGGTCGAGATTAGTGTGCATATACTATATAGAGATTTTAACGGATCATCTGCGAAATTAAATCGTCTGGACATTATTGTAGAGACATAGACTTCCCACGTGCCGCGCATTATATGGGTCAATTAAATCTATTCGCATATTAAGGTTATATCGAGGGTTTTGACCAGCGTGCATAAATTATATAGAGAATTACATGGAGCATATGCGAAATAAAATCCCGTGGACATTATGATAGAGACTAAACACATTACTCATATTATACATGTCAATTCTATCTATCCACAGTTTAGGGTTGCAATGTTGCATCATAGGTCGAGACTAACGTGGGTTAATTATATAGAGATTTAGATAGAGCATGTGCGAATTCAAATCCGTAAAAAGGAGTACGAGAGCCCAAAATCGTTGACTCTGACGTGGACGGTACTAGGAAAAAGGGCGATGACGTGGCGGTGGCCCTTCGAGGCTGCGAAGGGGCCAGTTTTGGGGTTAGGGCCAGTTTTGAGGTTAGGTATCGGCCGGTCTGATTTGCCTGCCCCACGTTGTACGAGCTGCCTGTCGTGTTGTCAGCTCCCCTTGTGCTTATCCTCCACCAAGTCCTTTGCAATGTCACGCATTTTCTTTTTCAGAAGAAAAGGTTCGATTGGGATAAAAATAAAAAGAGAGAATATCACTGGATAAGGTTGGGGGGGACGTATATCATGCATCATGGATTTTTCAAATACTAGGAAAAAAAGGGAGAGATAATGTAAATTATTTAAGAAGATATTACTCGGTAGGGCGACATCTATGATTCGCGAATACGGGAGATATGTCTAGTGTGGTAATCAAATCTGGAACTCCAATGACAATTTCGAGTAAGTTGATTTATCCGGTTGACCCGACTTTGTACATGTGTCGAGAGTTTATGTATGCATGAGTCGGATTGATGAGAGATCAAGTAGATAGGGAGGGAAATTGTTGAGATTGATAAGAGGTTCGATGGTTTGAATTGTCAAATAAGGAGTTTGCTAGGCAATTGTAAAAGGGTGAAAACTAGTTGGTTAAACCTTTGTGATTAGGCTAGTACTTGGTGTGGCCAATGGCCTTACAACTAGCGATGTATTCATTAAGTGAAAATTTGCAAAACTTCTATGAAGAATTATGGGATAAGTACATTGAAAGTTCTAAAACTTATTATGAAAGTGCAACTAAGTCCTAAAACTTTCAAAAAGTGTAATTAAGTACTAAAACTTATTATGAAAGTGCATTTGAGTCCAAAAACTTTCAAAATATGCAATCAAAACTTAAAACTGGTCAAATTAATCTAATCAAGTCATTCAATTGATTGCATTTTTTAAAGTTTTATGATTCGATTATACTTTTACGATAAGTTTTAGAAATCGATTATACTTTTTGAAAGTCTTAGAAATCGATTATACTTTTGTGATAAGATTTAGAATTTGATTGTATTTTTTTTAAAGTTTTAGAAATAATTTACCCTTTGGTGACAAGTTTTAGGACTTTTAATGCACTTATTTTAAGAATCATTAACAAAGTTCAAGGGGATTTTTCAAGACTCATCAGATCTCAAGTTCTCTTATTTCTTAATGTTTGGATTACACACCTAGAACGAAAGGCTACATGACAAAGTGAAAACCGATGTTAGAGAGAGGGGTTCATCGGGCAGGTTGGGCTCAATTTAGGTTTAATCTGTTGTCAAAGTCCACTCATCACATTAAATTTAGATAGTAATTTTTGCCGGGCTTGGGGTAAAGATTAGCCGGCCTAACTTTCTCATGTAAGAGTATTACTCTAGCCTGCCCATTTACTTAGGGGTGAGTAAAATGAACCACTCGAACCGGACCTAATTGGCCGGTTTTGGCCGTTTCCCAAGGCCATTGGTCCGATTCTAGGTTTTAATTTTTTTGAACCAGTAATTTTCGATCTAGTTCTCAGTTTCATGTGTGAAACTGCCCACTTAGACTAATTGGATCAGATCGATTTTTTTTTTGAAAAATATGTAAAAATTAAAATCCCTAATCCTCCTTAAGAGGATGAGTTTCGTTCATCCTGCCATATGTTGAAGGCATTTGTTACTTGAAGCCTCAAGCGGTTGATTGTAATTTGCAGGTAAAAGAACACTACAAGTGCCATAACTTGTGTACAGCATTCACTTTGTGCCATAAGTTTTTTTTTGGACCACTTCAGTTCTAAAATTTTTGAAAAACGATCACTTAAGTGCTAAAATTTTTTAACGACGATCACTTAAGTGCTAAAATTTTTTAAAAACGATCACTTAAGTGCCAACTTTGGTGCCATACACAACTTTTCGCCAGAAATCCGACGTGGCATTTTTTTTTTATTAATTTATGAAGCTGATGTGGCTCGTTGGCGGTTGGCACTTAAGTGATCATTTTTCAAAAAATTTAGCATTTAAATGATTGTTTTTTAAAAATTTTAGCATTGAAGTGATAAAAAAAAACTTATGACACTTAAGTGATCGTTTTTCCTCTAACTTGACATCAAAGTGATCCGAAAAAAAGTTATGGCACCAAAGTAATTTTCGTACATAATTTATGGCACTTATAGTGTCCTTTTACCATAATTTGCATATCGTCTTTCTTTGAATCATGTAGCACAAGCATTTGTTTTCTACGAAACAAACATTTCTAGGACTGACAATTGGATGGCTTGAATAGAAGCCACTATATTGGGAGCAACTACAAAATCCAAAAGTTCACGGATTACTTGCTTTAAAAAAATAATATCATTGGGTCCCACCCAAGAACCAAATCGAACCAAATCGGACCAATCGAACCAAAACCCCCTAGGAACCGATCACCCCTACATTTACCTCTCAGACCCCTCAAGCTCGGCCCATCCGCCCATTGATCATTTTAAATTGTAGATAGAGCTTTTGAAGAGTTTAATATTTGCCCTAACACATAGAGTAGAAACTTTTCTTGATTGGATTTATTAAAAAAAATCAGTTTCTTCTTTATAATTTGGGGTTTCAGATGGAATATTGCCATAGGGGATTAATTTGCTTGAAGTTTGTGCACTTTTGCAGCTAAAATTATGAGGTGTTTGAATTTTTTTGAGCATTTTTAAGTAACCCTTATGTGAGAGAGTTTTGTAGTCCCTAATTCATGAACTGTCCCGTTAGTTTCTCAAAATCATACGAGCATTTACAAATATGCTAATTGTGAATTTCTATGGTTTTTCTTTCTGTTTATCATTTGGTTTTCGCTTATGAAGATTATTTTTAGATCGAACTTAGTGCTTGTGCTTAGTTTCGAATGTATGAACAATATCATCACAATTGTTGCTTTTTGTTGTCGTCGTCGTCATTAGTGTTGCTATTATTATTATTGCAGTATTGATTAGTTTCCGTCTGTTTCACAAAAAATGAATGATTTAGAAAATATTTTTGTAAAAACTATTGTTTGTATTACTTACAAAAATAAATGAATGATAAATATTTTATCACCCACAAAGATATTTAGACACAAATCGTTGTTGATCAATTAACTAATTGTATCAAGCGGTGCAAGCGATATTTTTATAAAAACATTTTTTAAATCAATTATTTTCCGCAAGACAAACATAACCCAAATATGAATTTTAATAAGTTAAATTCACATCACTCGGAAGTGCAAAGGAATAAGCAAGTGAGGGGGTTTTTGGCAGTCACCCTTGAGAATTTCTAGAAATGGAAAGCTAGGACCTAACTGCTAGGAAGTACCGACATGTTTGCGAGGCAACCGTGTCGGTGTTGGACACATGTTGCATGTTCGACACAAGGCCGACATGTGGTCAACGCATTGGACACATCGGCAACACGCGAGTTGGGAATCTCGACACGTGATTTCGACATGCACGTGGTTAATTTTATAAATTTCCAAAAGTTTAGGAGTCAAAATGTAAATTTATAAAAAAAATTTAAACAAAGAAAAGAATAGGGAGAAAGCTCAATTACTCAGTTCTTTTGTGCCTTTCGTGCCCTAAGCTACTCAATTAGTCAGCTCTTTTGTGCCTTATGCTTCTCATCTCCATCTCTCAAATTTCCCACGACGTTGGAGACCTGGCAATGGTCGACGTTGAGAAGGTCGTGTGCATCACCGGAGTGTCTAGTTTCATCGTTTCGTGGCTTGTCAAGCTCCTCTTGCAGCGCGGCTACACTGTCAAGGCCTCCATTCACGATCCCAGTTCGTTCTCCATCCCTCTCATTTTCGTTTTGGTTCGTCGTTCGTTTTTTTCCTGGAGCTGTGTCTTTTGCGTGATGATTGACACGAGTGACGGTTTGATTTTCCATGATCAACTGATTTTTGCTTCTTGATGTGCTCTCGTGTTGTTAAGCATGGTCTGTTTCGTCCATTATTTTGTGCGATTCTATTGTTGTAGATGAAAGTTCGTGCATTTGTAGTTTGAGATTGCGGCTAAGTAGTTTTGGTTTTGGCTGGATTGTTTTGAAGTGATCGAGGCTTGTAGCCGTTGAGTGAGGTTTAGAATTATCCAATTGTATATGCTTTTACTCCGGCCTATAGAAAGGTTTTCCTTTTGCTTCTTTTCCGAGCTTTTCTAGAGTATAGAGGAGTCATCTCATGAGATTGTTAATTATAAGATGAGAGTGGTTAGAGGTATAATTAATCTGAATAAACCTTTTTTCTTTTGGCCTGCACATGCCGAACGCAAGGTCATTCTTCCAAACTGAAGTAGTTGCCCCTTCATGTTATTGCTATATAACTTATATTGTCTCTTCGGGAATAAAATCTTACAAAATAGCAAAATCGATGATGAGTATTGTGTCACATTTACTGGCTTCTTAATGTTTTGCTATTCTTTGACAGAATAGAGCTTGTAATTAAGAGCAAAAATTGATGTGCTTAGTAGTTATTATTATATCAATATGTGTTTATTTGTAGTATTACCAATATTTATTAAATTTATGGTTCTTGTAATTGTATTTTTTGTGCTTGATTTCAAGCATGGATAGTAGCACTTCTAGAACACAAGGGCCTATGGCT
This sequence comes from Syzygium aromaticum, assembly GCA_024500025.1. Taxonomy (NCBI): domain Eukaryota; kingdom Viridiplantae; phylum Streptophyta; class Magnoliopsida; order Myrtales; family Myrtaceae; genus Syzygium; species Syzygium aromaticum. The sequence continues at coordinate 19,503,030 of CM044891.1, forward strand.
ACATCTACCAATGAAGATTCCAATAAACCACCATGGAGGTATGTTATTGAGTTAGCTACTCATAGCGATGCGGAGCGAAATTTGCTTTGGAAATGAAATTATTGCAGAAAAGATTTTAGGAGTTTATACACGAGAGTTAGGGCCCATTTATTGATGATAAGTGGAAAAGGAATTGGAAAATGTTGAAAAGTAGAAAAAAAGATCTTTTGCATATGGAAAGATTATATCAAGAGGTCAATATTAGAGTAGCGAATCTTGCGCCTACAAATGTACCTTTGTCCCCTTTGCATTTATCAATTAGTGGTGGTTGTGGTGGTGGGATGGATTCATCCTTTGGCTCTACAAAAAGGAAGATTGGAAGTGGGAGTGGAGGATCATTTGAGAATGCATTCAACATGACTCATTGGGAACATTTATATTATGAGATTGCCAGGATGCTTTATTTGGCGAGATTGTCGTTTAACCTAGCAAGGAACCCTTACTTTCAATCCGCTTTTACTTATGCCGCTAATCGTAACATTGCGAGGTATGTACCACCAAAATATAATTTGTTGAGGTTCACTTTGTTGCAATAAGAGAAGGCAAATATTGATAGATTGTGTGCACTTATTAGAGACATGTGGAGGGAGAAGAGTGAAAGTGTTGTGAGTGATGGATGGAGTGACTTACAAAGAAAATCATTTATTAATTTTATAGCGGTGTCAGATGGAGAACCTATGTTTATAACATCGATTGATTGTTCGGGAGAAACAAATGATATGCATTTCATTTTTAACTTGTTGAAAGAAGTAATTAATGAGATTGGCCATGAGAATGTGGTCCAAGTAATTACGGATAATGCGTCAAATTGTAAGGGTGCGGGACAACTCATTGAGCAAGAATTTCGATTCATTTTTTGGATGCCTTGTGTGGTGCACAACCTTAATCTAGCTTTGAAGAACATTTGTGCCGTAGAGAATGCCGAGACCAATCAAGTAATTTATGAAGAATATAGTTGGATTTCAAAGATTGTTGATGAAGTTATGCAAATCAAACATTTTATCATGAACCATTCCATGAGATTAGTAAAATACAATGAGTTTGTTAACTTGAAGTTGCTTTCCCTAGAGGATATACATTTTGCTTCAATGATTGTAATGCTTAGGAGGTTTAAGTTGATAAAAAGTGGTGTTCAAAGTATGGTTATTTGTGACAAATGGAATATCTATCGAGATGATAATCAAGGGAGGGCTAAGTTTGTCAAAGAGAAGGTGTTGGATGATTTTTTGTGAGATTCAATTGATTATATACTTTCCTTTATTGCTCCTCTTTATGATATGCTTAGAATTTGTGACTCCGACAAGTCTTATTTTCATCTAGTTTATGACATGTGGAATTCAATGATTGAAAAAGTGAAGAAAGCTATAAATGAGCATGAAGTGAAAAGGCTAGATGAGGAGTCTACATTTTATGAGGCGATTCATACAATTCTTGTGGATTGTTGGACTAGAAACAATACTCCACTTCATTGTTTGGCACATGCCTTGAATCGTAAGTAAGTTCTACAATTGTATGAGATTATTACTTTAGTAGTTGTTTTTTCTTTGACATGATAATATAATACTCCTTACTTATTATGGTTTTCTATTTTTATTTTATTTTATTAAATAAGGTACTACAGTAATTAATGGCTCAATAAAGATCCTTCTCGAGTTTCTCCATACAAGTATAATGAGATCATCCGAGAGAGAAAAAAATGTTTTAAGAAATTGCTGCGACCGACCTCCGGTTTTATTTAAAAAAAATGAGGGTCTCGCCTAGTATGCTCTAAATCTAAGTTTGGGACTTAACTCGAGCTCTCTCAAGCCCATATCATATCGCGACTTAGAGTTTAGGTTTTTAACCTGCAAGTGATTTTTATTTAGGAGTCACTACTAATCAGTTTGAGGTGGGTCGATTAGACACACAAGCAAGACAATAGGAGATTTACTTACTTCTGCAAACTAGAGATTAAATGAGTTCGAGGACTTGGTTACATTAGTTGAACAACTAATGCATTTTTGATACCTTTTTATCACGTTCATTTCAAAAAATATTCATCAAGCAATTTGAATTGATTTTAGGATCTTTCTCCTAACATGTGAGCTGATTAAGTGAGTGCACAATCATTATTGATTAGCAATTAAGATAAATAAGTAGTCTAGGGTTCTAACTCTAACTAAGGTGACAATATTCAAAATATAACAATTTATGCAATTATATTCTAATTAAAAACATACATAATAATAACACAACAGTAGTAAAAATAACATGTAAAATACTACCGTATAGCCCTATGACAATTTATGCAATTATATTTAAAAAACAACATGAATAATAATACAACAACAATTTAAAATATTTAGATATGTCATATAATTTAGAAAAATATTGGACAATACTTATATCTAAATTATATCCCAATTTTAAAAGAATTTTTCATAAAAAAATTTAATATAATATTAAAACTGGGTCGGGTCGGAACTGACTCGGGTCAACAAACCCAACCCATGTCGAAATTTTAGATCCGACCCGAGTCAAGGGGTCAACCCGGCCATTTGACCCAAGTATGGATCGAGTCGAGCCCGGTTCGATGGATAAAGAAGAATAGGGCCAGTTTGATCGGGTCGAATCGGCCTTATTCGGCTTGCAGACCGGTTGGACTGGTCTGCAGGCCGGTTTAGGGACAACTTCCGTGTGTCTGGGCACACGAGAGCTTTGGTTGGCGAGATCCGGTAGTCTCGCTAGATGACCTGGGCCACCAATGGTTTGGGTCTTCACCTCAAGAACCCTAATTTACCTTCTCTGACGACCGGGCCCGCTGTCCGACCGCCTACTTGCCGCTCGGCGAGCAACAACTACCTCGCCTCATTGGGGCATTTCATCAAACACTTGGTGTGCATGATTTATACCGGGGGATCTTGACCCCATATGGCGACCTAGTCGACTCCGACGGCTATGGCTTGCCTCCGATGGTGAGTAGAGGCCAGGACTAGAGACGGTATGGGCTGGAATTCGCGTGAAACGGCTAGCGCAAGTCTCGGTCAAATCGTGCAAAAAAAAAAGGGGTGAAATAGGGGTCTCGAGGCCAGGAAGGCTCACTGGTTTGTGTTGTCTTCTAGGGGGTCTTCGGCTGTTTTGTTGGCCACGGTGGAGCTGTTGGTTCCCCTTTCCCATTTTGGCGTCGTCTCGGTAAGCTCTCATTCTCTCTACTTCTCTCTCGGTTTGTCTCTTACTATGCTCTGTTTTTCGCCCGAAAAGGACCGCTGCTCTCTCTCTCTCTCTCTTCTTCAGCCTTTATGGGCGATGGAAGCCACTTGCTTCATCCCAAGGTTGCAGCCTTAATAGCCCTTGCGTCAGCCTACTCTGTGCTACGATTTTGGTGGTTGTTCTAAGCTGGTGCAAGGGAAGAAAAAATCTAGCCCTGCTTTTTTGACTTCCATGGTCACAGAGGAAAAAGAGAGAGAGAGAGAGAGAGAGAGAGAGAGAGAGAGAGAGGGATGGGACGGGACTGGCTATCAACACCTTCCCCTGCTGATGCTTACATGCTTGGATGGGGACGCCAAGGCCATTCGGTCGTTCGTTGATTGGACGATCTGAAATAAGGGAGACCAAAGGAAAAGGATTGGCGTCGGAGGTGAGAGACAAAAGAAAAGAAAGGGAAAAGCTGGGCTGGGCCCAGCTTGTGACATTCTAAATTCGACTCACTTCCAGGATCAATAAAATAAATGTATATTTCTCATTTCATTTTAGTAAGTCTCGCATGGAACTGATCACTCTTGGAATATTGACTCATAGGGAAAGGCTAACTAGAAAAACGGTACGTGGACTCAGGAACCCGACTGTAAATCGAGCTCCGATTCCGAAGAACAACGGGGGAATATTTTGGGCTAATGTGGGTCGATCCTAGAAGGGCGACGAATTGGTTTGGCCAACGACGTATGATCAAATCGCGGGTGATTCCGCATGACTAAGAGTACGCATGGTGAACAATCCTAAACTTATTCCGAACGATCGCGACCCCCGGGACTAGCGATAAATCCTCACGTTTTCTTGGAAATCGAGATCGTCACGACTCGAGTAACTCTAGGTCGATAAGCGTAACCCCTAAAAAGTCGCCTGTTAGTAAGAGACGCTAAAATCACATTTGAGTAAAATTGATCGTTGAGTTGAATTCGAACTTGAGTTTTGAATTTCACGGACGTACACGACTAATTTGCAAGAACGACATCGTATTAGTGTGGCCAACCATATTTGGGATAAGCATGGTTGAGAAATGGAATTTTGGACCGGGAATGAAAAATTACCGTTTTGCCCTTAGACCTTAAGCTTTAATTTCAAATTTTTAGAGGTTAAATTGGACATGTTCAGCCCCCCCTTAGTGGCCGAAAATGATAGACCAATAAGCCTCCACCATTCTTGCTCAATTCCAATCCTACTCTTAGATATTTTGATCAAGATATAATCTTAACCCTTGATTTCGGATGGATGTGATTGGCCTTTAAATTGTGGCCATTGAATCAACTTGTGAGTGGGGCGGGTAGGTTGGACATTGTGAGTGGGGTTGGTCAACCATCCCCACTCAAGGTTTTACATAAAACCTCTCTCACTCTCACTCTCACTCTCCCCTCATTCCCCCTCTTGGCCGGCCACTCCCCCCTCTCTTTCTCTCCATTCTCTCCTCTTATTCATGTGGAGAAGCCAACCACCGCTGGAGCAGCCAAGCCGTCGCCGCTCGAGCGCTTCCGCTGTCCACGCGACCAGCTCGTTACCACCATCATCACCACTTGTCTGTCTCTCTCACTCTTTCTTCCCGTCGTCACCACCACCACCACGGACCACCCCCCCGCCTTGGCTGTGCACCGTCGTACGAGCACCGCCGTCGCCGGTCCGTGACCGACTCGCCACCACCACCGCCACCCTTAGCCTTTTCTTTTCGTTTCCACGGCACCACCATCACTAGCATCCTTCCTCACCCTCCGATTTAGCCGTGAGTCACCAGTCATCGTTCGCCATCGTATGCCGCCCGTGGAGCCGCCGGAGCACCCGCCAGCCCGGTGTGAACCAGCCACCGTCCAACCTGTTTCTCCCCTTGTTCGGCCTCACTTGGAGCATATGATTTTGGGTGAGTGGAAACCCTAAACCCTAATTAGGATTTTGTACATATTTAGACAAGTTTATGGGTTAATTAGGGCATTTTAGGGATTGTTTAAATGGCTGGTGATTAGGTTCGATAATGAGATGATTATGGCGGCCTAATGTGATGATTTGAAGGTGGATTAGAGGTCTAGAATGGGCTGGTTAGTGGTTGACCATTGTAGGCTTAATTGAACTTTGTGTGGCTAATCTAGGGTTTAAATGTGGATTGTCATATGTGCCTTGATTGTCCATGTAGTGGTTGAATTGTATTTGGTTTGGGATTGATTATGTGATGCCATGTTGAGTGCTTGGTGTGACCGAGAATTGAGAGGCATGGTGGGCCTTAAGCATGTGTAATTATATTGATTTAATTGCATGATTTCGGGTGCCAATTAGGCATCGTGGCTGATTTGATGTAATTAGTTAATTGAACATGTTGACCTGTTGAGTTGAACATGTTGTGGTGTTAATCGAGCATGTGAATATGTTAAATTGAGGGTTCAATGTGGATTGTATGAATGCTTGATTTTCAGATGACGTGGCCATGAGTTGTGCATACCGAGCATTAGCATAACATGTGCATCATGTGAGTGTGCACGAATAGCATTGAGCATGTGATCACCTAAAATGCCTTGAGGCGTTCTATACGCGGGGTTCATATAATAATTGGTGAATTGTGTACGTGTGATCACATAAACCCTGAGGCGTCCCACACGCGGGGTAATGAACCTGTCCCGATGTGTTTAACGCGGGACGATGCCTGGAATACCAGAGGCTGGCCAACCTAAGGCATCCCATGTGTGGGTTGTGTTGTGAACATGAGATGCCTGGATTACCGGAAGATGGCCAACCTGAGGCGTCTCACACGCGGGTTGAGTCATGGGCCTGATGTATTTAACGCGGGCCGGAGATTGATTGGAAAGTGATGGACGTAATGCGTTTAACGCAGGTCGGAAGTTAATTGAGAAATTGGCACGTGTGCGAATTGTGCATTGATGAGTGCAAGCATATGCATGGCAATGGTACGTGTGCGAAGTGTGCATTGTTGAGTGCTAGCACATGCATGGCAAGCAATCATGGCCAATTGATATGTGTATGTGCCATTGTTGGGTTCAGTATTATTATTATGTGCTTAACCTGCAAGGTCAAGATTATGTTTGATTTGGGCCCGAGGGTCTAAGTCGCTTGATTAATGGACATTTTGTTTGGTTAGTAGCTTGTTTGAAGGTGCATGTTAGCCTAGTTTAAGTTTAGGGAGCTTATTCGCTGAGATTTATTCTCACTGTTATTAAAACCCAACATTTTAGACCTCCAGCCTTGAGGATGGCAGGAGTATCAACTCATTTTGGAATCCCGTACTGCATAAAGCATTCGGTGATCGAGTACCCCGTTTGGAATGGGGAGACTTATGTTAGGCATTTTACCACCGTTTGGTTTGATATGGGCGAGCCACAATTTCAGGCTCATCAATATCTTGGTTGGTGTTTTCTGGACCAGTTTGGCGTTTATGGATCCCTTAGGACTTTTGATGTCTCGATAGACGGGTTAGGTCACTGGGATTTGCATGTAGCAGATGAGGAGGTGGCCAGCCCCAAAGCCGTGTCCGAGGAGGATTCTAACCCCCGACCCGTCATCTTCGAGATGGATTCCGACTGCGAGGAGGAGAAGGCCATGGAGTGGGAGTCTGATCCCGAGCCAGAGCCGATGGAGTTGGAATTAGAGCTGGATGATGATTTCAAGGAGGAGCTGTTGGAGGTTGAGTTCGTGCCTGAGTCCATGGACTCCAAGTTCGAGTTATTTGATGACTCATTCAAGTCTTCCGGATCCGACCCGGACTGGAATCCATAGGGGTTAGCTTGACCATAGCTAGGGTTTAGGGTCGACACTTTTTGACAGAAGCCCTTCTTAGGTGTAATACCTGACCGCCCGAGCCACGTACCTCTTTTTGACGTTAATGGCTTGCTAACCCGTTTTGGTCTATGTATATTGCTGTCTATTGGATATTGTAAATACTCTTTGTTTAATGTAAGTTTGTATTTATGATGTTCATTACTATCCTTGGTCATGTTTTATTATGTACGAGTGTTTGATTGGTTCCGCATGTGTATTGTTCTCTGATTTGCGTTTGGGGTCGACGATGAGTCCTGGGACGTCGCACCAATACGACCGAGGAAGGGGTTGTCACGCGCCGTAGGGTTCGGGGCGTGACATAACTTGCATGGGGGGAAGGAAGGAAAAAAGAAAAAAGTGGATCGGGCTCGCGTGAGGAAAAAAAGAAGGGCCGGGTCGACCCGACCCCCACCTAGCCCAACTTGAATTTTTTTAAATAATTTTTTGTAATTTTTTCTAAAATTTTGAAAGCTAATTAAGAAAATATGCTCTAATAAGCCCTATTAATGCAAATGTACCTATTTTCTATATGCAATGCAATTAGATAAAAATAATATATATCTTTTATTTTGGGAATTGATTAAGAAATTAACTCCTAAATTTTGCATAGTTAATTTTGGGCAAAAATTAGAAAATATGTGTCAACAGCTGCTTCTCTTTGAAGGTGAGTTCGCAGAGGTTACATTCAAAAATAAAATGACACCTAAATATGGCCTATGCATGAATGATGAATGTTATTTTTGGTGGGACTGTGAGTCCCATTTTTTATGATGTGATATAAGATGATACATGCTAAAGCAAATAAAGATATACCTGAGGCTACTTACCTTACCGGGAGGGTAGAGTGTCCTAGGTAGTTGATATTGTGTGTTGAGGACCCAAACCTATCTTTGATCGCCTTTGATTTCATTTGTCTATGACTCGAACTTATCTTCGGTCGCCTTGACGGGGTTTTGCTTTGTCGAAGTAACTGCGTCCTATCAAAGGTACCTAAAAAGGACTTGATGTGAACAAAGAGGGGTCAGTCCCATATTCGGGGGTACCATAATAATTGTAGGTACATTATGAACAGAGGGGTCAGTCCAATATTCGAGGGGTATCGTAACAATTGTAGGTATATAGTGAACAGAGAGGTTAATCCAATGTTCGAAGGGTACCAGAACAATTGTAGGTACATGGTAAACAGAAAAGTCAGTCCAATGTTCAAAGGGATGCCATAACAATTGTAGGTACGTGATGAATAGAGGGTTCAGTCTAATGTTCGAGAATACCATAACAATCATAGGTACATGGATTTTTGGAACCGAACATTGGTAGAAAAAAACTTACCTGTGCTGTTCCTACCTCTTAAGGGCATGTCTCCTGTTAGACAAGTTTTTGTGCAAAGAACATATGCATTCATTGAAGGAATAGACAATTGAGGCTATTCTAGAATACACATGTCTTTCTGAGGTATCTTGGTTGTATCTCGCGTAATGAGAAATGCTTTTCTTTTTAAAAGGAACACCTGGTTCAACTTTCGGGTGGTTTGAGAAGAGTTCTGATGAAATACTTGGGGTTTTTTATCCAGAGGTTTGATGTATTATCTGCTAAATAACCGACCTTTCTCTAGACATTTCTCTTAGGATGGTAAAGAGAGCTTTTCCAGTATCCGAATTTTTGTGGCGTACCACTAGGGAGTAAGACTCCAAGCAAATCGTATCAATTTTTGTTGATGGGACTTAAAGCTGTGAAAGCAGTGTCCATGAAAAGGGGGACTACAGGCTTATAGGGGCATGTCATGTCTTTTCTGCTGGAGAGAACATTTGAGATTTTTTTTGGGACATCTTTAAAGACACTCTAAAGGTCAGATGCTTTTTGAGTCTTTGAGGATATTTTATCTGTCAAAGACGATTAGCACAAATATGCATGTATTCATAAAGGATATAGACAAGTTATGCTATTTCAGAATGCGCATTTGAAAGTTTATATGTGATTATTTTGCCATGTTTGCATCACCAAATAACCACCAAGGATAATTATCAATTGAGACAATTTTGGTTTGCAAGGTGAACTTATCAATATGCTAAACGGGGGATCTTCAATAAAAAAGACTTTCCACCCGCTCTCACTGAAAAGGGCTATCTTATCCCAACCATTAATATGGGAACATTGAAAACACTCAACCTGACTGTCATCACATAAATAAGGGTTTGAGTTTTCTTGTAAGCGGTACGATCTTACCAAACTGAGAGGTCTTTACCAGGATCGTAATGTAGGCTTGGTCAATAGCTTAATAAAAAAGACTGTCCGAGTCAAGACCACAAAAGAAAATACTCCATGATCATCGCCAGGTTTACAAGTCAAGAACCCTGCAAAATGTGATAGCAGTAATCTTGCTCGCACTTCCTCGAACGATATTTATAAACATTTGAAATTTTACGTTAATTCAAGTGCCCTAATCAAAAGAGACTTTATGAGGGATATAACGTAGGCTTAACTCACAGGTTGATACATGAAAGATCGTTGGGCTAAAAAATGTGTGTAAGGGTGAGAGTTGGTGATCATCTTGACGTTCTCGCTTGTCTTTTTCTTCATTACTTTGATCTTTTTTGCAAATTCCTTGGATAATCCTATTCTTTGGTTTCTTGGGCTTTTGTCCAACAATGACAAATTCGCTTGGGGATAAAAATTCTTTTGTCTTTTTTATTGCTTTTTTATTCATGGGCATTGGCATTTACTTTTACTAAGTACACTGCTTTTTTGTTGCCCCTAGTTTTTAGCATTTTCTTTTTTTGCTGTTCTTTTGATATTGTTAGGGACTAGCCTTGACAAGTTTGAAGAAGACCGTATTATTAGGCTCTTGAGGTCTTCATCTTCATCCAGTACTTTGGACCATGATGCTCGAACTTTGGTGATCTTCGCATTGCACCAATGTGGGGGATGATCACTAATTAAGTTCGTACGAAATGAAATTGCTAGGTCAATTGGGCTAACGAGGGATATAAGTGTATGGGATAGAAAATAAATTACTCTTCGTCATCTTAAGGCACTTAAATTATTGTGAGAGTTCAATTACAATAATAACACTCAAAGATTAATGCAAGTGAGAGCCAGAAAATTTCTATTCATTTTTCTCACTTCGCGATGCCGACTTACCTTGAGTTATCCCAATGTGGGGTGATTCTTGATAGGGGTAGTTTGAAAGGAGCTTCCAAGTGTATGAGCTCAAAATGATTAAGCAAAGGATCACCAATAGTATATGGGGTAGAGAAATGAATTGCCTTTCGTTATTTTGGTTATTGTACCTTATGCGAGAAATCCTTTTACCTTGCATACATGAAACCTTTTCACTTGTCTCGCTAGGGTTTAGTACGTGAGAATGTGTATAGACTAAGGATTGCCTTTCATCCTCTTGACACCTCTCGTTCAGTATATTGGAGCAGTTTGACACCATTCGTCGAATTGTCAAAATTTTCACATGAAATTGGTGAATTAAACATGTAAAATTACCATACAAACTTCCTTTCCAAAAGACATGCGATGCACTTGGGGCAGAATTAACATCCATTTACTTTAACATGTTTCCTCTTTCCTTGTTTCTTTGTACTCTTATGAGAAGAGTTTTTAGGGAAAAAGATACTTACCTATGCTGTAATGGTGAGGCAAACCTGTAAGGTAATAAGAAAGACCGTGTTAATGAACGGCTCTTTGAGAGACAGAAATTGGGAATGATACAACATTACCCTTCGTGACTCCCTTCATTTGAGTTTAAATTGACAACTCCTTGAGCTTTCTCGAATGTCAATAATTTCTGTCGAAAATAGCATGAGTTCATGTTAGAAATGAAATGATAAAGGGTAATGGGAACGATACCAAATTACTCTTCCTCCATTTTGCCTTCAAAGCTAGCAAGGTCTTTTCTTTTGCGACTCCTTCCTGATTTGTCTTAAAGCTCAAATGAAATCCTCTATAATTAAGTGTGCTCCCAAATAGACGGTCCTATCCTCGGCACCTGTTGTGTCAATGGAGTCCAGGCATGTTGAGGAGCTTCTCAGAAATCCTCTGATTCCTGACTACACAGGGCATGTGCATTGCTTGCATGAGAATCTTCGTAGCTAAGCTAATTTCTACTTTAAATGTCTTTGACTGATATGAGCATGACTAACATCAAGACTTCCATGATTGTCAGGATTGGCCTTGATGCCATTTTGTCATATGCAAAGTCCTTTTCAGTTAGACTTGCTACTAGAGGTGTCCTTATCAATAACATTTCTGCCAATTCCCTTGTTATCAACATGAATATATAAATTATTTCAAGGATAGTACTTCTTCACAACATTAGAGTTGATTGGGTTAGATAATTGATGTCCATCCATCTCAGTTAGAATCAAAGCCCTTCCAAGGAGTTCCTTTTTCATGACATAGGGACCTTTGTAATTTGGAGCGAACTTACCTTCAAGCTCGGGTGGTAATGGTAGTACTTTCCTCGGGAAAAGATCGCTTACTTCGAAGTGTCTTAGGCGTACCTTTCGATTGAATGACTTGGCTACCTCTGCTGATAGCATTGACCATGACAAAGAGCTTTCAGCCGCTTTTTGTCGATCATATTTAACTGCTCCAATCTTTGCTGCTTCCACTCTGCATTAAACAATTTTACTTGGGACAATACCCACAATGAGGGGGATTTCTACCTCAACAAGCAGTACTGCTTCATTGTCGTACACCAAGGAAAAAGGGGTTGCCCTAGTAGATGTCCGAATTGATGTTCGATATGCCATAATGCAAAAGACAATCTTTCATGCCGATTTCGGTAGTTCTCCGCAGTTTTTGCTAAGATTTTCTTGATATTTTTATTGGCTGCCTCAATAGCTCCGTTAATTTGGGAATGATAAGGAGATGAATTCAAATGACGGATCTTGAATTCACTAAATAAATTATCAATAAGCTTGTTATTTAGATTCGTTCCATTATCTATAACAATGGCTTCAGGGACGCTATAGTGGGCGATTATGTCGCGCTTGATGAATTTCATCACATTCCGAGCAGTGACATTGATATATGATATGGCCCCGATCAACTTGGAAAAATAATTAATTGCAACCAAGATAAATCGATGTTTATTTGATGCCTTTAGATTGATTGGGTCGATCACATCAATGGCCTATATTGAAAACGGCCATGACTCAGACAACTGATGTAATTTAGTTGGAGGGGCATTTATCTTGTTTCCGTGAATCTGACAATGATAACAATTTCAAATATGTTGAATGCAATCGCTTTCTAGAGAAAGCCAATAATAACCAAATCTTGTTATTTTCCTAGCCAATAAGCGTCCATTCATGTGTGGACTGCATACCCCTTCATGCAATTCTTGCATAATTTGAGTTGCTTTGGTCACGTCTACACATCTTAGCAAAATAGAATCATAAGACCTCTTGTATAAGTTCTCACTACTGACGAAAAATTTCGTTGCCATCTTCATTATGTACCTTCTGTCTGCAGCGGTACTACCTTTAGGGAACTGCTGCTCCCTGATGTAGTTCATGATGTCGTAATACCATGGTTTGCTATCGGGTTCCTCTGTCACAGCCATGCAATGGGCTGGTCTGGTTAGGACTTCAATCTTTAGAGGTTCTATTTCCAACCCATTAGTGACCTACAACAAAGATGATAGCATGGCCGGCGCATCGGCGAATTGGTTATGAGATCTAGATAGGTATCAAATGAGACTTCATTGAATTCTATCACCAATTCTTCTGGATAGTCATGATAAGGTACTAACTTAGCATCTCTAGTCTTCCATTCACCCACAGTCTAGAGGATGATTAAGGCAGAATCACCAAACATTTTTAGTTTGGTTATTTTCATGTCAACTGTTGCTTGTAGACTGAGAATACACGCCTCATACTCGACTATATTATTAGTGCAAGGAAACACTAATTTTGCAGCTACAGGATTATGTTGCCAATTTGGGGATATCAAGATTGCCCCGGTGCCAGAACCAGATAGGTTTACTGCTCCATCGAAGAACATAGTCAACGTATGTTCTTCTGTCGATAAAATGCGATCATCTGGAAAATCATCTTCATGTGTTTCCCTAGGGCATTCGGCCAGCATATCAGTGATCACTCTACTTTTCACTGATTTTTGCGACGATGTTTGGATGTCGAATTCCGAAATTAGAATTTGCCATTTGGCCAATTTTCCCACCAATGCCGGCCGGTTAAGCAAATACCGAATGTGATTTTTTTCAGTTATGAGAAACACCTGATGGTGCAAAGTATATTGTCGGAGTCTATGCAACACCCGCACCAATACGATGTTGACACTTAATTTTTAACTCATTTTTTTTCATATTTTCAAAAATTTCAAAATTAGAACTAGGAATCTTGGCCAAGCCTAGAAACCTATTTCTAAACCAAAAAATAATTTTTTAGCATTTTTCTACATTTTTTCTTAATTTTTTTTAGTCAAAATAAGCGAGAAAATCAAGAAAAATAGCAAATGGAATCAGAAAATTCCATAAAAATAGTCATTAGTCTTATTGTAAATCCAATTTTATGAATAGATTGTCAATTTTGAAAAATCTCAATCGGGTATATGTTTTTCCAAAAATTGGGCAAAATTAAACTCAAATTGAACAAAAAATGCAATTAATTTTTTTCTAGTCATTTTTAAAGCATAGTGTCTTCACAATAATTGATTCTGAGACCTTGAATTGTATAATGGTTGGTCCAATTGCACAATTTGACATAAAAATCAAAAATCCCCAAAATTTGATTGAAAATTAAGAATTTTGAACCAAAATTGGGAATCATGTCCAATTCGAAATTGTTGAAACATGAGACCATTATTTCTAGGGTTAATCAGACCTGGGTAATTCAATTTTGGCTTCGGTTTGGCCTAATCTGGTCATTAGGACATTGAATCGAACAAAATCCAAATAACCCGGATATGAAATTTGGAAAATTTTGGACATGATTATGTCAAAAATTGGGAAAAAAAATATATTTTTAGGTTTAAAATGTAATGGGAAATTCAATTTTGGGGTTAAATTTTGAAAATTCGGTCAAAATCGGGCTTAATTTACATTTTTGGTCAAAACCAGAACTGTAGGGTCGGGTGGGTCGACCGACTCGACCAGACTCGACCCCAACAGTTATCTTCTTCACCCAGTTCGTTCCAAAGCATACTAAACCCATAAAAAGATCTAGTCGATTCTGGAGTTTCACCAACTTATTCCAACTAATACGGAACGTGTTTGATCACGATGCCAGCTGGAAAATCTCCAGCTAGCATCGGGTAATCATCCCCAACTGAATTAAGTCGGTGATAACCACTTTTAGGAGGGAAAATTTGATGAAAAAAGGAGGAGGAAAACATTATCATTAGGACACAACTCGCTTGGCAAAATTCTAGAGAGAGATTAGAGAGAGAAAGAGCAAGAACGAGAGGCAAATCTATAGAGAGAGAGAGAGGGTCGAGGATCTCCTCACGAGTGTCCGGCGTCGCCATATACGGCGGAGTGCTGGCGAATTGTGAAGAGGCCATGATCCTCCCCTCACGGCTTCAACCGGATGAAACCTACCACGAAGGTCTGAAAATCGATCTCGGTTAGCGCATCCAAAGCACCTTCAGCGAATTCAGAACCATCGTTGCGAAGCTGAAGTGTTAAGGAAGAGGTCCAAGTCGATCGTTCAACTCGGAGGCTTCGTTTGATTCACTTCCGAAGAAGGTAAAAATCGTTCGCACCTTCGTTCTTATGATTTTTCCAAAAAACTTGATTTGATTTGGCCTCGCTATTATTGTGATTTTTATTGTGATTTTGTGTTCTCAGATGGTCAAAACTCATTTCTGATCATAGTTGTGTTGTTTGATTGCATTTTTGGTTGTGAAATCATCAAAAACTGAGTTGGCCGTACCTTCAACCTCCTCGTCGGAATTCAGACACTCTTGCCGGAGCACCATCGTGGCCAATGGCCGTTCAAGTAGGTCTTCTTTTACCTTGTATGATGATTTCATGATTGTTTTAAGCGATTTAGACGGCTAGGGGGATTGAATGCTTGTTTATAGGTTTCTGAAGCTAGTTTAAAATTCAGTTTAGGTTAGCGTTTTTGAGCTCGGTTTTTGCCGATCGGAGGAGGTCCGGTGGCGTTCCGACTAGGTTAGGTTGAAAGCTGGTAGCATGGGATTTGCACAGAGCCAAAAATCGGTTCCGAAACACCACTGGAAGGTCGTCGGATCTCGATCCAAAGTTGCGGCCTTGAACACTCTAATTTCATAATCATGCACACTAGATGCTCGGGAAAATGTCCCAATGAAATTGGGTCAGAATGACGCCGTTTTGGCGTGTCGTGTCCGTCGAAAAAGAAGTCCAGCAGTGGCTCAGGTGCCCGTCGGTTCGATCTCCGTCGAACCAGTTTGAACTGGGCTGGTCCGGTTCGTTTCCCGGCGGGAAAATTCAAAAATAAATAAATAAATAAAAATATAAAAATATAAAATATAAAATTTTTTTCAAAAAATTCGAAAAATTCAGAAAATTCACAAAAAATAGAAAATTCATAAAATTCAAAAATTTGCAAAAAATTCATAAAAATTCAGAAAATACAAATAGAAAATATAAAAATTTGGAAAATCAATAAAAAATTGAAAAATTCATAAAAATTTTCAGAAAATCATAAAAATCAATTCTCGTTTTAAAAAAAAATTTTCTAAAAAAAAAATAAAAATCAAAACTCACAAAATGGTCAAAAATTATCGTGGCCAACCATAAAAGTGAAATTTGAATTTTCTGAAGTACTCAAATGGCATTTTTAGAAAATTCCAAATTCAGAGGTTATAACCCCTAAAAAACCCTAAAACCCTAAAAATGTGTAAATCATGAAATGAACAAGCTATTAGAGCTTCATTAGGGTTTGAGTGTTTTGATTGATTTTTGTTTTAGAGACCATTTAGAATTGATTGACTTGATTGATTATGACGGTGCATTTAATAATTATTTGGCCTTTTTTGTGATTAGAACGGATAGGAATAGTGGGTAAGTCTCGGAAATTCGCATGACACGTTAGATATCATATCATTCTTAAGTACCGAAAAGGCATTAAGGATCTCGATTTGGGATCCATAACATAACCAAGTCTCCATACTTAGAATCTCTAGTTCGTAGAATCGTGGTATTTCTCTCGTACCTCGATTAAGTTTCTAGTCTACCTATCAATAATGACTAGTGGCGACTCCAAAATCACAAACCTAGATTAAATAAGAAATTACCTTCCACTATCATGTGAAGTATGGTCTGAGAGAGACTCTTATACGGAAATACCTCATTAGCGCGCAAATCTTGAAAGTCCCCCTCAAAAAAGCGCAGTGCGACATGCACCACACGTTTTTTCTGATTCGAAATAATTCTGCTTCGAAGTGGTGAATTTGTTACTCAAATAATAGATGGCCTATTCTTTTCGATCGACGGGGTTGCTCTGAGCTAATAGGGCTCCTAACGATTCATTGTGGATCGTTAGATAGAGAGTTAGAGGATGTCCTGGGACTGGCAGAACTAATACCGGGAGATTAATCAAATACTATTTCAGTTTTTCAAACATTTCCCAACAGTCTTCATTCTAGCTAATCTGAGCATCTTTCCTGAGAAGTTTGAAGAAAGGTAGTACAGTCTCTGAGAGTTGGGAGATAAATTGTGCAATATAGTTTAACCTTCCCAAAAGGCTTCTGATCTCCCTTATTGTGGATGTGGGCTGCAGTTCACATATTACTTTGACTTTTAAGGGGTTGACCTCGATCCCTTTGCTGCTCATAATGAATTCGAGTAACTTACCAGAAGTTATCTCGAACACACACTTTGCAGGGTTTAGGTGTAATTTGAACTCGTGTAGCCGGCTGAATAACTATTTTAGGGCTTCAACATGGTCCTCTCAGCATTTGGTCTTGGCAATCATGTCATCAACATAGACTTCAATTCCTTTGTACATCATGTCATGGAAAAGAGTGATCATAGCACGTTGGTATGTTGCCTCAGCATTCTTTAAATCAAAAGGCATGGCCCTGTAGTGAAAGGTCCCCTACGGAGTGATGAACGTTGTCTTCTCCTTGTCTTCGCCGTTCATCCTTATCTGGTTGTACCTGGAGAATATATCCATAAAAGAAAATAATTCGAATCCAGCAGTGCTATCCACAAGGACATCTATGTGAGGGAGCGGAAAGTTATCTTTCGGACTGGTCTTGTTCAAGTCATGGTAATCAATATAAACTCAAATTCGACCATCTTTTTTCTTAATTGGCACGATGTTTGCTACCCAATCAAGGTATTGCGAAACCTCGATGAACTTTATTTTCAATAGCTTCATCACTTCTTCTTCGATTTTTTTCAACAACTCGGGTTTAGTCTTTCGTAACCTTTGCTTCTTAGGAGGTATGTCGAGATTAATAGGTAAATCGTGCTCAACAATCCGAGGGTCTAGACCTAGCATTTCAGAATAAGACCATGCGAAAATACGTAAATTGTGCTCAACAATCCCAGAGCGATCAAACATGTGGCTTTCTCTTCAAGAAGGTTGGCCCCAATCTTTACTTCTTTTGGATCTTCAGTACCACCCAAATTAATGGTAACAGTGTTCTCGATTGTAAGGAGCTTGATTTGTTCATATTGCTCCCAACTTTTTTTGGATTTCAATAGGATCATCACTTGAGTCGTTAGAATTGCTACTATCAGCATCAAAGACATCTGGCTGGATTGTACTAACTCCCTTGCAAGTCACGAGATTATGACTGGAACACAGGGTAAGTTGATCAGAAAAACAAATGGGGTTATGATGCATATAGATTTTTCCACCATTCTTTCTCTTAAATTTTTTTTTTTTGGAAGAAATAGTGAAATGCTTTTGATTTTCGAAAAGCTTAGAAACGAGGAAACATGAGGTAGCTTGAGCCTTAGAATACTTTCCTTTGTATGGCTAGATATCATCAATGGGCCGGTTTGGGACACTACCTTATACCCTCAAAACATTATTTATTTATAACATATAGATTTACAACCTCAGGAGAGAAAGAGTTCAAAAGGACATTTCTTCCAGCAGAAATGACAACAAAAAACAAAATATAAGAATAGCCCGTTTTCTAGGGATTCATGCAAAAGGGAAGAATTCTACTCAAGCAGGCTTGCACCTATTCCCTCTACCGATCCTTCGTCTATCATGCTAACGAAGAAATTTTCGAAAATATCGTTCCAGGAGTCTGGTTCATCACCTCTTCTTTTTGCTGCTGTCAATAGGTCCATGCCACCCCATCCATCCACGATCTTGCCATAGCACAACCATGCGGCACGGAAAGTGAATGCCTCAGCATCTAACAAGTCTTGTACTCTATTTTTCAAGGTGTTGCATTCACCCAGTGAGTGACCAATTTCTCCTGAGTGATAATCACAGGACAAGGTGGGATCATAATTGACGAAGTACTCAGGAGTAGCATGTTTTGGCTCCATTGTGATAATTTTTTTCTGCAGAAGGACATGGAATATCATGTTCATGGATTTAGGGACTGGTGAGTACTGTTGCACGTCACCCTGCCATTGTAAAAGTTGGATATCTTGCCATGTCGCGTTGGGAAGGACTCCCAATGATGGGCTTTCTTTGGGAACAATCACTTAAGTTAACTCTTCTTGATTGGGAGGCGGCAGTGACATGTCCGAGATTTGGACAATGATATCCATTAAAGATATGAGCAAAATTCGTAGTTCCCCCACCTAATACTGCAAATATGCAAACCAATCAATTGGGTTTAAACTCAATTCTGGGGTCAAGTCTTCGTGTGTGGCATCTACGAAGATATCATCAAATAGGGTGACCACGCTATCTAGCATTTCTTCTTATCCATAATCTTTCTCAATCAATAACTCGTTTGGGTTTGGATGTCAATCGCCAGCAACGTTCTCGGGAAGCGTTGAGGAGCTAGGGCGACTTGAGCATTCAACAGGATGCCAGAACTTATTGCCGGGTTGTCTTGAGACGTTGATACAATCTTCCTTATCTTGCAATAATCTAGCAGGTGGCAGGAAAGTCTTCCGGATATAGGGAAGCAGCAAGCCAGCTTGACCCTTCTCGCACCCTTTATTGGCTTATAGGTTTCTTCTGTAATATCCTAGACTAGAGGTACGATGGTTCTTGGAGGCTTGAATAGGTTATACGATACCCCGACCTCTTCTGCCGAGTCCTCGACCTAAGGTAAAACCATTTCCTACCATAACCTTTCTTACCATGATTATCGTTTTTGATATATCGGGGATAGGAGGAGAAGCTCCTTGATATTTGTGCACGGTTGACATGAGCTCGATAGATTGATAATTGGATTCCACCTTGCCATTCGGTTCGACATACAGGATAACAGTTTCCTAATAAATTCGGTGGTCTTCTTCACCAAGGACTGTGACTAGCTTTCTTGGGTTACAAACTTCACACATTGGTGAAGGCTTGAAGGCACAGCAGAGTGAATCCAAGGACGACTCAGCAAAAAGTTGAATGTGGTGGGGATGTCCATTACCTGAAATAGAATGCTGAACACGGTTGGGCTAATTTGGACATCGAGGTCGATTTCACCAACGGTGTCTTTCTTCATCCCATTAAATGCTCGGACGGATATTTTAGAGGCATGGAGCTTAAACGGGTCTATATTGAGACGGCACAAGGTTGCCGATGGGAAAATATTCAAAGTAGACCCATTATCGATCAAGACTCGAGCCACATGAGAGTTTCTACATTCAACAGAGATGTAGAGACCCTTGGTGTGCCCACTACCCTCGGTAGGGAACTTATCGTCCGAAAATGCTATCTGGTTTTGCAACAAGATGGACCATATGGATTCCTCTAACTTATCATGCTTAATCGTTTGAAGGAAGTTTACTTCACTGAGCACTTTCATAAGAGATTTTTGATGCTTCGCAGACATTTGAAGTAATTCTAGCAAAGAAATATGGGCAGGCAACTTGTGCAGTTGATCCACCACGTTGTATTTACTAGCTTTGATGATGGCCAAAAATTCCTTGGCTTCTTCGTCGGTAACAGGCTTCGAAGGCTGGATATCGGCTTGGGCATATGTTCGCCTTGACCTTATGACTAGGTCAATATCTAGTTCATAGAATCATGGGACTGCTTTATCATTCTTGTACTGATAAGGCTAAGATATCTCGATCACAATGTGCTCCTCAGTTGGAGGCACTTTAATCGTTAATTCCTCCTCGTCATCTAGAATGTCAGCTAAAGGCACGTTTACAAGTGTGGGGATGGATTCATTGGTTTCGACATTCCATGCTGAAAGTTCTTTATCTCATTTAATGATAACCTGGGAGATGGTAGCGACTATACTGGTATGGTTGGCATACGCAATTGGGCCTGCTTACGCCATCTTGGCATGTCACGCCCCGTACCCCACGGCACGCAACATCCCGTCACGGTCGATTAAGGTGCAGCGCTCCCTGGAAGCGTCGCCGACCCACGCTCAAACAGAGATCAATCACATGCGGAAGCAATAAATAATTAAACCCTGACACAACCGATATGAGAACTAGGGCAACCAACATCACATAAGAAAATAATTACATAATTGTATTACTATTAAAAACCATTTAAACAATATTTACAAGTACCAAAAGAAAATACAAACGGTTAGTAGCCACCAGGTCAAAAAGGGGGGTAAGTGGCTAAGGGATCAGGCTAAAACTCAGGTAGAGAGCTATAGTCCAAAAAGATAATGGCCCTCACTGCTAACTAAGAGTACTGGTCGAACCTAAGGCTCCTAGTCGGGATCAGACGACTCAGTGGAATCATCTGACGGCTCCTCAGAAGTATCCTCGCTAGTCCTCGAATCCTCCGAATCCATGGCCTGGGCTCGCTCGTCCTCAGAGTTCGGCTCCAACTCCAGGTCAAGATACATCTCGAACCCCTCCTCATCCGATCCTAACTCAGCAACCTCTCCATCCTCCTCGACATCCTGCGCCATGGCCTCGGGTCCGTCATCCTCCTCATCCATAGGCTCGGGGTCCTCAGCTAGCACGTCGAGCTCCTCATCAAGCTCCATCAACTCGGGTGTGACCTCAGGGTCTATCACCTCACCATCGGCTATGTTGGGCTGCATCAACCCGCCCTCGACTGGGATATCAAAGGTCCTGAGGGGCTCTCCCTCATTCCCATTGGCATCCCGGTGGCACCATGCCACGTACTCCTGCTTCTGATAATAATCAACGCCTATATTCACAACTACTTCTGATCTATACCTCACAAAAGCCTCCCCATTTCCTGAGGGGAATGTACTAGTATATTGCCGGATCTGCAGAGGGATCCCAAAAAGTGGCGGTGGTCTCTCCATCTTCACGGCCGGGGGTCTGAAAAGTTTCGGTTTAAACAACCGTGAGACGAATCTCAGTGAGTTCAACCCCTAAACCTAGGCTAGGCTAACATGCAATCTCCTGACCGTAAACAATCATTTAAAATCATAACACAACCATAATCAAACAATTCTCTGACCCTGCAGGTTAGACAGTTCAATATATAATAATCATGGCACATACGTGGCACACACAGTCACACGTACGCCAAACACATGCTCATGTACCGAGTCTCACACGCTCGCATGCTAATCAATGCATGTTTATGCATGCAAATGTCATCGACATGTCATGCACATTTCCCCGGCCCACTGGCCCACACTGGCACACTTGCCCAATTCATTATTATTTATTACGACTCGAGTCATCACTTTTTCACGGCCCGGTGCGTCTAGCCTGCTCCAAAGTGCATGAGGCGCAGCAATCGATCTGGCCCAGTGTCTCTAGCCTGCTTCAAAGTGCATGAGGCGCAACACTAACTCCTTGCGAACCAGAGCCTGCTTCAAAGTGCATGAGGATGGTCGCCTTCCGGACGTACCGGGCATTGTCCTGCTTCAAAGTGCATGAGGACGGTATCGACCCGAAGGTCCTTAGGTGATCATGCAACTCATTATTATCTGAACCGAGCGCATGACGCCTCAGGGTATTTTAGGTGATCACATTCTCATGGCAGACACGCATTCTCGCACAAGTTCATTACATGCCTCACTCTCGGCATACACAATGCGTGTCCATGTTATGCAATGCAATGCACCATGAGCGCCAATATAAATCGAACACCCAACATACAACATGGCAATGCGAAATCAATCACTATCAAGCACAATTGCCATACAATCAGTCAACCCGAGCATACCCGGCAATTCCACCAATGTACTCCTAACTTTGCCAATTAAACCAAATATCCTTCCTAAACAATTCTCATTGGCCAACTACAATTTCCGGATTACAAATTCTATCGAACAGTACACTAATCTTTCTCAGCCAGTACCGGTATTCCTAAACCAGTCCAGAAAATCACACTAATCAGTCCTAATCCTGGTTTAGGAATTTTACTCACCTAATCCAAGCTCACGACGACGGGGAACGGCGGCCGATCACTGGTGAACAGTGAAACCGGCGGCGAATTCCCGGCGAACGGCGTACGGATCGCAGCGGCCGGCGGTGTGAACAGTGCCGGTGAACAGTGATTCTGTATGGACACTAAGCAGACAGCGGGAAACGGTGGCCGGCGAGGCGCCGGTGACTGCGGCGACGTGCCGTACGGCGGCGTACGGACGCGGTGAACAGTACCGACCGTACGGACAAATGTACGGGCAGGCACGGTCAGTGTCGTACAGTGTGGCTGGACGGGCGGGTGGCGACGGAACGGTGATCGGAGCTTCGGCGAAGCTCCGGCGGTACTGTTTGCAGACCGGGAAAGAGAAAAAGAGAGAAACAAGGCTGTTTTGGACAAAAACCGGGGCTGTGGTGGCTGAACAGGTGAAAGGGAGGTCCAAGGGTGCTGTGGCGACGGCTGGTGGGCGAACAGCAGCTCCGGCTGGTACTGTTCCGGCGTGAACAGTACCAGAAAATGCAGAACCGGAACTGCAGAGCAAGAAACGGAGAAGAAGAAGAAATTGCACGGGAAAAATGACTGAATAGCTGAGAGGAGAGAGATAGGGTCTGGTCAAATAGGTCAAAGGTGGTTTAAGTGGAATCCATGTGTCAAAATTGAGGGCTATTTGACACTTTTGCCCTTGATCCTAGGGCTAATATTCATCCAAATCCAATAATTTAGGGGTAAAATGGCCATTGGTCCTTAACCCAAGCTGACCAGACCTGGTTTAGCCCTAACTAACCTTGGTTAATCCCAAAATTAAATCCAAAATTCAGAATTAATCAAAAGTGGCCTAGGGGCATTTTTGTAATTTTCCGATCCCGAACTGAAATTCCAACTTTCGCACATACGCGTTCCATATGTGCGTGGCCAACGTAATATGGCGTCGGAATCGCGAAATTCATCGCGCAAGCTCTCGAAAATCCACGTCAAAGTTTCGGGAATAAAATTATATTATTTTTTCAATTTTTGTCGCAATTCCACTTTTTGTCCAAAATGACTCTTGGTAAGCGTGGCCACCCAAAAATGGTCTCAGCCTAAAAAAAATAACCTCATTTGGCCTCGAAAAGCGACGCTGGCGTTGCGAGGGGCAAAATCGTAATTTTTCACCCCCGGACCGAAATTCCAATTTTCGTTCGTACTAACTCCAAATGTATGTGGCCAGCTCAGTATGACGTCATATTCCCAAAAATAGTCTCTTAAACCTTCAAAAATCAACATCGAAATTCGGGCTCAATTCCGTGAACAAAACTCGCTAAACTCTCAATTTCAGAGTCTCTCACTAACGGGCGGCTGTTTAGAGGTTACGCGTATCGACCTATGGCTATCCGTATCATAATGGTCTCGATCATTGAGAGAATGAGAAATTATCGCTAGTTTCAAAGGTCACGATCGTTCGGTTCGAGTTCAAGACTGGTTGGCCACGTGTACTTTCGGTCTTACAGAATCACCTGCATCCCTATTGTACATCGTAGGCCTTGGCCAAACCCAATCCATTACCCTTTCCTACGATCGGCCCACGTTAGCCCAAAATATTCCCTCAATGTCTCTCGTGATCGACGTCCGTTTCACGATAGGGTCCCCGGTCCACGTACCGTTTTCTAGTTAGCCATACCCCATTGGTTAGTATCCCGAGAGTGATCAGCTCTGGACGAGACTTACTAAAATGAAATGCGAAGTAATATCAGTTTTATTGATCCCGGAATTACATTGAAATTCGGGCTGTTACATGGCAACTCTTTCCTTTATCAAGGCAGTACCTCGTTGGCATGATAGTATCATGCTTTCACCAAACCATTATAAATGTCAGTGGTGTATACTCTTACGTTCTTGATTCGACTAGTGTTGAAACTGAATATGGCATTCATTTTATTTTCATACTCTGGTAACGGATTATTTTGGACTTTTGGCTTGGACGTCTAAAACTAGAAAGCCTTGGTGTCTAGCAGATGTTGTACTTGGTGCTTAAGGGTATAGCAATTGTTCGTCGAATGTCCTAGCTCGCCTATGTGATAGTCGCATTTCTTAGACGGATCATAGTTTGAGAAGCTCTTTGAGTTGGGCTGTTTCGGCTTGGTGGAGAGTAAATTTTTCTTGCAAAATATGGTCAGGACTTGGGAAAGGGATCCAGGTAGTGGAGTGAAATACATTTTCTTATATCGCCTTGGGGCCTGGTGGCTTGAGGCCGGCTGTTGCTCACCGCTTACTTGATCTGTCAGGGGAGGATGAATGGTCTGGGTGTATGTGATGTTCCCCTCCGTCAAGGGCTCATTCTCCTTTCTCGTGCTGAGTCTCTTAGTTGTGGAGATAGAGTTTGTGAACCAACCGTCGTGTAATCCCATCTCAATTCGTTCACCTATCGAAACAAACCGATTAAGGGACTCAGTAATAGCACCAACCATGCGATGTCTATATTTATACGGGAGAGACTTAATGAATAGCTTCATTTATTCATGGTTAGTAAGCTCTGGGGTGACCTAGGAGGCCATGTTCCTCCATCGGGTGGCATATTCTTTGAACGACTCATTCTTCTTCTTCTCAGTGCGTTCGAGGTCGTCATAAGAAAATGTGATGTCGAGTTTGAATTGACACTGTTTAAGGAATGTGTCCGCGACATCATCCCAGGATTTGAAGGCATCTGCATCTTTCTACATATACTATGTCAAAGTTGGCCCTATCAAGCTTGCTTGAAAGATCTGGATCATGAGAAGCTCATTATCGACATACTAGGTCATTAGCGTATGATATATGTGCAAGTGGTGCCTAGGACATGAAGTGCCATTATAGTTTTCGAATTTTGACACTTTGAATTCTTTTGGCACCTTGACCTTTTTGTATAAGGACAGGTCAAGTGGGACAGCATGTTGTGGGCCCTGCAATTGCTTCAACATTTCTTCGACCTTTATAAGGCGTTTGTCATGTTCTGTCATAGGCGCGCTTACAAGTTCAGCCTTTTTGATGGTGAGTAGAAGCGGATCATCCTTTAGCAGGGGCATCTTGTTGTCGCTGGCAGAGGCTTTTTCTTTTCCAATAGATGGTGGCGATAACATCAGCTCAATTGATGCAGGGGTGGGAGGTGAGCTTGCCATTGATAGATTCTATCTACTTGGTAAGATTTTCAAGGGCATTGAAAACTATTTTCATTTCGTTTTCCATATTATTAAGACGGATTGACACGTTCTCCTTAGCCATTTAATTTTTAACTATTTGTGAAAACGTTGAAATGAATGAGTATAAGGCCTAATAAAGAATTAGTTCATGATTTAGTCTAGTATTATAACCATTTATCACGTATTTTCTTTATTTGCAAAAAGAAAAAAGAAGTAAAGAGGTTTTTATTTATATTCATTACAACGGCATCCCTGGGGTTCGAATCCCGGTCGCCTCGAACTGTTCATTCCCTGGATACCACCAGGCTAAGGCCATGGTGGTGTCATTAGAGCGCAATTTCTTTTGTTTTTATATCAAAAAGTGATCCGACTTATATTAACATCAGTATAAACCCTAAACATTTAATACTAAAAAACAAAAACTCATAAACACAGATACTCAGAATTTATAAAAGACAGGGGCTTTTAACAAAAATGATAGCTTTCTCGAACACTTATTCTATATACGATAGGGAAGTCATAGTCTCTCGGAGTCACTTATTTTCATGGACAAGCTCCGTGATAAGCGTATCCTTTGTCCCCATAGCCCTTTCAAGATGACTGATCCGTGCTTGGCGATTGACCTTGTTAGCCACATTTAGGACCTTTGGCTGTAGAGCTGTTGGGATTTGATGATAGAGAATGTAGAACAGAGAGGCTTGGTGAACCCTTTCTTACCCTTTCAGTCTCTTGGGTACAATAATATTCTCAGGCCCACACTCGATCCATGCATTTTGAATGGCATGAATTTTGCTGATGTAGTTATAGTTTGAGTGAGTGAATCGGACTCGAAACAAGTTTGTCTTGAGTGGCAACGGGATCTCCTAAAGGGCCCTGTACTGGCGGGCTACTTGAAAGGGGTAGTAAGAAGTAATACCAGAAAAGCCAAGTAATGGAATAGGGTTGTGAAACCTATGAGCATAACGAGCCTTACCCTCATGGAACCATTTAGTGTGCCATAATAATACTTTGGGATTGAGATTTTTTAAAAAGTTTATCTAGCAAGAGTAATCATTATCAGGGTAATTACTTTTTAAGACCTCAAATCTTTGTATCGGGTGCACAAGGTCATTAATTTCAAAAAGCTGCATGAGGTGCCCAAATTCTCTTAAATGAGATAAAAACAAAATTTGCAAAATTTCCGGAGCAGCTCACATGACCTTATCCTCATTTTGTTTAAAGCGGTTAAGGGACAAAAATGTTTATGCTAAAACTGAAGTAGCATAACCCATGCCAGTGCAAATTTGTTTAGCAACATACATAATTGAAGGGTTTATAGAATTTTTGCGGTGAGGAAAAATAACAAACTCAATAAAAGTAAGGAGAAAGATCTTAGATTTCTGACTCATGGGTTAATTTTCAAAGTATTCATTTAAGAAAAATAGGAGACATGCATTACAATGAACTTTAATGACCCTTTTTACTATATTAATTTTGACTTGCAAAAATTGAGACAATTTGGGTATAAGGAGGACGCCCAAAAGTGGTTTGATAAGTTCAGATCCCAAAGGCATTCCGATGGTAACACTATATTCTTCTAGAGTTGGGGCCATTTCAAACTTACCAAACACAAAGGTGGATGTTTGAAGGCATCAGAAATGTGTCAGTGCTTGCATCATGCTAAAATGGACATTGATCTTGAGCAATGGAAGTAGGCGATCAATTCTTGATTTGACATATCCTTGGCCATTCTGATTGAGTCGGTCTCACCATGCCAAGAGCTCTCTCATGGGAGTTGGGACGAATTGGACATCAGTTCTTCTTATCGTATATAGAATGAAATCAATGGGTAACCTAACAGTCACAAATAAAGGAATAAGTAGGTTACATAATAAAATACGAAGGGATATAATATATACCTTACCTTAAATTATGGTAATCACAAAGATATGCACATGAGGAGTGAGGCTTAATTTCTATTTAGGCTGGTTTAGTAAAATGAAATTAAAAGGGTGCCTGACTGTCGCAGTCTCACGTTGGTGTCAAGTCCTTTTAACCTCGGTCAAATCGAAATAAATATCTCATAGTCACGTGAATAGTGGTTAAAGATAGACACTTTACAATTTTTTTAGAAAGAAATTTCAGGGAAAAGAAAGGCAACCTTTACATCGCAGGCTCGCATTCAAGGTCGTATCTTTCTTAACACCATCCTAAAATGCCCTATCATGGCCAAGGTCCTGCGATATGGTTGTGTGTGCAACAGTGTAGTACTAAATCATTAAAACATATACAACAATTCATAAACAATTATGATTTGAAGCCTGCAAGAACATTTAACACCCTAATGTCAGGGTTATATCGGAATCCTCGTTGCCAAAAAAATGTTTTTGAACAGGATAAAATCTTTAGCTTAAGTCTGCTTTTTTTTTTTTTTTTTAAATGTAGATCCCTAGCAGAGTTGCTAGTCTGTCTAGACCGACCTCCGATTTTATTTAAAAAAAAAAACGAGGGTCTCGCTTGGTATGCGCTAAGTTTAAGTTTAGGACTTAACTCAGGTTCTCTCAAGCCTATATCATATCGTGACTTAGGGTTTAGATTTTTAATCTGCAAGTGATTTTTATCTAGGAGTCGCCACTAATTAGCTTGGGGTGGGTCGATTAGACACCTAAGTAAGACAATGGACGAATTGCTTACTTTTGTGAACCAGAGATTAAATGAGTTCGAGGACTTGATTACACTAATTGAATAACTAATGCCTTTTGGTACCTTTTTACTCTGTTCATTTCAGAAAATATTTTTCAAGTAATTTGGATTGATTTTAGGACATTTCTCATAATATGTGAGGTGATCAAGCAAGTGCACAATCATTATTGATTAATAGTCAAGATAGATATGCAATTTAGGGTTCTAACCCTAACTAATGCGACAACATTCAAAACATAACAATTTATGCAATTATATTCTAATTAAAAACATGCATAATAATAACACAACAGTAGTAAAAATAACATGAAAATTACTACTGTATAGCCCTATGACAATTTATGCAATTACATTCTAATTAAAAACATGCATAATAATAACACAATAGTAATAAAAATAACATGTAAAATACTACCGTATAGCCCCATGACAATTTATGCAATTATATTTAAAAAACATGTATAATAATAATACAACAACAATTTAAAATATTTAGATATTTCACATAATTTAGAAAAATATTGGACAATACTTATATCTAAATTATATCCCAATTTTAAAAGAATTTTTTTAAAAAAATATTTTTATTAAAATTTTTTAAAATAATAATATAATATTAAAATCTAGTCGGGTCGGCAGATCTAGGTCGGACAGAACCAACCCAAGTCAATGGACCTGACCTATCGCGTTGACCGGGGTTGGATTTTCACATCCGACTCGAGTCAAGGGGTCAACCTAGGCATTTGACTTGGGTATGGATCGGGTCGGGCCTGGTTTGGTGGATAAAGAAGAACAAGGCCGATTCGAGTCGAACTGGCCCTATTTGGCTTGCAGACCGGTTGGACCAGTTTGCAGGTCGGTTCAGGGATGGCCAGACACGCGAGAGCTTTGGTCGGGAAGATCTAGCGGTCTTGTCGAACGACCCATGCCACCAATGGCTTGGGTCTTCACCTTAGGAACCCTATCTTACCTTCTCCAATGATCGGGCCCACCGTCCAACCACCTACTCGCCGGTTGGCGAGCAACAACTATCCGGCCTCATTGGGGTATTTCATCAAACACTTGGGGTGCATGATTTATATTGGGGATCTCGATCTTGCATAACGACCTAGTCGGCTTCGACGGTTGTGGCTTGCCTTCGATAATGAGTGGTAGCTGGGACCAGAGACGGTATGGGTCAGGATTTGCGCGAAATGGCAGGTGCGAGTCCCGATTAAACCGTGCCAAAAAAACATGGGGTGAAACAGGGGTCTCGAGGCCGGGAAGGCTTATCGGTTTGTGCTGACTTCTAGGGGTCTCCGGCCTTTCTGCTGACCATAGCAGAGCTGTTGGTTCCCCTTTCCTGCTCTGGCGTCGCTTCAGTAAGCTCTTTTTCTCTCTGTTTGTCTCTCACTATGCTATGTTTTTTGCCCGAAAAAGACCGCTGCTCTCTCTCTCTCTCTTCTCTAGCTTTTATAGGCAATGAAAGCCACCTGTTCTGCCCCAAGGTCACAGCCTTAATAGCCCTTGCGCATGCCTACTCTGTGCCAGGACTTTAGTGGCCGTTCTAGGCTGGTGCAGGGGAAGAAAAAATCTAGCCTTGCTTTCTTGACTCCATGGTTGCAGAGGAAAATGGGAGAGAGAGAGAGACCGGGAAAGGGGGAGGGATGGGACTAGCGTCGGGGGGAAGAGAAAGAAGAAAAGAATGGGAAAAGCTGGGCCGGGCCTAGCTCATGCGGGGGGAAAGAAGAAAAAAAGAAAAAAGTGGGTTGAGCTCGCGTGGGGAAAAAAAGAAAGGGTAGGGTCGACCAGGCCCGACCCAAATTTTTTTTAATTTTTTTTTAATTTTTTTTAAAATTTTGAAAGCTAATTAAGAAAATATGCTCTAATACACATGTGTCTATTTTCTATATGCAATGCAATCGGATAAAAATAATATATATATATATATATATATATATATATATATATATATTTGTTTTAGGAATTGATTAGGAAATTAACTCCTAAATTTTGCATAGTTAATTTTGGGCGAAAATTAGAAAATAGGTGTCAATAGAAATACTTTCCTAACTTAAATGAGCATACCAAGATGAATTCGAAATATGTAGATTTTGCGTACAAAAATGGAGAGTTTAGAGAATTTGATTCCATTCAAAGTCGATATTTTATGGATCCTAAGACTTGGTGGGTTATTCATGGTGGAACTGCATCTATGCTTCAAAGCATAGCCTTAAAGTTTCTTGCACAACCTTCTTCTTCATCGTGTGCCTAGAGGAATTGGAGTACTTACTCTTTTGTGCAATCGGTGAGAAGAAATAAGATGACCTAAAAACGTGCAGAAGATTTAGTTTTCATTCATAGTAATCTTCGTCTTCTATTAAGAAAAAGCCCACAATATGCACAAGGAAAAACCACAATGTGGGATAATGGTGGAGATGCATTTGACATGTTTAAAGATATTGGAGTGTTTGAAGTTGCGAATCTTTTACTTGATGAGCCGAAGATGGAGTCCTATGTATTGTTAGAAGAAGTGGATAATGTAGATGAATAACTTCTTGTTATATTTGATGATGAAGTATTGATTGTTTTTTTTTTTCGACTTTTTGTTAAATGTTAAATTTAATGGTGGTTTGTGGATTGCTTGTTTTATTTTCTCCAAATTTTATGGATTATTGGAATGGAATGTAGTTGAATTTGTCAAATTGAAACAATGAATGATATTAACAAATGGTGGATTAATGTTTTTAGTGTAAATTCATTTTAGGCACTTTTTTTTAGTATTTATTTATTTGTGGATTTGAATCAAATTAATTTATTATGTATGTATAAAAATATATATTTAATATATAACGTGTCCAAACATGTCGAAATTCTTTATTTTTTGAGAAATAATGTGTCGCATGTCGTATCGTATCGCGTGTCAGTGCTACTTAGCCTAAGTGCCTCTTTCCGGACTTGCATTGATGACAAAGGCAGTCGGACACAGAGACATATTCCTTGTATCTGGACATGATTTCCTAGTTAGATACATTGAACCTGGACATCGCGTTCGTTTACCACTTTGCTCATTAAGCACAAAACCCGAACACAATGTGTACAGTTGCTATATGGCCACAATGCAATTATTGAATATGTAAATCGAACACAATGTATGTTAAGTATTCAATGGACAGTTCGTATTCCATGAATACGTAACTCGAATACAATGTATATAAATTTTGTCTCCGAGATCGTTTACCAATTCGTTCCTTCTATAGCCATTGCCCTTCTCTCCCTCTTTTTGAATGTTTTTTTTTTGTTATGTTTCTATCTTCTCTGGCTTACATTGCTATATGGAAATTCTTAAACTCGTAAAGATTAAGGATGGCATTTGGTATGTCCCGTGGGTCATCTTCGTGTCGGACAACTTAAGGATAGATCATTACATGGACTAATTTTGGAACACGGAGCATTTAATGATCACGTCAGAACCCAAATACGATATGTTCGTTGAATACGTAACCCGAACATGATGTGTATAATGCGTTAATCCAAATTGAATGTAGCTCAAACAATATTGTGGAGACAAAATTCAACTTTTTATTCATGGAATTTATGTGTTTATTAAGTTAGTGCGATTATTCAAATACGACCAAACATCTTTAGAAAAAAATCAACAAAATTATGAACTTTTTTCTTGATTAATTTATTGAAAGATCGACTTCCATTCTAGACAATCTATCTAAGTCTTATTTGAACAAAACTATTATTAATGTCAAGTTTAATAATATAACCTAACAAAAGGTTACGTATCCAATTTTTTTCTTTATCTTTAGTGATTTTCTTTAAATTCTTCATAACAATTTAAAATCATTATTTCAATATAATTTTTCTTTGCTTATTTAGACTTTAGGGTATAATGCAATTAGTTATAATTAAAGTAGGTTTCGTAAACAATATAACTAGTTTTTGCATTGAGTTAGTTTTGCCTTTAGTGTGATTAGCTTCTTTTTTTGTATATTTCAAACTTAATAACTATTACTTATGAGGACATATTGACTATTTATATGTCTACATCATTTCTTTAGTAATGGTTTGACATTTTTCATGACTGATCCAACTGTGATGATAGTGCCTTTTTGTGATTGATGGGAATTGAAACTCGCCATTTATTTGCAATCCTACGTGGTAAATTTTTTCAAATAAAAAACGGTTTCAACGGGGTTGGCACCTACCCACTTGTTATTGGCAATCCGATGCAGTCCTATGTAATCCTGTGGGTTTCCCCCACTTGCTCCTTGTGAAACTGCGATGACGGGTTTACCTAATAAGTAGTTGGTGTCCGGTTGGCGCTTTCACCGAGAAAGGAACACATTACAGATTCTAAAATGGCAATCAACTTTGGAAGAAATCATCCATTAATTTTGTTTAGGACCCGATCAATAAAATTAAAAAATTTATGATTGAACTAGAAAAATTGCAATAGATTTAGGATTTTTTGTACAATTTTCCCCAAAGAATTGAGAAAGTTCTTTTGACAATAAAATTGCAATAGGTTTAGGTTTAGGATTATTTGTCTTAACTTTATAAATGTAATTTTGTTTGTATCATGATTGTTGGTTAATAATTTTGGACTTATTATATTTAATATGTAATTTAGACATGCATGTAACAATAGTATTGACGGCCTCATTCTAACATCTTTATGAGAAAAAGTAAATTTTTTGTCAGATATAAGAAAAAGTACTTAACTAATACTTTGTACTTGTCACAATTGTAAAATTCTTGCTTTGCAATAGAAATATTAGTTCAAAATAAAATTTTGAAAATATAAATAAAATCACTATAATGGCAATACAAGATTAGAAATATTTTAGCGTGTTCAGATTTTTGTTGGCTAGACTAAAACATGTAAATTTGCTGATGTTCATTTGTACGTAAAATATGCATTATTCTCTTATTGAAATTGTATCTATATCATTTGTTCGTAAATGTTAGACTATCATTTCACGTGATGTTTTGTCCATATTTTAATATCATTTGTTTTCAAAATTGGGTAAACTGCTTTGTCATATAGGTATTCATGCGTTACACAGCTTACTTTGTTCCCGTCACATGGTTCAATTTGCCTTCTTTCTCTTTGTCGATCGTAGCTTCCACGATTATCATCTTCCCTGATTTGCTCTCCGAAATGGCTTCTCTGCAGATCTTTAGGATTTGGATGCACTCCCTGTCTGATTAGTCGTGAAGAACCCATTATGTGTGTTCAAAACATGTTGGACTCAGTCAATAACACTTGGAAAGCTGACCACATGCATGTGTGTTCGGTGATTATCTTTGAAATAATAGGACTAGAGTCATGGCAGAGTGAAAAAGTTGAAAAAAAAAAACGGGTCACATTTTCCGCTGTCATCAATTGGAGGAAATTTCATTTGACCATAACTATGATTGGTGGGTTACAAATTTGAATATCACCCACTTTTAAATTTAATCAAGCTGTCCTTCTTCGCGATTATCTATTGCATATGGATGGAATGCAACTAAAGATGGTTTCAAAACAAATCGATTAAAGCTCATCTTCTATTGGTTAGGATTCGAAAGGTTGTAAGAGGTAAGGCGTCACTCTACCACCAGTGCAGGCCTTCCCAGGAAAATGTTTTATTGGCTACTGTATGGAGGCTTCCTTCCTCCATCTTCTCGCATAATTAGTCGTTTTGAAATTCTAAGGGTTTTCCCTGAGTCTTTATACCTCATCTGATTAATGAGATTCACATATTTACACCCAAAAAAAAAAAAGTCTACATATGGTGATGTTTATAATATTGTAACTCACCAACTAGAGGCGTGGTTGGAAGAAACATCCTACGTCTAGGGACGAAGAAAAGGTAGAGATATAAATACAAGTGTATAAAAGAGTGGCCGGATAGAGAGTTAGGTGTTTGAAGATGGTCCACTTTTAAGAATATTGATCAATGGTATGTGATATCGATCATATCTTAAAATTTTTATTTCGTTAGTAATACACATAATTATTTCTCATGAATTGATATCCAAAAGTTTTAATTGCGGAATAATGTTCGAGATGGCTACCCATTAATTTTGTTAAAATTAATCTATCTTAACTAAGCTTCTAAGACACGCAATTGCCTGCACAGATTTCATACAATTCACTAACATAGCAAAAACACAAATGAATGACTCAATTGGACAAAAGTACCATTACCATTAGAGAAAATTATTGGAAAGGCAGCTGTGATATGTATTTATTTAGGCTATTTACTTAGGAAGTTTTGCGTGCATATCTTTTATTTCTTTTTATTGTGTGGTTCTTGTTTTTTTAACAATTTAGCCTTATTAGGGGTTAGTTTGATTGCTGTATCTTCTTGATATATATGTTACGTTTCTGTGGCAATGTAAAACAGAATTCTCATTCCAAAATTCCTTAGTTCTTTTACATGGTATCAGAGCCATGGCTGATGAAAAGAAAGGTGAGGAGAGTTCTGGAATGGACAAGAAAACATTTAGTCCTTACACACTAAATTCGAATGATAACCCGGGCAACTTGATTGCCCAAGTTCAGTTGAAGTGCAAGAATTATGAAGAATGGGCGCGAGCTATGCGGATTGCATTACGAGTCAAGAAGAAATATGGTTTTATTGATGGATCTGTCAAGCAACCAGCAGATGATTCACTGGAACTTGAAGATTGGTGGACGGTTAATTCCATGTTGGTTTCTTGGGTGTTTAATACCATTGAACCAACACTTCGCTCGACTATCTCTCACATGGAGAATGTGAAAGATCTATGGGAGGATATTAAGCAGAGATTTTCGATTGGGAATGGTCCACGGATACAGCAACTAAGATCGGATTTGGCCAACTGTAGGCAGAATGGTCAACCCATCGTGTCCTAGTTCGGTAAACTCAAAACCTTGTGGGATGAAATAAATAACTATGATCAGATACCAGTGTGTGTTTGTACAAGTTGCAGATGCAATCTTGCCATTGTATTGGAAAGAAAGCGTGAAGAAGAGAGAGTTCATCAGTTTTTGATGGGCTTAGAAGAAGAAGGATATGGAATAGTGCATGCTAATATTTTGAGCGCTGAACCTTTGCCTAATCTGAATCGTGTCTATGCTATGGTTGTTCAGCAAGAGCGAGTGCGAACTATGACACGAACCAAGGATGAAAGAGGCAATCCCATGAGTTTTGCAATCCGGGCAGGTGGTCAAAATTCAAGGGGGGATAAAGATAAAATCCCGTTTTGTTCTATTTGCAGTCGAGAGGGACATGATGCTAAAAGTTGTTTCCAGCTGATAGGATATCCAGAATTGTGGGGTAATAGACCACGTGGAACCTCTGCTGGACAAGGTAGTGGTCAAAAGCGTGGTAATAGAGGTGGACAAAACAAGGGAGGAGGTGCTCGGTCCAACTTCTCACAAGCAATTGGAGTTGATGGTGGGCGAGGAGTTGTGACGGATTCAGATCGAAAGGGTCTTAGTGGATTGAATGATGAGCAGTGGGCGACTTTGCTGGGAATGTTAAGTTCTCATTAGAATGGTGCCCATGAGAGGTTGATAGGTAAGTAGAGTATTTTTCCTTGGATTATTGACACAGGAGCTTCACACCATATGACGGGAACGTTGGCATTTTTGAGAGAATTGCGTGACATTATGCCATGCTCAGTCAAATTACCTGATGGAGAAAAGACCATGGCAGTGAAGAAGGAACTGTGTTGCTTGGAGGAGACTTGAAATTGCGACGAGTTCTTTTTGTACCCAATTTGAAATGCAATCTGATTTCTATATCACAACTTCTTAATGATTCAAATTTGGTTATCCAACTCACTAACAAAATATGTGTTATACAGGACCTAAATTCGAGGAACCTGATTGGAGCGGGTGAGCAACGCGAGGGGCTTTACTTTCTCAAGGGAGTGACTTCGGTACATGCTTGCAATGTGGATGATATGGAATCCTTTGAGCTTTGGCACAAAAGAATGGGTCATCCTTCTTCTAAGGTGGTGGAGTTAATTCCAGAAGTTGGCAAAATGGTTAGGAAAACCAATAAAACTTGTGAGGTTTGTTTTAGAGCAAAACAAACAAGAGAGATCTTCTTTTCTAGTGACAATAAAGCTAAAGATTGTTTTGAATTGATGCATTGTGATTTGTGGGGGTCCTTATAGGGTCTCAGCTTCATGTTGAGCAATTTATTTCTTGACAATTGTTGATGATTACTCTCGTGCTGTGTGGATATATTTACTGAATGGAAAAAATGAAGTGGCCTGTGTTCTTAGGAAATTTATTGCGATGGTTAAATGGCAATTTGAGAAAAATGTGAAAATTGTTAGAAGTGATAACGGAAGTGAATTTTTGTGTTTGAAAGAATATTTTGATGAACATGGGACATTGCATCAAACTTCTTGTGTTGGAACACCTCAACAAAATGGCCGAGTGGAAAGAAAGCATCACCATATCCTTACTGTTGCAAGAGCTTTGCGTTTCCAAGCAAATTTACCCATAGAATTTTGGGGAGAATGTGTACTCGCAGCTAGGTATTTGATTAACAGGACTCCATCTATATTATTGAATGGTAAAACCCCATATGAGATTATCTTTGGCCAACCTCCTTCTTACAAACATATTCGGATTTTTGGTTGTTTGTGCTATGCGCATAATCAGAATCGGGATAAAGATAAATTTGCTAGTAGAAGTCGTCGGTGTGTTTTTGTTGGTTATCCGTTGGGAAAGAAAGGGTGGAGATTGTATGATTTAGAAGATGATGAATACTTTGTATCAAGAGATGTAGTGTTTGCTAAAACAGAATTTCCATATGCTGATGAGAAAATACTAAGTGATGAACTCATCAAAAATAGAGTTATGGAGTTGGGTGATGAAGTTGATGATTTAAAAAGTGACTCGAGGGAGGAATTGATCCACACAAACAATGAGGACGTAGAAAGAAGTGAAGTCGTCGCTGAAAGTGTAGATAGAGAAAATGAAGTGAATCATGAAATGGAGGAATTGATCCACACAAACAATGAGGACGTGAAAAGAAGTGAAGTCATCCAAGAGCAGTTAGGTAAGGGACAAAGGGTCAAGCAACCTTCTGTTCGTTTGAAAGATTATGTGACAAACGCCATCAGAATAAGCCCCTCGACATGCTCATCTGCCCAATCTGATTCCTCAGGTACGCCTTATTCTATAGCACGTTATGTGAGTTATGAAAATTTTTCTACGCAACACCAGTGTTTCTTGGCAGCAATTACTACAAGACATGAACCAAACTCTTATGCGGAAGCGATTAAAGATGAATGGCGGAGAGAGGCCATGAGTAAAGAAATACAGGCTTTAGAAGATAATGGCACATGGACATTCGAAAATTTGCCGCTTGGGAAGAAAGCAATTGGGAGCAAGTGGGTGTATAAAATTAAGTATAATTCTAATGGAAGTGTTGAACGATACAAGGCATGGTTGGTGATACTAGGAAATAATCAAGTTGAAGGCATAGATTATCAGGAGACTTTTGCTCCTATGGCAAAAATGTGCACCGTACGCACCTTTCTTGCCGTTGTTGTTGCAAAGAATTGGGAACTTCATCAGATGGATGTTCAAAATGCTTTCTTACATGGCGATTTAGAGGAAGAGGTTTACATGAAGATGCCGCCTGGATTTGCCTCTCAATCATCAAGGAAGGTATGCAGACTCCGGAAATCTCTATATGGTTTGCGGCAAGCACCTAGATGTTGGTTTGTGAAATTAGCTGCATCTTTGAAAGCTTATGGATTTCAGCAATCATATTTAGATTACTCCTTGTTCACTTTTCGAGTTGGGACTGTTCAATTGAATGTGCTTATTTATGTTGATGATCTCATTATCTCCGGTAATGATATTTCCGCTGTGCAAAAGTTCAAGAACTATATGAGTCGTTGTTTTCATATGAAAGACTTGGGGAAGCTGAAATTTTTATTGGGGATTGAAGTAGCGAGAAACGCATAAGGTATTTTCTTGTGTCAACGTAAGTATGTGTTGGATGTGATTTCTGAGGTCGGATTACTGGGTTCCAAGCCGGCTAAAACTCCTCTGGAACAAAATCACAAGCTAGCCCTTACTGAGAGCGATGATGTAGACAACCCTGCTCAGTATAGGCGCCTAGTGGGTCAGCTTATTTATCTAACAATAACTCGACCTGAATTGTCTTACTGTGTGCATATTCTTGCACAGTTCATGCACCGGCCAAAGAAAGCTCATTGGGAGGCAGCTGTGAGAGTTCTGTTTTATCTGAAAGGAAATCCATGTCAAAGTATTATGTTGCGTGCCAATTTTGACCTCAAATTGTCTGCTTACTGCGATTTTGACTGAGCTAGTTGTCCTTTGATGAGACGATCTTTGATTGGTTACTTTGTTCTTTTGGGAGAATCTCCTATCTCGTGGAAGACTAAGAAGCAACAGACAGTGTCTCATTCATCCGCTAAAGCTAAATACAGGTCTATGACTACTACAGTTTGTGAACTTAAGTGGTTGAAAGGATTATTGGATTCTCTTGGTGTGGCACATTCTCAACCTATGCACTTGTATTGCGACAGTCAGGCAGCTTTACATATAGCTGCCAATCCTGTCTATCATGAGCGTACCAAGCATATTGAAGTGGACTGTCATTTTATTCGTAATGAGACACTTAATGGTAATATTCAAACAGATTACATACGTAGTTCAATGCAGCTAGCTGATATCTTCACGAAAGTGTTGGGAAAGGATCAATTTAACTTTATTCTTCGCAAGTTGGGCATTCGAGATCCTCATGCTCCAACTTGAGGGGGAGTATTGGAAAGGCAGCTGTGATATGTATTTATTTAGGCCGTTTATTTAGGCTGTTTACTTAGGAAATTTTGCGTGCATATCTTTTATTTCTTTTTATTGTGTGGTCCTTGTTTTTTTAATAGTTTAGCCTTATTAGGAGTTGGTTTGATAGCTGTATCTTCTTGATATATATGTTACGTTTCTGTGGCAATGTAAAACAGGATTCTCATTCCAAAATTCCTCAGTTCTTTTACAAAAATCTCTTTCTGTTTCTACAATATGTGCTTACATTTGACTTGGAATTTTATCAGGTCCATCGACAGTTTAAAAAAATTTACGTAGAACTGTTACATGAATGACATATATGGTTAGTGTTTAATTTTTTTTGTACGGATGTCAGAATTAGAGTTAATTAGATACTTGAATTTTCATGTGTCGCTTGCCTTCAATCATCTTCCATGAAAGATAACACGTAGTCAGCGCATAGGTTCCGTTTGACAATACGATCGGTCTGGTTATAACATATAAGAGATGTACAACGCCCTGATAGATGTTCGCCTGTTTTCATATTGATAGTTGATTCATGTGGGGTTTCTTAGATGAACGGCTGACTCGAGCGAATGAATTGTTTAATCAACAACTCATGGAAGAATTGCAAGCTTTATCGCACAAAATAAAACTTAAAGGATTAAAATGCAAAAATCCAAAAAGTTATAGGAGTTGATTAAATAAAACAAAAGTTAAGGTGGGCGTAATTATGAGGTGTTTAATTTGCCTGAGTTTTGTGGGTTTTCGCAACTATAATTATGAGATGTTTGAATTTTTTTCAAGCATTTTAAAGTAACCCTGACACGAGAGAGTTTTGTAGTCCCTAATTCGTGACCTGTCTTGTTCGTTTCTTGAATTCTAAGACGAGCATATATAGATATGCTCATCGTGAGTTTCTATGGTCTTTCCTTCTATATGTTATTTAGTTTTCACTTATGATGATTATTTTTAGATCAATCTAAGTGTTTGTGCTTAATTTTGAATGGATGAACAACATCATCACAACTGTCGCTATTGATGACCAAGACAGTCG
This sequence comes from Syzygium aromaticum, assembly GCA_024500025.1. Taxonomy (NCBI): domain Eukaryota; kingdom Viridiplantae; phylum Streptophyta; class Magnoliopsida; order Myrtales; family Myrtaceae; genus Syzygium; species Syzygium aromaticum. The sequence goes on from CM044891.1 coordinate 19,543,176, forward strand.
AACACAAGAGACATATTCCTCGTATCTTGGCAAGATTTCCTAGTTAGATACATTGAACCTGGACATCATGTTCGTTTTCCAATTTGTTCATTGAATACGTAACCCGAGCAATGTCTATATAATTGCTGTATAGTCACAATATATTAATTGAATACATAACCCGAACACTATGTATATTACGTATTCAATGAACATATTGTATTATAAATATGTAACCCGGACACAATGTATATAAATTTTATTTTCAAGATAGTTTTCCAATTTGTTCCTTCTATGCCCACTGCCCTTCTCTCTTTTTCCTTTTTTTCCTTGAATTTTTTTTTGTTATGTTTCTACAATCGCCGGCTTAAATTGCTATATTGGAATTCTTAATCTCGTAAAGATTAGGGATGACATTTGGTTGGTACCATTGGTCATCTTCGTGTTGGAAAATTTAAGGATATTTTATTACATGGACTAATTTTGGAACATCGCCCATTAAATGATCACGTCAGAACTCAAAAACGATATGTTCATCGGATACGTAACCAAACACAATGTGTATAATGCGTTAATCCAATTTGAATTTAGCTCGAACAATATCTTGGAGATAAAAATTAACTTTTTATTTATGGAATTTATGTGTTTGTTAAGTTAGTGTGATCATCCAAACACGACCAAATAGTTTTAGAAAAAAATAAACAAAATTATGAGCTTTTTTCTAGATTAATTTATGGAAATATCGACTTCCATTCTAGACAATCTATCATAGTACCTTATTTGAACAAAATTATGATTAAGTATCCAATTTTTTTTTTTAGTGATTTTCTTTTAAGTTCTTCATTTCAATTTCAAATCACTATATCAGTTATAATTTTTCTTTACTTATTTAGACTTTAGGGTATAGTGATTATTTAGAATGCAATTAGTTATAATTAAAGTAGGTTTCGTAAATAATATAACTAGTTTTTACATTGAGTTAGTTTTGTCTTTAGTGTGATTAGTTTTTTTTTTTGTATATTTCTTGATTAATAACTATTTACTTATGTGGACATATTGACTATCTATATGTCTATAGCAATTCTTTAGTAATAGTTTAACATTTTTCGTGACCGATCCAACTGTTATGATAGTGCTTTTTTGTGATCGATGGGAATTAAAACTTGCCAATTGTTTGTTGTACTGTGTGGTAAATCTTTTCAAACCAAAAAAGGTTTAAACGGGGTTGGCACCTATCCACTTTTTACTGGAATGTTCGGTTCAGAACGCCAAAGGGACACCAATTACTTACTAGGTGAATCCATCGTCGCAGTTTCACTAGGTGCAGGTAGAGAAACTCAGGACCGGCGATACCCTAAATCGAGGCCCATTCTTCGAAGATTGATCAAGATTAACCAAGAACGGAGGATAAATTAGGAAATTGAACCTGTGATTTTCGACTTGCAAACATATAAAACTGCCAAAACGCTATATTTGAAATGATTCGGTTAAGGCAAGTATAGCAGTTACTCACCTTCAAGGTGCTAGCTTAGCAGAATGAGGGCCGTCCTATTGGGTGGTTTTCCTTCAGGTGATCAAGAGCTTGAATCTTGCAAGTTCGAAAATCGAACTCTGAGCCAATCCGTACTGAAAAAGGACTTACATCGAGTTGGCATGTTGGTGGAGCCATGGTGACGGGTTGGGCCATTTGAGGAACACCATTTTAGGGTCAATTTATGGCTTTGAACCATCATGGTACGGTGGGGCCGCGACAACATTAGACTCGACACATTCGTAACCCGAACATTATATACTAGATTGTGAAATACTATGATATCATCCAAAAGGCTAGCTCGTGCAATGGGCTCTCTTCAAATCTCTCGTTAATTAGTGGTCCCAGTTTTAAGTTCTCTTTAGGGTAAGTTACCAATGAATTGAGAAAGTTCTTTCAACGATAAAATTAATTCCGATTATCATGACTGGAGGATCTAAACTAATGACAGATTAGTACATTTTCAACCCATTGGAGTTCGTAAATCGTTGCTTCAATTTAGATTTCCTAAAGGATGTCATCCTTATAAAATGTTTGTCGTGTTTTTATTTTTTTATATAATTGAAGTGGAGAAAAGATGAAGGACAAATGCTTTGATGGGCTCATCGAGGGAACCCCACATGAGCAACATATAAAAAGCTAAATGCACAAAATTGTGAAATCTAACTCGCCTAGTGACCGAGAGCGAAGCTCGCCGGAAAAAAATGGGTTCTCACAGAGGTGCGTTTGTCGCAGCTTTTGAAGGGAGAGCAAGAATCGTTGGAGCTCGCTCGGGCATCTGGATTTGAATCTAACGAGCTTAATGGACTTAGTTAGATACTTCATCACTGTGATCCGCATAACTCCTATTTTCCAGGCCGTTGGAGTATGACACTGCCACACATTACAGTCTCTTTTACTCGTTGCTTTACAAGTCATTGGGCACCAGGAAAGCCCTTTTCTTTGTTTCTTTCTTCGGGTTCGGGGTAGGGTTATGTGGAAATTATAACGTTTATCTCGAATATCAGTTGTCACTTTAGATTACTAATGCACCTATCTTTTTAGTACATATTGGTGCGATGTCTCTATTAGAGAATCGTACATTTTTTCGATCCATTAATATGTTTTGATGCAACATACCGCGTGGATCCATAAATATATATTTGGACAATTATGAAGATAACAATCCGACGAACCAGGGTCCCAGAATTCTCATATGTAAGAACAGGCTTTGACAAATCTCCTAATATTGCAAATGAATATCACCTCATATCGCAAGTAACTGAAAACTACAAGTTTAATACCTCATACGAGTTTTGAACTAGAAATTGTAGGGCTTTTACCCCATGAGGAGTCCTTCCAAAAATTCTCAGTGGCCTGAGCTCAAACGCAGGCCAAAGAGGGGTTTTGGAAAAAGTTTTCAACCAGCAATAGACGCGCCTCGATTAGTACCTCGCTAATTGCGTCATTGCCCCAAGCGCAAAGATGCTTCATCATCAAGGAAATCCACGCTCTTATACAGATGATTAGACATTTCCTTGTTCCTATTGTTGGGAAAAATGTTCATGTGAAGCATACCAGGAGAAAAGTGGCATAAGAGGACCGTGAGGCGTGAAAACACTCTATTTAAGAAATTATTTGTCCCACAATATTGCTAATAATTACTGGCAAAAATCCTCAAGAACACAACAAAGTTTCAAACAAGAATACCATATAGTAATTCTGGTGTTTCTCTAGGGTCTTTTAAGGGAAACAATTGGAAAATATGGCAATATTGTTTTGAGAAAGTAGCATAAAAAAGTTAGTGGAAACAGATTGAAAAATATGAATATATACAATAGTCTTTTTGAACCGAAGGCAACCTTTTGGGAGAAGTTGCATTGTCAAAAGATGCATTCTCAAAAGACATAATAAAATTCGGATAAAATAATAAAAAAATAAAAAATAATATTTTTAATTATTTTATTATTCCGATTTTTATAAATTCTGAAAAAATATTTTTTGAACAAATGCAACTTTTCAAAGATGAGGGAATTATGTCCAAAAAGTCATAATCTTCCAAAAGTGAAGTAGTTATATCTGAAGGGACACAATTCTTTCAATAGTTATAAGAACGCCTAATAACCGTTATGCAAAATTATAAATTTCAAAATTAATTAATAAAAAAAACCGCAACTCTATTGCAAATAGTCACACTATTTCAAGAGGATAAAATCGTTATTTTATAATAAAAAATTCGAAATTTAATAAATAAAAATAATAATAAATGAGGATTAGTGATAAGTAAAATAATAAGCTCGCAGAAAATGCTAAGTGTGCTAAAAACGCGCACCGGCACGCGGATATTGTGTGATCTAGCCACAGTCCATCGTCTTCAATTGAACAAGTTGTAAAACATTCACACTAATATAGTAGCCTACACAATCAAAACTTTTTTTTACCCGGGACAATGAAAAGCACTATTTTATTTGTTTTACAAACAAACAACCAACGATCTTTAACGTGGGACACTTTTCATGCCACTTCCTACTAACGCTTCTCATTGTCCGCTGAGGCTCACGCGCCAAGTCATCCCCTTCTCTCTGCACTCCTCTGCAGTTTCCTGCTAATAGCCTGGCAACACCGGTAAATCTTCACACACGGTTGTGTATGCAAAAGACGAAAATCAAAGGTGACGCACGACCTCTAGAAAAAGAAAATAAATGTGTCTCATTTTCCACGAAATTTCATTTAACCATATGTATGATTGGTGGGTTACAAATATGAATGTCACCCACCTTTAAATTTAATTAAGTCTACATATGGTGATGTTTATAATTTTGTAATCCACCAACTAGAGGCATGGTTGGAAGAAAAATCCTTCAACTACGGATGAAGAAGTATATAGCTCGAAAGAAAAGGTAGAGATATAAATACAAGTGTATAAAAATAGTGCCAAGATAGATTTTAGGTGTTTGAAGACGGTCCATTTGTAAAAATAATGATTAATTAGCATGTGATATCGATCATTTCATATGAATTTTAGGGAAAATTATTAATAAGGGCACGAAGTGTCTTCATTTTTCAAATAAAGATTTGAAAAATTTATGATTATCATAATCTTCATAAGACACTCACCAAGTGCTCGATATGAAATTAAAATAATAATAATAAATGATTCGACATCTCGTGGCTCAAATTAATGATTAAAGTATTTGGCAAATAAAATCATTGATTGTTGAGATATGTTGTGTTTCTTGGATGGAGTTGTAAGAGAAAAGCTTCCCTTGAGACTTTCTTCTGGAATAACCACCATATATATCTTGAAATTAGAAGTTGCATTTACCAAATTGGTATTGGAAGGCATGCATGTGCCTGATTTCTCTCTTTTTTGTTTTATAGGATAAGTGTATTGAAAGTTGTAGGACTTCTAGTAAATTTATTCATTTCTTTAGGGAAAATCAAAATAAGAGCTTGAAATACTCTCATTTTCTCAAATAAGAGTCTGAAGTGGATTTTATGTCAAATAAGGACCTCAAATGATAATTTCAGTATCAAATAAAGACACGAAGGGATCATGGAAGTTTCAAATAAGGGCCTGACCTCGCCGGTTGCTAGCTGACTAAATATTCCGTCTGATCAAGGATATTTTTGTCTAAAGATAATTTTAATTTTAAATTATTTCATTTTTTTTTTCATATTTTTCTTTAATTTTTCTTTTTTCAGATGATGCCTGAAGAGGGCTAGGCAAGGCTAGTCTTGCCATGGGGAGGTGACCCTTGCCTTGGGTGAGCCTATGGCCGTCAAGGGTTGCCCTCACTAGATTGGGCAAGGGCAACCCTTGCACATCCCTCTCCGGGAATTGCAGGTGACCGGTGACTGGCTATTGGCGAAGAAGAAAGAAAAAACCAGATAAAGAAAAAAAAAAGGAAAAAAAAGAAAAAAAAAGGAAAACAATTCAAAAAAAGGTCAATGATAAAAATGCCTTTGACCATCCAACAAGTCAGGTCTTTTTTTGAAACTGATATAGCCACTTCGGGTCCTTACTTGAAATAAAATTCACTTTAAACTCTTATTTGAGAATATGAAGACATTTCATGACAAATTCGAAACAAGATCCACTTCAGATTTTTATTTGAAAAAATGAGAGCACTTATAGCTTTTATTTGGAATTTTTTTTCTTTATTTGAGCAATCATGCGAGAACAGAAATACCATTTTTCACAACCGAGATTACAACACCATCCAGCACTTTTGTTGTTTCTCTTGCAAGGCATTTGCACACTATAGATGCAAAAATGTACGATGCTTTTTGATGCTCTCTCTGTTTGGAGCAAAAGCAGGCAACTTGTCCTCTGCGGTACCTATTCAATCTGTCTTATCCTATGGAACCAGGTGTGGTCGTTGGAGAAACACGAGTGCACATTTTGTTCAAATTGATCTCACTTAGGAATTATTTTTTTATAAGGACAATGAATTTCTTTCATCAACGTATATGTTACCATGTTTATTATAATGGAAGTATTCTTTTATAAATTGAGAAAGAGACCGTGAATTCTTTCCATTTGAATTTTTTTAGCCAAAAAAAGAATTTTTTTAATAAAATTGTTTACACGATATCTTTAACATTTGCAGACCTTATTTTTTTCAATTTCAGACAAGTAAAAATTAAAAAGCTTAAATTAATTACTCAAATGGGTTTTTCAAATGTGTTTCTATCGAATGACATTTCTCTCAAAAGTGATTCTCAAAGCAAAATTTACTAAACAGTCTTTGCGTTTCCTCAAAACTCTTTAAGCTAAACTGCTTTGCATTTTCTCAAATTTCCTGAGAAAAACTTAACCAAATGCAGCCTTAGTATATCTGAAGTCTGGAATTTAGGTTAGAACCATACTCTTTGCAATTTACAGAAGAGGATATACTTTACAGAAACACGTTCCACCTAATTGTCGGGGAGTAGAGCATAGAGAAGTAGAAGAGAGGAGATTCTCTTCGTTTTGTTAGTGAACATGCAGTTGCGACAAGCTATAAACTTAGTAATTGCTGGCATGATGCTAATGAAATTTTCAGTGAAGCAAAGCTTACTCATTAACAATTTGCATTCAGATGTTTGGAAATAAGGCAGCAAAAGATATTGGACTTTGTGGAATGCTTTCCTGATGGGCACAAGAAAGGAACTAAAATAGCCAAGCAGTGTGCTGATGTTCGTATGGAAGGCTTTTCTACGCGGCTCATAAATGGTGAGGCATGGGGATTTCCTCATTTCAGGTTTTCTGGCTCGTCCTAGAGAGAGAATGGCTTTGCTCCTAGTCAAAAACTGTTTCCAGTCTGCTTTAACTCAAATGATCGCCTGCATCTCTGTCTGGGCACCGGCTTTTTCTTCTGTTGTGCTTCATGATGGCATGATCCATCAATTACAAAATGCTGAAAGGGGCCAAGATTACTGTCTTTTATCTCTGCTGCAAAGCATCCGCTGTTGACGCTTCCCATATGGGGTAAAGAATGGGTTCTCCCCGAGGCGTATTTGTCGCAGGTTTCGAGTCTAACGAGCTTAATGGACTTTGTTAGATGCTTCATCATTGTGATCGGCACGGCTTCTATTTTCCAAGCCGTTCAAGTATGACCCTGCCACACATTACACAATGTCCGAAAACTACAAAATTATAACCTCATACCCCGACCAAGATTAAGTTTTGAACTAGGACCAGAATAGTTCTGAACTAGAATTTGTAGGGCTTTAACCCGTAGGGAGCCCTTCCAGAAATTCTCAATGGCCTGAGCTCAAACTCAGGCCCAAGAGGGGGTTTGGAAATAGTTTTCAACCAGCAATAGATGCGCCTCGGTTAGTACCTCACTACCTCCGTCATTGCCCAAGTGCGAAGAAATATAATCATGGAGGAAACCTGTGCTCTTATACAGCTGATTAGACATTTCCTCGTTCTCCCTGTCGATCTGGGACACTTTTCATGCCACTTTCTTCACGCTTCTTGTTGGCTGCAGAGGCTCAAGCACCAAGTCATCACCCACGCTCTGCACTCCTCTCTTCAGGCATTTTCCTGCTACTGACTTGGCAACACTGGCAAATCTTTGCACACATGGTTGTGTATGCAAAAGGCGAAAATCAAAGGTGAGGCACGGCATGTAGAAAATTCAATGTCTGCTCATAAGCATATGCACACGATGAAGAAGATTTTCAACACAGTCCCACTATGCCATAGTCAGAAAATCTCCACCTGATTCTGCTTTCATGTATGCGCCTAGAACTGACCAGGATGAGGTTAACAAAGATGATAACGAGACATAGTATGGTGGGAGCACAGAGCAGTTGGGCAAACTCAATAGACTACATTGTCCCTTTCAAAACTCAGCTTAGATGACAAAAGAAAGAACCATAAGCAGATCTAATTATAATGGACACACGTACTGGATCACGGTTGCATGAGAATTCTCCTTAACAGAAGTGCAAAAGATAAGAGGCAGCAACTTTCATTTAAGCATGTAACCCACAGCTGGTTCTATCCACGAGCATCACCATTAAACTTGATTCTTCATCCACTCATGCCTCACTCAGTCATCAAGATAACATTGCATTCTATCAGAAAGCAAAACAAACATGCAAGTGTGCGTGCACACATTCACACTCAACAGTGATCCATGCACGCCGGTACATACTCATGCGCTCATGATCACAAGGTATGTGATCATCAAGGTTGTATGCAGATGCAAGTTTGAAAGAGATAAACTCTTTTCTCTCTCTTTTCAACTAAGCAATCACAGACCAGTTCTAATTGTATCTCATCCAACTCACAAGCTCTCCTCTGAATTAACTAGAATAGCGGCTCCTTGAGCGAGTAAGGACTTAGGGCGACCCCGTTTGGGGCAATCCAAGCTGGGGGTGGCCACAGGATCCTCAAGCGATCAGGCGAATCTGATGCCCTCTTGATGCTGCGATCCTCCATATCGAAAACTTTAACTTTTCCCCCTGGAGTCCCGTCAAACACCGTGAAATATATGCAGTTCCCCTTGCATCCTCGGAATCCTTTCACCGACACCGAGAAGCAACTGTGATTGCCCAGAAAGAGAGCAACATCACCGAGATTCCTTATCTCATCCCATTTTCCCCATTCTTGATTCAGCCGATAAACCTTAAAATCAGCGGCCTCCCTCACAGCGCCTGCCCGAACCCTACCAAACGGACTCTCATCGAAATATCTATCCACGACATAGAGGTCTCCGCCCGACTCCACCAGATAATTCCGGTCCCCGCCATTGCCGTCACCGCAAACAGGACGCGAGTACTGCACGATCTCAAAAGAAGGGTCAATCCACCACACGATGCCGAACCTATCGACAGCATAAAACTGCCCCTTGTAAGCAATGAGATCGTCGTACTGGCAACTCAAATCGCCTATCGCATGGCAATCCTCATCCCCATGTTTCCAACACGCCAACTTCCCTTTCCCAAAAATCCCGACGACCAAAGTCTCCTCTAGAGCAGCCCATGGAGAATCCGGGAGCATGATCACCTTCCTTGCTGCCCCATAATAACTTCCTCTATTCTCGCCGATGAGATAGCTTTCTACGAAAATCTCGGTGACCCTATAATCCAAAGTACACAAAACCTTAGGAAAGGTCCCACCTTTGAACAAGATGGGTCGGCTCGAGAGCGGGTTGAAGAGCTGAACCCTGCCTCCTCGACCACTTGGGTGGTCGTCCTCATCATCTTCTGCGATCTTGATCAGCCAACCCTCGCGAGACGGAGGGCACTGCGATTTGTCCTCCGGAGACGTTGGCGATGGTGGCTCGAGAAGGTAGACCCTGCGCTGACAGATGGTGGCCCCTCCAATTCTGAGCTCCCACTCTGAGACGGGAGGAACCGAGGAACGCCACGACGAACAGACGCTGCGGAATCGGACGACGTCCATGTCGGTGTCGAGGTTTTTCCTGATCATCGACCAGATCATGGACAACAGCTCCGGCGGGAGTTCCGACCACGGTACCGATATCTCCATCGCCAGACGGTCTGGTGATCGCAGAGAGACGCCAGGGCAAATGAGTTCGAGATTTTGATCGAAGATTTTAAATTTGCACATTGATTATTAATTTACCCCAAACGCTGAAAAACCCTAAATTAACGTATTTATGATAAATTTATCTTTCGATAAATTAAATTAATATTATGAAAATTTATAAATTAAGTTAACATATGAACAGCAAAGGGATAAAATTTAAAATCGATATGTCCGTTAATTACTAATTATTATATAATTTAGAAATTTGATAGTAAAATTTAATAAAAATTAATTAAGAGTAAACTTATTATAAATATATTAATTTAAAATTTTTAATAATTAAAAAATTAATTTAAAATTTTTCGTGGCATTCACCATTCCAATTAATGACATTTTCCGCAACTTTTCAGACAAAGTAGATGGACAGCTATGTTTTTTTTTTTTCCCTCATCATTTCGTTATTAATGTGGTTTAACCCCGTAACTATTTTTTATCATTCGCAATTCAAGTACTGTCAGCCACCTATTTGACTTTTTCTTCTGTCGTGGTTCGTGACGGCATGATCCATCGATTACAAAAGGCTGAAAGGGGCCAAGATTACTGTCTTTTTATCTTTGCTGCGAAGCATTTGGAGTCGATGCTTCTCATATAGGGGGAAAATGGGTTCTCGCCAAAGCGCATTGGTCGCAGTTTTTGAGCAGAGAGCAAGAATTGTCGGAGCTTGCCCGGGCATCTGAATTTGATATTTTTTAAATTATTTATTTCTCACGAAACAAACGAAATCCAAATTAACAATGACCTAAGCACAATGATTTCTTATCGCCCAAGTATTTTGAAAGCACTTGTCAATAAAATCATTTTAACTTTTTAACTCTTATAATGTAACAATTTCACTCATTACCAAAATTTTTTAAGGAAAAGGACATATGAAATGCTTGGTAATGATTTTTTTTTTTCGTTTTTTGTGTTTCCAAGATAAGGTAGCATGTAAAGTTATAGTGGCATTACTACGTGGAAAAATAATTTTGTGTTATGCTCACTTTTGGGTCGGCAAGCACTATGTTCTTATTCTTAGATTAATCTTTTGCCCAAATCTTTTTTCTTAAAAATGTGGTTTTTCAAATGGAAATGTTTGGTTTTACACGTCTCGAGGCATCCCTATTTTTCTTTTGTTTTCTTTCGGCTTTCTCTTGGTTTTCCGGTTTGACCCAATCATGTAATGTGAGAGACACAATATGAGAAAACAACGACTTTGAGGCAGTCGGATAAAGAAGTTTGGGTTGATATGATGATATCAGCATGACACCTCGTATCATTGGTCATGCTAGGGTTTTCCTGGGTAATGTTCTTGCCCTCATTTCTTGGAAACAATGGTTCATCGTGATGTGATCTTTGTGCAATGTCGTTTGGTTCGCATATATGTCGTGCATGAAATGCATATTTTCCAAGAGATATGCTCATTTTGTTGTTGAAAATCTAGGTTGCGTGAAGCATATAATTTGAAGGTTAGTAATGCAACAGTAAACGAAGGGCTTAAGAAAGGAATTGAGAAAAGCTATGCTAGACCCATTTCGCAATAAGAACGAGTAGAGGCAATACCTTTTCGTAATGGGTTATTCATTTCTTGTCTTAGAGAGAGAGAGAGAGAGAGAGAGAGAGAGAGAGAGAGTATGTGTGTTTCCGCGCGCATGTGTGCATGTGTGTGTAGTCCTAAGACTAGTACTAGGTGGTCGATAGTGGACATTGCCGGCCGCCTCAGCCGGCATCATCTTGAGCAAGGTTGAAGCAAGCCAAAGTCAAAGATGTTGGCATGGGGTGCAAAAGTCATTATGTTATATTCTTCACATAGACTCTCCGAGTTATGTCCCTCTTTAGAAATTCTATCACTGCACAGTACTAACATGATGTCTTCAATCCCCAAAAAGCGATTACTTTGCTAGGACTTGGCTCACACGATTAGTTCAAGAGATCGGGTCCAGGCAAGAAATTACCTAAAAATTGATCAATAATTGCACGAATTAAGTCAAAGGATGGGGTTACCTGTTGACACCTAATTTTTAGCTTTTTTTTTTTAAAATTTTTAAAATATTTCAAAATTAGGTCTAGGAATCTTGGCCAAGCCTAGAAACCTATTTCTAAACAAAAAACTTTTTTTTAGCATTTTTCTGCATTTTTCCTTAATTTCTTTTAGTCAAAATAAACGAGAAAATCAAGAAAAATAGCAAATGGAATCAGAAAATTCCATAAAAATAGTCATTAGTCTTATTTTAAATCCAATTTCATGAATGTATTGTAAATTTTGGAAAATCTCAATCGAGTATATGTTTTTCCCAAAATTGGGCAAAATTAAACCCTAATCGAACCAAAAAAGAAATTAAATTTTTTCTAGTCATTTTTAGATCATAGGGTCTTCACAACAATTGATTCTGGGACCTTGAATTGCATAATGGTCAGTCAAATTGCACAATTTGACACAAAAATAAAAAAATCTCCAAAATTACATTGAAAATTAAGAATTTTGAACCCAAATTGGGAATTGTGCCTAATATGAAATTGTCGAAATATGAGACTATCATTTTTAGGGTTAATCAGACCTGAGCAATTCAATTTTAGCATCGGTTTTGCCTAATCAGGTCATCAGGACATCGAACTGAGCAAAATCCGAATAACCCGGATATGAAATTTGGAAAATTTTGGACATGGTTATGTCAAAAATTGGGGAAAAAAATACATTTTTAGGTTCAAAATATAATGAGGAAATCAATTTTGGGGTTTAATATGAAAAATTCGGTCAAAATAGGCCTTAATTTGCATTTTGGTTAAAACTGGAACTATTGGGTCGGTCGGGTCAACCCGACTTGACCCGAACAACGAGTCTTCTTCGCTCGGTTTATCTTAGAATGTTCAAAGCCCGGAAAACTATTCCAAACCCAAGACTTCACCGGTCATTTCTAGCCAATTTTGGCACGTTTTAATCAATTGTGCTAGCTGGAAAATGTTCAGCTAGCACCAGTTAATTGATCCCAACCGATCGGTAATCAGTTCTAACCGATTTTGGGCGAGGAATTTGATTAACAAAAAAACGAAAAAAAAAACTGAAAACGAAGGGAAACGTATTTGAGAAAATTCCCAAGAGAGAGAAGAGAGAGAATGAGGCGAAATGAACGAGGAAAAGCTAGAGAGAGAGGGTTGAAAATTCCCTCACGAGTGTTCGTTGCCGCCGTGGATGGTGAAGCACCGGCGAATTGTGATTTGGATGTGATTTTCCCCTTACTGCTCCAGTCGGTTTGGCTAGTCTTAAAGACCTGAAATCGGACGTTTTCCGGTGCACCGAGACTTGTTCCGGCGAAACCAAGACCTTCAAAAGGAAGATCAAGTGTCAAGGAACAACACTGCAGGCGTAGACCACCTCAACAATTTTGTTTGATCATTGAATGAAGCAGGTAAATCTCATTCAAGGTCACGGTTTTTCTAGAATTTAGAAAAATGTGATTCGGTTCGATCTTGTTGTTCTTGCAATTTTCTTTACAAATTTGTATTCATGGATGTTCATTACTAGTTTCTAATCACTTTTTGTGATGTTTGATTGCATTTTGACCGTTGAATATGCATACAACCGAATCGGCCATGGCTGTTGAATCTCGCTAGACCTCAAAGACCCCCCAACCGGAGCCTCATTTTGGTTGAAAAACATCCAAGTCAGTGATTACAAAACTTTGTTTGATGTTTTGTTGATCATTAGACTCAACATAGACGGCCAGGGCGGTTAGAATTAGGATTTACATTTTGGAAAAATTGGCGAAAAAAATAGATGCGAATTAGGTTTTTTGATCGGCTTTTTCGCTGGCCGGCAAATGTTCGCCGATATTCTGAATAGCCTAAATTGAGAATATAACACATAAATATAACAATGGTGCGATTGGAATGGCTAAAACTTCACCGGAAGGTCGCCGGAGAAAGACTCAAACGACGGCCTCGAAAACCTGAATTGAAAATCATGCCCATCAGTTGTTCGACGAAATGCCGAAATGAAAATTGCCAAAAACGGTGCCATTTTGGTCACTGAACTCGCTGGAGAGGGCGATTGGAGACCAGCGCCGGCGACGTTCAGTTTGGCCAAGCCGAACTAGGTCAAACCGGTCCGGTCTGGTTCACCCCCTGGCGGGAAAATTCAAAAAAATAAATAAATAAAAATCAAATATTCAAATAAAAAAATCAGAAAAAACAAAAAAAAAATAGGTTTTTTTTTACAAATTTTGAGATTTTGAAAATTTAAAAAAATTCACAAAAAAATTGAAAAATTAGAAAAATTCACAAAAAAATTAGGAAAATTCATAGAAAATTAAAAAAATTCATATAAAAATAAAAAATTTGGAAAATTCATAAAAAATTAAAAAATTCATAAAAATTTTTAGAAAATCATAAAAATCAGTTCTTAGTTTTAATAAAATTTTTTCCAAAAAAAATAAAAAATTTTGAAAATTCACAGAATGGTCCAAAATCATCGTGACTAGCCGTAAAAAGTAAAATTTGAATTTTTTGGAAGTGCCCAAATGGCATTTAAAAAAATTCCAAAAAATCAAAAATTTTGAAAATCCATGGAATCATTCAAAATCATCGTGGTCAGCCATAAAAACAGAAATATGAATTTTTGGAAGTGTCTAAGTGGCATTTTTGGAAAATTCTAAATTTAAGGGTTTAACCATTAAAAAACCCTAAAATCCTAAAAATGTGCAAATCATGAAATGAACAAACTATTAGAGCTTCATTAGGGTTTGGGTATCTTGTTTGATTCTCATTTTTAATGGACAAATTAAGGTTACTATGATTGATTTATCATTGATTGTGCATTTAATTCTCGGGTGCTTAATTGTTTGTTCATGATTAGATTAGTAAATTAACCTTAGGAATCCGTGTGATACGTTAGACATGCCATATTGTTCTGAGGTACCGAAAGGGCGTTAATGGTCTCATTTCGAGATCGTTAACGTAACCAAGTCCTTTATTCAGAATCTCTGGTTCGTCGGATCGTAGTATTTCTCCTTTATCTTGATTATGTTTCTAGTCAACCTACCGTAAATGACTAGTGGCGACTCTAAGTTTAAATTTAGATAAAATAAACCCCGTTGTCACGTGAGGTATGATTTGAGAGAGATCCATGTAAAAAAATACCTCCATTCTAACACTTGAGAGCATAGCGCGACAAGCTTGGCGACTCCACTGGGGATTCTTAGGATTCTAAATGGATTTAGGCCTAGATAGAACGATATGCATGTGTTTGTGCTCGCAAGGATCCCAGGTACGTTCCAATAATGACGTGTTAAATGGTGATGCATGTGGGAGGTATAAGGGGTGTAGTCTGTGCTTACTTTTATTTTGCAGGATGGTGTTGGAATTAAATGTGATATCACCAAATTTTAGAAGTACTGTTTGGTTATAAATTGTTGTGTTTGCCTTTAAGTTGCTTTAGCACTACACTTGTTGCACACACCATTTGTGGCCCAATCCCGGCTACATTTAAGATTACCCTTAGAAGGTATGTGTTTATGCGAAACTGTGAGCCGATTGTTCATGGGATCGTTTAAATACAATATCGATTACTGAGATGGAATAATATTCCATTACTTTAGGCCGATGACCTATTGGAATGGAATCCCTGGTCCATTAAGGTGGTGACCTTGAGCTTTTAGTATATTTCACCCTTTCAGGTGTCAAAACCTCACTTGTTGCATATGCTTGTCTTTGTGATTGGTATATCTAAAATCAAGCAAAAATGTGTCGGTAAGTAAGTGTCATTCCACTTCTATCATCTTTTTAATTATGCAAAGTTAATTGACACAATTTTGTTAAAAAAATGTCCAAATGACAATCAACGTTTGATGAAAATGCCTTTTTATACTAAAATGAATGAATCAGGTGACATGCCCCATTTGATCATATTTTTTATTTCTAGACAGAATGTATAGGTCCATGGCGATTTTCAATGTAATTCAAATAGATTGAATGCTCAAGATGTGACATGTACAATCCTATTTGCCAAAAGTCTATTTTTGATGTATTTGAAGTTGTAAACCATACGATAGGACTTTATGGTCAAAATAGAGCATGACAAAAGGCATTTGCATTAAACATTGGTTTCATTCACATTTTCAAGTATATGCTCTTTTAACGTATAAATGGATTAGAAGTAGCATTTGTATTACGTCATAAGTATGCAAATGTATTTTACCTATATTTTTTTTTCCATGAAAGGACATATAATTAAAATGGAGGCATTTAAAATTGATGTGAAATCCATTGTGATTAATAATGAACTTTTTTGCATAATTAGGCTCGATGGGAAAACTAGACATCCAAGTAGTTTCCATTCCACGAAAAGATCTCGTGGCTTGGTAGAAGGATATGACAAAAGATAACCAAGTTTATGTTCACGATAGGTTGGGATACCTTTTAGACTTGATCCATGTAGAACATCAAGTTAGTTTGATCCAAGCATTGGCGCATTTTTAGGAAGTTTCCACCACCACCTTCCAATTTGGAGAGTATGAATTGATACCGACTTTGGAAGAATATCAAGCCGCCATTGGAATTGATTCCAAGCTTAGGATTGTAGAGCTACCCGTTGGACTTAATACTATAAGCATTCTTGTAGAATTCCTTAACCTTAAAACTTCCAAAATCGAAAAGTTAATCAAATCAAACACGGGTAGATTACCATTATCCTTTCTAATAACCAATTTTATAACCAATTTTTTCAAACTTCCTAGGGAAATGGGAAACACTTCGGCTCGAGTTTTCATTCTAGCCTTCTTTGGCTTCGTTCTATTCCTCATATCTAGAACGGAATTCGACTCTTCAGTTGCAATAATCGCGAAGTAAGCATGTCTCAAATGGGATTTCTCTAATATGCTTCTTGTCCAAACCATCATTTTCTTGAACACATACCAAATTCATGGGAATGGTATCTTTCAAGCTTCTACGGGTCTCCTATCTCTATGATTCATCTCACATATTTAACCTTGGTGTCGTTTCATGAACATTTGCAAAATTTGTTTGGCAATAAATCCAATTGAGCGATACATTCGTATCCAAAACAAACTACCCAAATAATTTTTCTTAGATTGGGCCAATTTCATTAGAACTTTAACTCCTAATCCAATCCAATGGCGGATTAATTGGCCAAAGATTGACAAGGCAAGGATTACAAGCCAAGAAAGGAACGCGGTACAATTACTCGGGCTAAATGGAGGAACCGCCTATTGTCTCTTGAGAGTTGTTAGACAATTTGGGATGCTTCAACAAGTCCCACCGGTATGGAACCCTGAGGAGTTTGCCTTTGACATCCTAAGTGGAATTATACCCAAAGAGGAGAAGAAAGACCTTTAAGCCAAGGTTCACAAAATTATTCTTTCTTTAGATAATTCACCTTCACAAGTAGTGGAATGGCCAAATAATTTGGAAGAAGATATGGAGATTTATATGGTATCCAAGGAATATATCAAGTGGATGGAAAGTAAACGACCAATTGATGTGGAGCCATACGTTCCATTGAGCATTATAACGGATCCCAAGGAGGAGTACGTCCCAGAATACATTGTCCCACACGTACCTGGAGTTGAGCCTTACATCCCCGAAGAAGTCGTGATCGATGTCGAAGAATGGAAATTTCAAATCAAGGAATGGAAGGATTACCACGGGGCGGAAGCTACCTTAATTAGCAAGAAGCCTAGACTTGGATGATTTAGAATTCCCATTCGAGTTTAAAATCATTTTGTAAAGCAATCTTGGATTTTATATGAAATACTCATTTTTCAAAATCCATTTGGATAAATTTAAAGACATGATCACTATGGATTACAATTCTTTGAATGGTATGATTCTTCGAGAAAAACATTGATGAGAAATTTTATGCAAGGCTAAAGCTTGTGTAAAAGTTCATATCCTTGTTAATTACAAGAAAACATACAATTAAAAGAATGTGGGTTTTCATATTCATTCTACCAATTCTAATATCCTGATGGTTTTCACGAATACAGGTTTTCTAGCAAAGGAAGGCAAAAGACCTCAAACTTGTTTACAAATTAAAATGGCCGAGGAAGAAACTCGCAATCGACTAGCTAAAGTGGAGAACCAAATGATGCAAATGGTAGCCATGATGGTAGAAATGAAGGCCTTCATTACAGCCGCGAAGGGATCCTATCCTACTATCTCAAATTCAAGAGCTGCACCTGAAATAATAGATCTGAAAGAAGACATTTGGGTAAAAAAGACATCTAAAGATGTAGAGGAGGCCAAAAGATTGGCCAAAATTGAATAATGCCTTGCAAGCCAAGGATATGAGCTTCAAAGGTTCATCGTATTAGTGAAAGTTGGTGAAAGAATCGAATGGTCGTTGAAAGAAAAGAATTCTCAAGAAGTGACAGCACGAAGACAGTATCCTGGAAGAAAAGATAAAGAACCTGTACATGACGTGGCTATGGTATCTAGCCCTAATGTTAACCAAGCTTTATTCCCAAAACAGTCTAACGTCCCTTGGAGAAATCCAAAACAGTATGAGTCGAAGAAAAGACCCATAAGTCAATTCATTCCGTTACTATGACCCCTGTTGAAATTACTATCGATACTATTGGAAAGGCATTTGGTGGCCAAAGAAGTGCCAAGAGATAATCCTGCAAGGTTCCCCTGGTATGATGAATCAAAGACTTACACATATCACATGGGAGGAAGAGCACATGATGTAGACAATTGTCCAATCTTGAAATACAAAGTTCAGCAGCTCATTGGCAAGAAGATATTAAGTTTTCAAGAGTCAGAGCCAAATGTGCATCAGAACCCTCTTCCTGAGCACAATGTGGTAAATATGGTCCTTACAGAAGGAGAAATAATAAGGCCTGATAATGAAGATGAATATGAGGCCAAATTAAAGATTGCTCGACAAGGGGATGCTTGCTTTCGTCGTGAAGCATTCTTAAAAGGGGAAATTATAGACAATTTGGGGGAAGATTCTGACAAATACAACTTCCAAGTAAAGTATACTTCACCACTGTGGGCTTTTAAAAGTGAAGTGATTGTGCTTGATGGTTGGGGTGGCATGGACAATGAGCTTAGCAGACAAAATGAGACTCTATCTGGTATTGAAGTGGATCAATTTGAAAAGCAAAAAGAAAGGATTTGGCGGGGTGAAAGGCGATTTACCCAAACATCACTTGAGCAAGGTGACACTGTAGACCTCCTTGGTCAAGACAGTGGAAAATACAATTTTCGTGTTAAGTACACACCTCCACTCTAGGCTTTTCAAAACTAAACTATTGTGCTCGATAGATAGGGAGGTTCAGATGAAATCCCAATCAACGAATTAAGTTTTAAGGAGAAAGAATATCAAGACGAGAAAATGAAGAAAAATGCTCGCCAAGGAGACAGACGATTTGTTTGCAAAGCACGAAAACAAGGCGAAATTGTAGATTATCAGGGACAGGATAGTGGTCGGTATAACTACCGTGTCAAATACACACCACCTTTATGGGCATCCAAAAATGAAAATATCGTGCTTGATGGTTGGGGTGGAATAAATACTATTGAAGCTGACAAAAGCATGGTGTCCATGATTACACCACTATTGATTAATTTTGATGAAGTGGATAGGCTTGAAGAAGAGAAGGATCATGTTGAACCAATTACCATTGAGCTCCCAATTGGTCAACTAAAGATTGGAGAGAAAGAGGTTTAGTTTGTGATTATCACTTTGCCTCTAAAGGAGAAATTTGATACCAAATGTATACCATGGGACTACATGCCTAAAGAAGTCGATGCAATAACCAGATCGGGAAGATGTTATGTTCCAAAAGAAGGTGAGCACGAAAAGAAAAGGGATAACTAAATAAGATTTCAAGCAATTGTTGTCAGTCATGAGGATAAGCGAATATGAGGTAATTGAACAATTGAGGAAGATGCTGGCATAAATTTCATAAAGCTACAAAATGGTGCTTATGAAACTTCTTAATGAAGTATATGTTCCCGAAACAATCAACGAGGTGCAACTAGAAGATTTCGTTTGAGCTATTCTTTTGAAAGATCATATGGCTTTTTCTGACTAGGATTTTCCAATGGATGGCTATTCACATGATAGAGCCTTACATATTACCGTCAAATGCCGGGGCAAGGAAGTATCCTGCGTCTTAATTGATAATGGCTCCGCTCTTAATTTGTGTCCATTAAGCACGCTGGATCGTCTAGAAATTAATGAAGAGTTCATCAAGCCTTCAAAGGTGACTGTACGTTCATTCGACGAGATGAAGAAAAATGTTATTGGTGATATTGAGCTAGAAGTAAATATAGGCCCTGTGCCTTTCCTGATCGATTTTCAAGTAGTAGACATTCCAAGGACTTTCAACTTACTACTGGGGAGGTCTTGGAATCATATGGTTGGCGCCATTTCTTCTAGTCTTCATAAAAAAGTTAGATTTGTTATTAATGGTAAAATGATTATCGTGCATGGGGAGATAGACTTCGCCACTTACAGGGAAAGTACCATACCTTATGTCGAGCCTGAGATAAAAGAAGAGCCCAACTATCATTCTTTTGAGATGATTTCTATGATACAAACTCCCGCTGGTAGTGTCATGAAGTCTCCGGAACTTTCAGCATTGTCTATTATGTCTGGAAAAGTATTATGCCTATATGAATTCAACCTTGGTGATGGACTTGGGACCAAAACGCAAAAAATTAAAGAACCCATTATCTCATTTGGTATAAAAAAAAGTATGGGATGGGGTATGAAGTCACTAGTAATCACTATGGAAGCTAAGGCCAAGGTCAAAAGAATCATGGAGGCCGCGGAAGCCGAGGTGATCAAACCATTAACCCATCAATATGGAAGGATAAGGCTAGAGAGTTACCTTATCATCAGATTCATATCAAATAAAACTTTCCTAGGCCTCTCAAACTGCTTTTAGAAGAAAATTTACATGCAGAAGCAGAGTCTATCTTGCTGGATTTATTTGAAGAAGACGTTAACAACATCATTATAACTGAAGACGAAGACACCTACATACTGAAGTAGGAAGATTCTTTTGAACCCTTTCCTTATTGTTGCCTTTACAATTTGTCTGTTTCATATTGATGTTGTTTGCAATTTTGGCTTAGTTGCATTTATCATTCTCATTAATACAGTTGTAATCATGTATTGTAAAAGTGTTCAATATTTTGTTAAGGACATATGAAAACAAACTAAACCAATGATGAATATTGCTCTCACACGTGAGGCTTGAGGCTTTGAGTTTCCATATGACTCCTAATTGTGAAAAATGGTTTTAAGAGCAAGGATGTCCAAGGATATGAGGATTAGCTCTATTTTTTTGATCTCTTTAAAATAGATTTCAAAATAATTTTTCAAAATGGTTTTTCATTAAACCTTATGCGTCAATTCATTTTATATGCGATTACTAACCATGTTTATTGCATGCCAGGCATGAGCATTCGCATATCCATGATAGGTTCATATGTGACCCAAATCTTTTTGAGGAGATCACTTGCGATATTGAAGTGAATAATGAAGATGAGGAATTGGTCAAAAGAGAATGGGTCCGTCATGAAAAATCAAAGCCACTCACGTTAGAGAAAATGGTCACTGTTAATCTGGGTGATAAAGAGAATCCCAAAGAGGTTAAAATTGGAAAAAATCTTCCCTCAACAGAAGCAGAAAGAATAATAGATTTGCTCAAGGAATATCAGGATATATTTGCATGGTCTTATGGTGATATGCCAGGCCTTGATCCAAGTATAGTTGAACATGTTTTGCCAATTGATCCAAGAAGCAAAAATTGAGGCGAACAAAGCCGGAATTAGCGAAGAAAATAGAGGAAGAAGTGATGAAATTGCTTAAGGTCGGTTTCATCGAAGTAGTGCCATATCCAGAATGGGTTGCTAACATAGTGCCCGTAATGAAGAAAGATGGTCGGGTGCGGGTGTGCATTGATTACAGTGACCTAAATATAGCAAGCCCTAAGGATGATTTCCTGCTTCCACATATCGATGTATTAGTGGATAGCACTGCTGGGTTCAAAACATTTTCATTCATGGATGGTTTTTCAGGATATAATCAAATCCTCATGAAGAAAGAGGATAAGGCGAAAACATCCTTCATAACACCATGGGGCACATTTTGTTATAAGGTGATGCCTTTTGGTTTGAAAAACGTTGGTGCCACATATCAAAGGGCAATGGTGACTCTGTTCCATGACATAATGCACAAAGAAATCGAAGTATATGTGGATGACATGATTGCAAAATCCAAACAAGGAGAAGATCGTGCTGAAGTGCTTCACAAATTGTTCGAAAGACTTAGGAAGTACAAGTTGCGGCCAAATCCCAATAAGTGTGTATTTGGGGCAAAATCTAGCAAACTGTTAGGATTTGTGGTCAGTAACAGAGGAATCAAAATTGATCATTCTAAGATCAAGGCAATATATGACTTAAGAACTCCCACTACGGTAAAAGAAGTGAGAAGCTTGTTAGGGCGATTGAACTATATTGCCCGTTTCATCTATCAGCTTTCTGAGATTGTCAAACCATTATTCAAATTGTTGAAGAAAAATGCTAAAGTAAAATGAGACGCAGAATGTCAATAAGCCTATGACAAGATCAAAGAATATCTGGTATACCTGCCAGTGTTGGTACCACAAATTTTTGGAGTCCCGTTAATTTTATATTTGACGATTCACAATGAGTGGTTAGGAGTGGTGCTTGTACAAAGAAGACTAAATGATGGTAAAGAACAAATCATTTATTACTTGAACAAGAAATTCACAACATCAGAAGTGAATTACCCAACAGTTGAGAAGACATGCGTTGTATTGATTTGGATGTTACATAGATTAAGACAGTACACCCTTTATCACCAAATTTTGCTAGTGACTGAGAATGATCCGATCAAGTACCTTCTTGAGAAATCCTCCTTGGTTGGGAAATTAGCAAAATGACAAGTATTGTTATCTGAGTTCGACATCAGAAGTTCATCCCAAAAGTTAGTCAAAGGATAAGTGATAGCAGACATGCTGGCAGAAAATTCGCAAAATATTACCAGTTCTGAAGAACGACTTGATGATCACATATTGACACTAGTCGATGACAAATGGACCAAGTATTTTGATAGTGCAACCAACTTATCTGGATCAGGAACTGGGGCGGTGCTGATCTTCTCAGAAGGCCAACACTATCCGGTGTCTGCGATTCCATGCACTAATAATATCGCTGAATACGAAGCATGCATTCTCGACTTACCACTAGCCCTTTCAATGAAGGTAAAAAGGTTGCAAGTATATGGGGATTCTATGCTCATCATATTGCAAACAATTGATGAATGGCAAACTCGAGATGCCAAGCTAATTCCCTATCACAGATATTTAGAAGAGATGATGGAAAGTTTCGAAGAGGTAACATTCGATTATCTTCCAAGAGCTCAGAATCATTTTGCGGATGCTCTTGCAACTTTGTTATTCTTACTACAAGCTGAAGATGGTATGGATATAAAATCATTGGGAATCAATTTTCTCAAACAACTAGCTTATTGTATGACGGTCCAAGCAGAGTTCGACAACGAACCATGGTATCATGATATCGAGAAATATCTTCAGTCAGGAGAATTTTCTAAAGAAAACCAATCAGGTGACGGGAAGTTTATAAGGAAGATAGCCAACAAATTCTTCTTCAGTGGTCAAACCCTTTACAAGAAATCATTTGATTCAACTCTATTAAGATGTGTGGATGCTATAGAAGCTGAACAGATCATGAAAGAAATTCACGAAGGTGAATGTGGACCGCACATGAGTGGATATCTTCTAGCTCGAAAGATTATGAGATAAGGATATTATTGAATAACAATGGAATTAGATTGCATCCAACACGTGAGATGTTGTCATTAATGTCAGGTTTATGGAGATAAAATCAATGTACCGCCAAATGAGCTACATCAAATGTCTGAGCCATGGCCATTTTCAATGTGGGGCATTGACATGATTGGTTCAATTAACCCTAAGACCTCAAATGGACACCGGTTCATCCTGGTTGCTATTGACTATTTCACTAAATGGATTGAAGCAAACTTATACACAAATGTTACTACCAAGAATGTTGCAAGATTCATCAGGCCGGACATCATTGCTAGGTACGGAGTTCCATAAGCAATAGTTATAGACAATGGCTCAAATCTAAACAATAGAATTGTAGATGATCTACTTGAGCATTTCCATGTCTGATATCTGAATTCATCTCCATATCGTCCACAAATGAATGGAGCAGTTGAAGCGGCAAATAAGAATATCAAGAAGATACTGGCCAAGACAGCCGAAAATTATCGTGATTGGCACGAAAGGTTGTCGTATGCTCTGATGGATACCGAACCTCAATTCGAACATCAACTGGAGCAACTTTATTTTCTTTGGTTTATGGAATGGAAGCTGTGCTACCTGTCAAAGTGGAAATTCCTTCATTAAGGATACTATCTCAGTTAAAGATTTCAGAAACTGAGTGAAATTAACAAAGATATAAACAACTCAACATGATTGATGAAAAGATATTAAGAGCTATATGTCATGGGCAAGCTTACCAAAGACGAGTTGCTAAATCCTTCAACAGAAAGGTAAAACCAAGACGTTTTGAAGTGGATGATTTAATAGTAAAGAAAGTCATCTTCAACAATTCAGATCCCCGTGGCAAATTTACTCCGAATTATGAGGGTCCATACATTGTCAAGAAAGTTCTTTCTAGGTGAGCATTGATTTATGTAGATATGGAAGGAATAGAATTGGCATATCTTGTAAATGCAGATGATGTTAAGATTTTTTACTCATGAAATGAAGACGAACATTTAAGAAAAGATTCGAGTCACTTTAGAACATGTGCATATCATGCAAATCATGCATGCCATACATTTCACGAACATGTTTATTTATTTTGCAGAAGAAAGCAAGTTTGAATCTTAATCAATTGACAATTTTAGAATTGCCAATGGAGTTATCAAATAGCAAAGGAAAGTATCATTTTCCACTTCTATTTTCCATTGATATCCTCTAATGTGCTCTCCTTTTTACCATCCCCAGAGAGACAAAGAAAGGGAGCAACAACAGAAGAATCCCCAGTGGAATTAAAGCAAAAACATGCAAACAAGAGGGATCTTGGTAAGTTGATTAGACAAATATCCCTAAATCATGAAGCCATGTGCTAAAGAGGTTACATTTCTAAGAGAAAAATCAAACTTTTTCTTCCCCAAGAGGAATGACACTAAGGCTGGGCAAAAATAAAACAAAGTGTTTTGCAAAGGAAAAGACTTCAAAAATGTTTCCACCAAAGATTTTGAAACATGCTTTCTTTGAAAATGTGATAAGTATCAAAATTCCCTCAAAGGGACAATTTGACAAAAGGCTTTGAAAAATTTCATAGAAAAAGTTTGGATTAAATCAAATGGAAAGACCTTCAAATGATGCAAGGTAAGCTATATCCAAACACGTCTCTTATACACTCAAAGTCAAAGTGTAGAAATGAGTGAGGAAAAACTCATCCGAAGGAAATAGGGGATATTCGCAATGATTACATGGATTGAAATGATGAAAGGCAATCATTTCACTATCGCAAACACATGTTTAACCCTTGCAAACCAAATTTGAGTCAAAACAATGGAGAAGTTTTCCCAAAACAATGTTATTAAAAACCACCCCACATTGGAGGAAATCAAGAGGTTTGTGGAATGACAACTATGGAGAAAAGGATCAAAAAAAGATTTTATTGCATACTCTTACATCAATCTTTCTGAGATAACTTCACATGAAGTCATATGGAAGCTCAAAACATCTCAAGAGGAAGAAGAACACTTTATTTCTTATATCCAAACACACTACCTTTGGCAAAACCCAATTGAGCCTGAATATTCATTTCAAAACCCAAAATTGGTGATCATCTCTTCACACTGGAGCATGAGCATATGATCCACTTTAAGAGACAAGAAACAAAAAGGGCAGAACACAGAGTCCTTAGAATTCAAAAAATCAAAGACAAAAGAGACTAGGGCATGAAAAAGCAATGTCCCTAGTAAAAGTAAGGCCAAATGCCCAATAAAATTAAGAAAGAAAAGAGAGTGCAAAAGAAAGCTCGAAACAACAAAAGTTGTGACAAAACAAAGTCAAGATCACGAGAAATCACAGATCACAACAAGTGAGAATGAGCAAAAGAAAAGATATTATGATGAATGATTAGAGGACTCTGATGTTCATAAAAGAAAGATCCCCAGTGGGCAAGGAGAAAAAGGTGGTGATGCCAAGAAGATCACAAATTTCATGAAAACCATGAATTCAAACAAATGAGCCTTTTGAGCTTACCTAATACCAACATTACAACCTCTCCCCAAAGACTCTTCAGATTGGGATGTTAAAGGTGAAAATATGATTTCATGATAGAAGCCATCACTCAAAGAAGTGTATGCAATATTATATTGTCTTATCCTCGAGGTTCTTAACTTGAAGACCCGAAGTCAGATATGATGAAGTCATTTTTCTTGGCCTCAGAATGTCTATCCTTTGAATAGCCATTGACCAAGCCAACACTACAGTCCTCCGAAAGACCTTATCGAATCAATTGGATTGTATACAATGCGAATATCTTTGAACACCTAAGGATTGGTTAAGAGATAAAATTGAGGGATATCAGACAAGTCCCATTTCAATTGAATGAAGAAATGACCAAATTCATGGATCGAACAAAATCCTTTCTAATGAAGGTCTTCTAAACGATCATTCCAAGCATTTCTTGAAAGATTCAAAGCATTTTGTTCAAATAATTCCTTGGAAAGGAAATTTGATCGTTTGAAATGCATACAAAGAATGCATATTTCAAAACTAGGTTTCAAAAGTTTTTGGTCAACTTAAAATTAAGTTTTCAAATAGTTTATGGTAAGCTAAAAGTAAAACCACATTTCAAACAATTTTGATCAATTTCAAAACTACTTTTCAAAATAGTTTTTGGTCAATTAAAAACCATAAAAAGGTTTGTGAAATCTCAAAATCAAGTAGCTCGCGGTTAAGATATTCATTATTTGAAGTCTTTCCAAAGTCATACTGGTAAAGAACCATTAGACGAATTTAAAATCCTACTGGCGAGGAGCCTCTAATCAATTTTCAAAATCTTACAGGTGAGGAATCTCATAGCAAGTCTCCAAAATCCAAAGACCTACTGGCAAGGAGCCACTAGACAAAACAGATATTCTAAAGCAAATTGCACTTCGTAGCCTCTGAGTGATGATTCTCGTGAGTGATCGCAATTTTGCAGCTTTGAATATGATGATTTTTACGGTTTTCTCAAGTGATCACAGGATTATAGCTTCGAAGCTATCACCTTCCGAGTGTTCGCAACCTATAGCCTTGGATAACTTTTTTTTTCTGGCCCATATAATGGCCTCTTCATGGTGATTTTTATGGTCTTGCCAAGTGCGCAGGTTTGTAGCTTTGAAGCCATCACCCTCCGAGTGTTCGCAACCTGTAGCTTTGGATGACTTTTTGGGGCCTAAAGCATGGCCTTATTACAGTTCTTCTGAGTGATCGTGGATTTGTAGCCTCAGAGAATTGACCCTCCATAAGTGATCGCAAACCGTAGCTTTAGAAAACTATTACAAAAGTCATACTGATGAGGAACTACTAGGCAAATCCCAAAGTCCTATTTAATGAGGAATCACTAGGCAATCCAAAGTCTTATTTGACGAGAAGTCACTAGGCAATTTCAAAGTCCTACTGGTAAGGAACCACTAGGCAAATCTAAAGTCCTACAGGTGATGAGCCTCTAGGCAAATTTCAAGTCCTACCGGTGAGGAGCCACTAGGCAAATCTAAACTCTTTAGGTGAAAAGCCTTAGGTGTTCATGGTTTGTGGGTTCGTCCTTAAACCATGAAATCTAAATAACTATCATAATCATTACCACCATCAATTTATGCCCCTGAATAAGCAATAAAGAAACTCTTACAAATAAGTAAGTTTCTCTCCCTGGATAATCAAGAATCTTTCAAGATGTGTTTCAAAAAGAGAACTTTTGGATTAAATCACGAATTTCAAAAGCAAGACCCTACTCAATTGTTGTGAAATTTCCATCTTATCTTGCTCAGTGAGTCGACTAAAAATTCAAGTGTCACTTTCCCTTTGAGATCAACATCTAACGATCTCAATCTCAAAGAGGGATAGCTGTTGACACCTAATTTTTAACTTATTTTTTTAAAATTTTTCAAAAATTTCAAAATTAGGTCTAGGAATCTTGATCAAGCCTAAAAACCTATTTCTAAACAAAAATAATAATTTTTTAGCATTTTTTAGCATTTTTCCTTAATTTCTTTTAGTCAAAATAAGTGAGAAAATCAAGAAAAATAGAAAATGGAATCAGAAAATTCCATAAAAATAGTCATTAGTCTTATTTTAAATCCAATTTCATGAATGCATTGTCAAGTTTTGGAAAATCTCAATCGGGAATATGTTTTTCTCAAAATTGGGCAAAATTAAACTCGAATTGAACCAAAAATGAAATTAAATTTTTTCTAGTCATTTTTAGGTCAGAGGATCTTCACATCAATTGATTCTGGGACCTTGAATTGCATAATGGTAAATCCAATTGCACAATTTGACACAAAAATAAAAAAATCCCCAAAATTACATTGAAAAATAAGAATTTTAAACCCAAATTGGGAATTGTGCCCAATATGAAATTGTCGAAATATGAGACTATCATTTTTAGGGTTAATCACATCTGGGTAATTCAATTTTGGCATCAGTTTTGCCTAATTAGATCATCAGGACATTAAACTGAGCAAAATCCAAATAACCCGGATATGAAATTTGGAAAATTTTGGACATGGCTATGTCAAAAATTGGGAAAAAAGATACGTTTTTAGGTTCAAAATGTAATGAGGAATTCAATTTTGGGGTTTAATTTGAAAAATTCGATCAAAATAAGGCTTAATTTGCATTTTGGTTAAAACCGAAACTGTCGGGTCGGTCGGGTCAACTCGACCCGACCCGAACAGTGTGTCTTCTTCGCCCAGTTCACCTTAGAACGTTCAAAGCCTAGAAAACTATTCCAAACTCGAGACTTCACCGGTCATTTCTAGCCAATTTTGGTACGTTTTAATCGATTGTGCCAACTGGCACCAATTAATCGATCCCAATCGATCGGTAATCGGTTCTAACCGATTTTGGGCAGGGAATTTAATCAACAAAAAAACAAAAAAAAACTGAAAACGAAGGGAAACATATTTGAGAAAATTCCCGAGAGAGAGAAAAGAGAGAGAAGGAGGCGAAATCAATGAGGAAAAGCTAGAGAGAGAGGGTTGAGAATTCCCTCACGACTGTTCGGTGCTGCCGTGGACGGTGGAGCACCGGCAAATTGTGATTTGGATGTGATTTTCCCCTCACTATTCCAGTTGATTTGGTTGGTCTTGAAGGCCTGAAATCGGACGTTTTCCGGCGCACCGAGACTTGTTCCGGCGAAACTAAAACCATCAGAAGGAAGATCAAGTGCCAAGGAACAACACTGCAAGTGCGAATCACCTCAACAATTTCGTTTGATCATCGAACAAAGCAGGTAAATCTCGTTCAAGGTCACAGTTTTTTCAGAATTTAGAAAAATGTGATTCGGTTCAATCTTGTTGTTCTTGCAATTTTCTTTACAAATTTGTATTCATGGATGTTTATTACTAGTTTCTAATCACTTTTTGTGATGTTTGATTGCATTTTGACCGTTGAATATGCATACAACCGAATCGGCCATGGCTGTTGAATCTCACCAGACCTCAAAGACCCCCTAACCGGAGCCTCATTTTGGTTGAAAAACATCCAAGTCAGTGATTACAAAACTTTGTTTGATGTTTTGTTGATCATTAGACTCGACATAGACAGCTAGGGCGGTTAGAATTAGGATTTACATTTTGGAAAAATTGGCGAAAAAATATATACGAATTAGGTTTTTTGATTGGCTTCTTCGCCGACCGGCGAATGTTCGCTGGTGTTCCATGTAGCCTAAATTGAGAATAGAACACATAGATATAACAATGATGCGATTGGAATGGCAAAAACTTCGCCAGAAGGTCGCAGGAGAATGACTCAAACCGACGGCCTCGAAAACCTAAACTGAAAATCGTGCTCATCAACTGTTCGGCGAAATGCCGAAATGCAAATCGCCAAAAACGACATTGTTTTGGTCATTGAACTAGTTAGAGAGGGTGACCGGAGACTGGCGCCGACGACGTCCGGTTCGGCCAAGCTGAACCGGGTTGAACCTGTCCGGTTCGGTTCACCCCCAACAGGAAAATTCAAAATAAATAAATAAATAAATAAATCAATCAAATAAAAAATCAGAAAAAACCAAAAAAAAAAGGTTTTTTTAGAAAATTTGAGATTTCAAAATTAAAAAAAATTCACAAAAAATTAAAAAATTAGAAAAATTCACATAAAAAAAGTAAAAAAAATTAGGAAAATTCATAAAAAAAAAATCAGAAATTTCAAATAAAAAATAAAAAATTTGGAAAATAAATAAAAATTTGAAAAATTAAAAAATTCATAAAAATTTTCAGAAAATCATAAAAAGTCAGTTCTCGGTTTTAATAAAATTTTTTCCAAAAAAATTTTAAAAATTTTGAAAATTCACATAATGGTCCAAAATCATCGTGGCCAGCCATAAAAGGCGGAATTTGAATTTATTGGAAGTGCCCAAATGGCATTAAAAATTTTTTTTGAAAAATCAAAAATTTTGAAAATCCACAGAATCATTCAAAATCATCGTGGCCAGCCATAACAGGTGAAATTTGAATTTTCAGAAGTGCTTAAGTGGCATTTTTGGAAAATTCCAAATTTAAGGGTTTTGTCACGTCCCGAACCCTACGTCATGCAATAACCCTACCGAGATCGATTCAGTGTGCGACGTCCCAGGATGGGTCGCCGACCCAAAATCCAAACAAAAAACAATGCACATGCGAAAACAACATAACACCCGTACAGATTAAAACAACATGACTAAGGATAGTAGCCATATCATAAATACTACTTGCGTTACTAACAGAGATTTACAATATCCATATACAGCATAAGCACAAAAAAAAAACCAAAAAAGGTTAGCGGCCACTAATATAAACTTCCCCGTTCCAACTGGGGTACTCGGTCACCGAACGGTCTATTCGGTCCAGGGTCCCAAAATAAATCGGCACACCTGCCATCCTCAAGGCTGGGGGGTCTAAAAAGTGAAGTTTAAACAACAATGAGAATAAATCTCAGCGAGTAGACCTCTTAAACCTAAACTAGGCTAGCATGCACTTCCCGGACAAGCACTAATAAAACACACAATTCCGAACACAATGACTTGGGCCCTCAGGCCCCAAAGCCAATACATAATTGATCCTGCAGGTTAGGCACGTAATAATAACAACAATAGTGCAGAACCCAACCGTGGCACATGCGCAATATCACTAGGCGACAATGCATGTCATGCACATGTTTATGCTCATACTCATGTTCATGCTCTTCGATGCACTTTCACACACTTGCACACTTGCCAATTTTCCATTTATTCATCGACCCGCGTAAAACGCATCGGGTCTATATCAATATCCAACATTTCCTAGTTCGCATAAAACACATCAGGCCCAGAGTCTCTAACCCGAGTAAAACACATCAGGCGCAACACCGATCTCCATATACAGACCAAAACTCGCGTAAAATGCATCAGGCTAACCGTCTTTTGGCAATCCAAGCATCGTTCCGCGTAAAACGCATCAAGATGGGTTCAATACTCCGCATAAAACACATCAGGGTTTTATGTGATCACACGTGCACTCAACCAATTTTATCTAAATTCTGCGTAAAACGCATCAGGGCATTTTAGGTGATCACATGCTCATGCCAATCCAGCATACTCACGTAATGCACATGTTATGCCAATGCTTAATATGCACAATTCATGGCCATAACAATCACACTCGGCATCCAATTTTTCACATTGAGCATTCAATATGACTTGGCTACATATTCAAATAACACCACAACATGCTCAATTAACTAAATCATTCAATTCAGCCACGACGCATATTTGGCACACAAATTCACGCGATTAAATCATTGAAACTACACATGCCGATAGATCACTTAGCGTCTCATCAATCGGCAATACCAAGCACACAATAGGGCATTACACAATCAAAATCAAGCCATGCTTAATTCAGCTTCCTCATGGTTTGATCACAATCCCCTTAACAATTTACACTAAAATCCCGATTAACTAAATATGGCTCGAATCAAACCTACACCAAATCAGCCATGAACAGTCCACCCTAGGCCACTAAGTCACTTCCAAATCATCACATTAGACCACAGAAATCATCACGAGAACAGCCACCACATAGCCCACAAATTACACTTGCTTAATTCACATTTTTGCCCAAATCAAGGCTTCAATGATCAGCCACCACACAGCACATTCTGGGCCACCAAGCATCATTTGAATTATCACGCTAAGCCACCAAAATAGCTATAATATCAGCCCTAAACAATGCACACCTAGCATCTCACAATTGATCCATTAATCAATCACGCAAAGTCCAAATGAGCCCATTATGATCAGCCATTAATCATATCGATCTAGGCCTCTAATCCACTTCTAAATCAACTTGTTAGGCCACTAAAATTATCACATTAATCAGTCTAGTCACCAGCCTACGATTAACCCCTAAAACACCATAATTTAACCCTCAAACTTGTCTAAAGTGCACAAAATCCTAATTAGGGTTTAGGATTTGTACTCACTGGTTTCTTAAGCTCTAAGGAGGTTGAACAAGGTGGTGAAGGTGGCTGATCACGGAACGGCGGCGACGTGTGGTCCCGGCAAGCGGCGGCGCTCCAGCGTGGCTTGGCTTCTCACGGCCAAATGGAAGAGGAAATGGAGAGGGAGTGGTTGGTGATGGTGAGGAATGAGGGGAGAGAGAGATTTAAAGAGAGGTTTATCCAAATTGGTGAGTGGGGGCTGGTGAACTACTCCACCGAAAATGACCATCATGTCCAATAATCAAGGGCTTGGATTGAATCTTGCTAAAATATCTAGGGGCAACATAGTCTATGATTTTCAGCATTATTGGGAGCTGATTAAGTCCAAATTAAAACCCCAAAATTCGGAATTAACACTTAGGGCTCCAAGGGCAAATCGGTAATTTTCCGATTTTGAGCCGAAATTCCATTTTTCAACCATACCGATCCCAAATATAATTGGCTACACTAACACGACGTCGTCCTTGCAAAATAGTCACGTATGTCCATGAAATTCGACACCGAAATCCGAACTCAATTCCACGATCGATTTTGCTCAAATGCGATTTTAGCGTCTCTCACTAACGGGCGGTTGTTTAGGGGTTATGCGTATCGACTTAGGATTACTCGAGTTGTGACGATCTCGATCTCCCAGGGAACACAAGGATTTATTATTAGTTCTGGGGCTCGCAATTGTTCGGAATGAGTTCGGGAATTGTTCGCCACGCGTATTCTCGATCATGTGGAATCACCCGCGATCCGATCATACATCGTTGGCCAAACCAAATCCGTCACCATCCTTGAATCGGCCCACATTGGGCCAAAATATCCCCTCGTCGTTCCACGGAATAGGACTCAGTTCACGGTCGAGTTCTTGGGTCTACGTATCATTTTCCTAATTAGCTATTCCCTATTGGTCAGTATCCCGAGAATGATCAGTTCCGGGCGAGACTTACTAAAACGAAATGAGAAATATACATCCATTTCATTGATCACGAAAGTGGGTAGAATTCAGGATGTTACAACTCTCCATTTCTTACAAAAATTTCGTTCTCGAAATTTACAATCCGAACGCAACTACTCAAATAAATGGGGATGTTGACATCGCATTACTTCTTCGCTTTCTCAGGTGGCACCTTTTGTCCCGTGATGTTTCCAAACAACCTTGACCATCGGGATAGTCTTATTCCTCAAAACCTGCTCCTTCCTGTCCTTTATTCGCACTGATCTCTCCACGTATGACACCCTATCGTCCACATCTATTACTTCATGATTCAGCACATAGGTCGGATCCGGTTCGTACTTCCTTAACATTGACACGTGGAAGACGTTATGAACTCGCGACAAATTCGGTGGCAAGGTGAGACGATAAGCCAACGTTCCAATCCTCTCTAAAATCTCGAACGGGCCTATATAACTTGGACTCAGCTTTCCTTTCTTGCCAAACCGAGACAGTTCTCTCATCGGTGAGATCTTAAGGAAAACGTGGTCATCAACCTGAAACTCTAATGGTCTACGCCTTCAGTCAACATAACTTTTCTGACGGCTTTGAGCTGTTCTTAGCCTTTCCCGGATAGTCTTTATTGTTTCCATCGACTGCTGAACCAACTCTGGACCCGTTACACTTCTTTCTCCCATTTCATCCCAACATAACGATGTTCTACACGCTCTGCCATAAAGTGCTTCAAACGGTGCCATCCCAATACTCTGCTGAAAACTGTTATTGTAGGCAAATTCAACCAAATGCAACTGCTCTTCCCACTTGCCCTGAAAGTCTAATACACATGCTCTCAGCATATCCTCTAAGGTTTGAATAGTCCTCTTAGACTGGCCATCCGTGAACAGATGATAGACTGTACTGAATTGCAACTTTATTCCCATGGTCGCTTGCAGACTCTTCCAAAAATTAGTAGTAAACCGAGGATCACGATCCGAAGTGATCAATACTGGTACTCCATGAAGACGGACTATCTACCGCACATACAATTCCACATATCTTTCCAACTCGAAGTCCTTTCGCACTGCCAAGAAGTGTGCTGACTTGGTCAATCTGTCTACTATCACCCAAATTGAATCATGTCCTCTCTGGCTCCTTGGCAATCTCGTGATGAAATCCATTGTAATATGCTTTCATTTCCATTCTGGGATTTCTAACGGCTGCAACATACCACCAGGTTTATAATATTGTGCCTTCACTTGTTGGCACGTCAAATACTTGACCACATCCACCATCATTCCGTTCCACCAATAATGCTGTTGAAGGTTCTGGTACGACTTCGTACTGCTCGGGTGAATGCTATAATTACTTCTATGAGCTTTCGATAAATTCTCTTCCTTAAGCTCTAAATCATCGAGCATGCACAAACGTCCTCGAAACTTCAGAATTCCGTCCTCGAACACTTGGAAGTCCGATTTCCTCTTAGCGCTATCCATCTCTAGAATCTTTTGAATCTCAGGATCTGTAGACTGCAATGCCTTGATCTTTGTTTGAATTTCTGGTTCAATCTTCAACGCGGCAAGTAGACTTGACATATGGCTTACCTTAAATTTGAATTCTGAATCTCTGATTCCTTCCAATAAATTCCACTCCTTGACCATCATGTGCGTCATACTCGACTTCCGGCTTAGCGCATCCGTCACTTTATTGGCCTTCCTAGGGTGATATAAAATGTCACAGTCATAATCCTTGAGAAGTTCCATCCAGCGACGTTGTCTCATATTCAATTCCTTCTATGAAAACAAATACCTGAGGCTCTGATGATCCGTGTCGATCTGGAACTTTTCCCCGCACAAATAGTGCCTCCAAATCTTGAGTGCGAAAATGATTGCAGCCAACTCCAAGTTATGCGTTGGATAATTCATCTCGTGCGGTCTTAACTGACGTGACGCATATGCGACTACCCTTCCGCATTGCATCAATACGCATCCAAGTCCCCTCAACGAAGCATCACTATAGACCTCAAAACCTTCTTGCCCGGACGGAATGGTTAACACTGAAGCAGTCGTCAACCTATGCTTCAACTCCTGAAATCTTTTTTCGCACTTATCGTCCCATTCAAACTTCGTTTCCTTCTTAAACAACCTTGTCAATAGAGAGGCTATTGCTGAGAATCTTTCCACGAATTGCCTATAGTAACCTGTCGGACCTAAGAAACTTCGAACTTCAGTAACTGTCGTCGGTCTCGATCAATCCATTACTGCTTCAATCTTCGCTGGATCCACAGAGATTTCTTCTCCGGAAATTATATGCCCAAGAAACGAAACTCGGCTCAGCCAAAATTCGCACTTGCTAAACTTAGCATACATTGCATGCTCTCTCAATGTTCGTAGAACCTTTTCCAAGTGTACCTCATGTTCCTCGGGATTCTTTAAATACACCAAAATATCATCTATGAAGACAATGACGAACTGGTCCAAAAACTCCTTGAATACCCGATTCATTAAGTCTATAAAAGCTGCAGAGGCATTAGTCAGTCCAAATGGCATTACCGTGAATTCATAGTGCCCATACCTAGTCCTGAATGCCGTCTTAGGAATATCCTCCTTTTGAATCCTTAACTAATGATACCCTATCCTCAGGTTAATCTTAGAGAACACCGAGGCTCCTTGTAACTGATCGAACAGGTCGTCAATCCTTAAGAGGGGATACTTATTTTTTATTGTCACCTGATTCAGCTGGTAGTGGTCGATACATAACCTCAACGACCCATCTTTCTTCCTTACGAACAAGACTGGCACTTCTCATGGAGACACACTTGGGCGAATGAATCCCTTGTCTAGTAATTCTTGCATTTAAACCTTTAATTCTTTCAACTTTGACAATAACATCCTATAAGGCGGCTTCGAGATTGGCTCAGTCCCATGGGCTAACTCGATAACAAACTCCACTTTCCTTTCTGGTGGCAATCCCAGCAATTCCTGGAGAAAGACATCGGGAAAGTTGCATACCACTACTATATCCTCTAGCCGCACTTCTTCTGCCTTCGAATCAACCACACTTGCCAGGTAACTTTCACATTCCTCATCCAACAACTTGGTTGCTTCTATTGATGAAACCGAAGGGCTCGAGGTTCTTCCTCGACTCCCTACAAACTCGAATCTAGGGTGTCTAGCTGGACTAAACTGAATCACCCTACCACTGCAATCCATCACAGCATTCTGTTTGACTAACCAATCCATGCCTACAATCACATCAAAATCATATATTGCCAAAACAACCAAATCTATCTTACTTTCTATGCCACCAATTGCTATCTTATAGTCCAGGCATCCTAATGATATGCATATCTTATCCATTAATGGCGTAGTCACACATAACCGCACTTCTAGCAAAATAGGTTTTAATCCAGCCAATTCAACAAAATGAGCAGACACAAATGAGTGTGATGTCCCTGAGTCGAATAAAGCATACGCAATATGATTGCACAAAGAAACCATACCTGTGACAACGCCTGGGGCATTCTTAACTTCCCTTCGCGCCATGGCATACACACATCCTTTGTGGCATTCCGAAATTCCACCAATTTGAATTTATTGACTAATTGAGTTTTATGAGATGTGCTCGTAGTAAATTCTCATCCGGAACTAATCATTCATGGGAATGCTAATCATTAGGGAAAGACTAATAGGGGAAATTAATTTCGTGCGACTAAAGGAAATTCGATCGTGAATGGATTTCGACCATTAAATCGCGGAAGTGATATTTGAATCACTGTTGGCCGATCCAAGGATAGTGGATCGCGAGTGATTCCGTTTGACCACAAAAGGACTTGGCAAATGATTCTGAAATTAAACCGAACGATCATACTCCTCGGATCAAGTGATTGATCTTCGCAATTTTAATGACAACCGAGGTCGTCACGCACCGAACGGACTTGCATGTGACTCGATTCAGTATCAATCACGAGTCGATTCTGCGAATTTCCCCAGCAAGCCGCCTGTTAACTCGAGAAACGCTCAAGTTGCGTTTAATAGAATTTAATTATTGAATTTTTGCCTAAATTAGACAATGAATAATTAGGAAGTCGCAACGGAACGCTAGGACGACGTTGCACGTGACACGTGTGAATTTTTGGTGCGTTTAAATCCTTCGGAAAAACTCAATTTGGGCAAGAAACGGAGAAAGTGACCAAAATACATCTAAGATTTATTAAAGGGTATGTTTTAAGGGTAAGGGCATTTTGGTAATTTTGCCCTAAAATTTTGATTGGACAATTTTACCCTTGGATTTTTGGAAAATTACAAGTATGCCCTTGGATATTTTTGTGCAAGAATCGATCTCGGCCGTCGGATCAAGATAAGATCAAATCGGGACCGTTGGATTAAAAAAGTGAGGTAAGGGCAATTTGGATATTTCCACCTTTGGTCAAAATTACTATTTAAGTCCATTAACTTGATCTCTCTCTCTCTCCATTCTCATCTCTCCATTGCCGTGAACCCCCTTCCCCATTTGTTTTTTTTTTTCTCTTTTCTTCTCTCCACCATGAGCTCCTTGCCGTCCACCGCCTTGCCACCGCCGGCACCGCCACATGCCAGACCTCCCTCAAGCTGCCGTCCACGCCACCCTCAAGCCACCACCCTCCTCAAACCTCACAATCTATCTCTTTTCCTCTCTCTCTCTCTCATCGTGAACCACCCATGACTGTGCAAGACCCACGCCGCCGCCGGACCGCCGCCGCTCAAGCTGGATGCCGCTGTGAGTCCCTGCCATGTCCGTTTATGTGCCGCCGCTCCCCGTTCTAGCGGATTAAGTCTAGAACTCGGTAAGTCACTTCCTAATCCCGATTTAGGATTTTGGGTATCGCCGAATAATTCGATTTTGGGTGAAATCGGGTTTATGCAGGTGCAAAATGTTGGGGTTTTAGACCGGAAATGTTTGGCGGGCCTTAAGAAATTAATTTGGTATTTTAGAAGAACAATTTGAGTGAATTTCAAGCTAAGAATCACTGTTCATGAGCTGTGAGTTACTGTTCATGGGGCTGTGATGATTGGTTCGGGACACAAGTTGGATTTTTAGAACCAGTATTTAATGGCAAGAAAGTCCCGTGAAAGATCGGAATTAATCCGACGCCATTTGGTTGAAGAAAAATGGCAATTATTTTATTTGAGGCGTGTTTGATTTCTTAATAAATTGTAGTGATTTAATTGAG
The DNA here is from genome assembly GCA_024500025.1 of Syzygium aromaticum. NCBI lineage: Eukaryota > Viridiplantae > Streptophyta > Magnoliopsida > Myrtales > Myrtaceae > Syzygium > Syzygium aromaticum. The sequence goes on from CM044891.1 coordinate 19,581,615, forward strand.
TGTGTTGATGTGCATTTGAGTGATTGTATATGCTTGTCGGGTGCTCACGTGAGTTAGATTAAATTAATTATTGATATTGCCATGTCCTATGCTGAATGAGCATGAGTTGCGTGTAAAATAATGTATGTGCGGGCCGCGTGTGATGGGCTAGGAGAGTGTGGTAATTGCGTGTTGAGCGTGTGCATGAGAAAGAAAGACATGGTGTGTGGCATGGCATGAGAAATTGCGGAACGTTGTGCCATCCTGATGCGTGTACTTTAACGCAGGGCGATGCCCGGTATTACTAGAGGACTGCCAGCCTGAAGTGTGTACTTCAACGCGGGTTGTGCAGTGGGTGGTAGATGATGAGCTTGAGGCGTGTACGTTTACGCGGGCAAGAAACTTGGCCTGAGGCGTATACTTCAACGCGGGCTAGAAGTGATGTGACGAATAGTCACAGTGTACTTGAGGTGTATACTTCAACGCGGATCACTAGAGAGTGAAAGTGGAAAAGGAATGGTCGTAGTGTGCCTGTGGCGTGTACTTCAACGCGGGCTACTGGCGAATGAAAGTGTAAAATAAGAATGGAAGGAATAATGGGATAAAAACGGTACATACGCGTGTTGCATATGACATATTTGTGGTTGAGTAAGAGTGTGCGCATGATTAAGCCTGATCATATTAATTGACATGCTTGTTTTGTGATTATTTGGTATATGTGAATGTGTGTGATTGGATAATTGTTTGGAGGTACGTGATAGCCTAGTTTGGGTTTAGGAGTGTACTTGCTGAGATTTAATCTCATGGTTGTGTAAACTAACAATTTTCAGAACCCCGACCTGAGACATGAACCCTCTACCACCACCACCACCCCCAGTACGTTTTGGAGTTCCAGTGCACACAGAGTATGAGACAGCAGAGTTTCAGATGGGAGACGGGATGACTTGGATAAGGCATACGATGACCGTATACGTAGAAGTAGGATTGCCATTATGGAAGACGAATGTTTATACAGCCTGGTATTTTAGGAATGCAGACGAAGATGAATTTGGTCCAGTTAGTGGATTTGACGTGCCATATGATTTAGTTGGGGACTAGGACTCAGCCAACGTGCCCCTGATTGACGGAGAGTTGACGAGCACTGAAGTAAGTTTGGCTCAATCTGGTATGCATTCGGACCCCACAGTAATATTATCCTCAGGGGCAGAACATGTACCTGAACCTGAAGCGTCACAGGCCGAGGATGACCCGATGGACATTGACTTAGAGCCCATTCCTAAAGAAGAACCTAGTGAGGTGGAACCCGAGGTAGGACCGGAGAATCATCCTGTGGAGTCTAAGGAGGTATTGGGTGAGCTGGAGTACATACTCCTTTTCGAACAATACTTGGACCCCAACTACGAGCCTGAGGTTAATTTCTGGGATATTTTAGCAGAGGAATATCAGAACGCGGCTCCAGCGGAGTCAGGCGATATCAATAACCCGATTGTGATAAAAGCAGAGCTTGAGTCCTTGGAGGATCAGACGATTCAGGAAAGTTCGGAATCAGACAACGAAGAATCGGATTCAGAATGGACGCCAAGTAAAAGACGTAAAGGTTAGGTGGTTTGTTGGACAACCAGGCTATGGAATGGGTACCATTTTTTAGAGTAAACACCAAGTCATCGACTCCTTTTGATGTTAGTAGTTGTAGTAGTTTGTGCACTGGTAGACTTAAGTTTGTTTTATTGTACATACAAAGGAACAAGTCCGATTAAGAAATATAAATGTATATATTCTCCCAATTCTTCCCCAATTTAATTTTGTCCGGGTGTTTTATGGTTTCTGTGTGCGCAATTAAATCTCTGATATTTAGATGAGGTCGGCGACAATCTGGAACGTCGCAACTATTCGACCGGAGGCGGGATGTCGCGGGCTCAACGAAAGTTCGGGGCGTGACATCCTTGTACCGACGGCCTGTTCAAATTAGCCAATGGGGGATTCCCAGCCTGATTTCCAATTCGGGGCTGCTGTGCTTGCACCGGTGGTCCTGATGGGCGTTGTTGGGGGCAACTCCTTATCTAGTGGTCCATACTTCTACACTTGAAACACGCCCAAACCGATTCTGCTAGTGGTTTGGCTTCCCGATATTCTTTCTGACGAGAGGGACAAATTGCCTATTTCCCACCATCGGTTTCTTCCCAAAGCGGCGGTTGTCCCTAGCTGGGGCAAACCGCAATCCAGAAGCAGCTACCCTGTCCACCTGATCTAGTTCTATGGCCTATGCTCGCTCATACATCTCCCCATAGTCCTTAATGTTAAGCGATATCATCTAGTTTCGAAGATTCGGTTTTAGCCTGTCCCAGAATCTCCGGACCTTATCCTGAGGGTCCTCAACCATCCTAGGCGTGAACTTCGACAACCTCGCAAATTCTGCCTCGTATTGGTCCACGGTCATCGATCCTTGGCGGAACCTCATGAACTCCGCTAACTTCTTTTCTTTGGCACTCTCGGAGAAATACTTCCCATAAAAATTCTTAGTAAATACGGCCCAAGTTTGGGTGGTACCCTCGGAAAATACTCTGCCCTTGGTGGCTTTCCACCAGTCGTTGGCATTATCCTGCAATTGATACACCGCCAAAGTCACCCTTTCAGCTTCGATGCACCCCTGAATCTCAAATGCCTTCTCCAATTCTTCGACCCAACGCGGCGCGGCCTCGGGGTCACCCTTCCCATCGAACTTCGGCGGCTTTAATTTTAGGAATTGTTCAACCAACTTAGACATCGGCCTGATCACATTTACCGGCTCCGGAGTTGGATTCCCATTTTCCCCTTGATTATCGTTATTTCTGTTATTCCCATTGGTCCCATTGGCAGCAACAATGGTGGCCTCAACAACAGCGACAACAGTGGCATCTCTCTCCTGGGTCTGCCTACCTATTAGTATTCCCACTTCCTCGAGTGCCCTCAAAATCCCATCTACCCTGGGATCCTTTGCAACCCTCACTTGCAGTTCTACGCGACCTTTACCACGATTTCGACCTCTACCTCTTCCTTGGCTACTCATCTTCACAACTCGCACGCTTGCCTACCTGTTATAATCCCACTCAAGAATTAAAGACCTAGGCCAAACTACACCAGTCTAAAGTCTTAGGCACAAATCATAATAGCAATCACACAGCAGGCGGTCAAACATAAGCATCACAAGTTTTCAGCCAAAGAGACAAGTGTCCTTACCTTGGGTCCTGCCACACCTGCACTTCATAGGTCAATCACAACAATCACTCAATCAAGCAAGAAACCAAATAGTCCGAAGGTACACGTAGCATGCAAGTCACCCTATTAGCTACCCAGGGTCATTGCTCATTATCACTCCAGACTTCGACCGAGTTGGATCGAGCTAACCTAACTCTAATACCAAATCAACGGGGGATGTCACATCCCGAACCCTACGGCACACAACAAACCTACCAAGGTCTATTCAGTGTGCAACGTCCCAGGACGCATCGCCGACCAAAAACCCAAACAAAGAACAATGCACATGCGGAAGCAATATAACGTCTGTACAGATTAAAACAACATGACCAAGGATAGCAGCCATACCATAAATACTACTTGTGTTACTAATAGGGATTTACAATATCCATATACAGCATAAGCACAAAAAAAAAACCAAAAAGGGTCAATGGCCACTAATATAAACTTCCCCGTTCCAACCGGGGTACTCGGTCACTGAACGGTCTATCCGGTTCAGGATCCTAAAACGAATTGGCACACCTGCCATTCTCAAGGCTGGGGGTCTGAAAAGTGGGGTTTAAACAACACTGAGAATAAATCTCAGCAAGTAGGTCCCCTAAACCTAAACTAGGCTAGCATGCACCTCCCGGACAAGTACTAATAAAACACACAATTCTGAACACAATGACTTAGGCCCTCGGGCCCCAAATCCAATACACAATTGATCCTGTAGGTTAGGCACATAATTAAAACAACAATAGTGCAAAACCCAACCGTGACACATGCGCAATATCACTAGGCCACAACGCATGTCATGCACATGCTCATGCTCATACTCATGTTCATGCTCTTTGATGCACTTTCGCACACTTGCACACTTGCACACTTGTACACTTGCCAATTTTCCATTTATTTATCGATCCGCGTAAATCGCATAAGGTCTATATCAATATCCAACATTTCCTAGTCCGCGTAAAACACATTAGGCCCAGTGTCTCTAGCCTGCGTAAAACGCATTAGGCGCAACACCGATCTCCATATTCAGACCAAAACCTGTGTAAAATGCATCAGGCTGGTCATCTTCCGGCAATCCGAGCATCGTCCCGCGTAAAACGTATCATGATGGGTTTAATACTCCGCGTAAAACACATCAGGGCTTTATGTGATCACACGTGCACACAGACAATTTTATCTGAACCACGCGTAAAACGCATCAGGGCATTTTAGGTGATCACATGCTCATGCCAATCCTGCACACTCACGTAATTCTCATGTTATGCCAATGCTTAATATGCACAATTCATGGCCATAACAATCACACTCGGCATCCAACTTTCCACAATGAGCATTTAATATGACTTGGCTACATATTCAAATAGCACCACAATATGCTCAATTAACCAAATCATTCAATTCAGCCACGACGCATATTTGGCACACAAATTCACGCGATTAAATCATTGAAACTACACATGCCGATAGATCACTTAGCATCTCATCAATCGGCCACACCAAGCACACAACAGGGCATTACACAATCAAAATCAAGCCATGCTCAATTCAACCTCCTTATGGTCCGATCACAATTCCCTTAGCAATTCACACTAAAACCCCGATTAACCAAATATGGCCCGAATCAAACCTACACCAAATCAACCATGAACAGTCCACTTTAGGCCACTAAGTCACTTCCAAATCATCACATTAGACCACAAAAATCATCACGAGACCAGCCACCACACAGCCCACAAATTACATCGCTTAATCCATATTTTTGCCCAAATCAAGGCTTCAATGATCAGCCACCACACAGCACATCCTGGGCCACCAAACCTCATTTGAATTATCATGCTAAGCCACTAAAATAACTATAATATCAGCCCTAAACAATGCACACCTAGCATCTCACAATTGATCCATTAATCAATCGTGCAAAGTCCAAACAAGCCCACTATGATCAGCCATTAATCATACCGATCTAGGCCTCTAATCCACCTCCAAATCAACTCATTAGGCCACTAAAATTATCACATTAATCAACCTAATAACCTACGATTAACCCCTAAAACACCCTAATTTAACCCCTAAACTTGTCTAAAGTGCACAAAATCCTAATTAGGATTTAGGATTTGTACTCACTGGTTTGTTAAGCTCCAAGGAGGCCGAACAAGGTGGTGAGGGCGGCTGATCACGGAACGGCGGTGGCGTGTGGTCCCAGCAGGCGGCGGCGCTCCGACATGGCTTGGCTTATCACGGCCAAATGGAAGAGGAAATGGAGAGGGAGTGGTCGGTGATGGTGAGGAATGAGGGGAGAGAGAGATTTCAAGAGAGGTTTATCCAAATTGGTGAGTGGGGGCTAGTGAACTACTCCATCGAAAATGACCATCATGTCCAATAATCAAGGGCTTGGATTGAATCTTACTAAAATATCTAGGGACAACATAGTCCATGATTTTCAGCATTATTGGGGGCTGATTAAGTCCAAATTAAAACCCCAAAACTCGGAATTAACACTTGGTGCTCCAAGGGCAAATCGGTAATTTTCCGATTTCAAGCCGAAATTCCATTTTTCGACCATATCGATCCCAAATATAATTGGCCACACTAACACGACATCGTCCTTGCAAATCATTTGCGTATGTCCACGAAATTCAACACCGAAGTTCGAATTCAATTCCACGATCGATTTCGCTCAAATAAGATTTTAGCATCTCTCACTAACGGGCAACTGTTTAGAGGTCACGCGTATCGACTTAGAATTACTCGAGTCGTGACTATCTCGATCTCCCAGAGAACACGAGGATTTATCACTAGTTTTGGGGCTCGCGATCGTTCGGAATGAGTTTGGGATTATTCGCTACGCGTACTCTCGGTCGTGCGGAATCACCCATGATCCGATCATATATCGTTGGTCAAACCAAATCCGTTACCTTCCTTAGATCAACCCACATTGGCCCAAAATATCCCCTCGTCGTTTCTTGAAATCGAACTCGATTCACGGTTGAGTTCTTGGATCCACGTATCATTTTCCTAGTTAGCCATTCCCTATTAGTTAGTGTCCTGAGAATGATCAATTCCAGGCGAGACTTACTAAAACGAAATGAGAAATACATATCCATTTCATTGATCACGGAAGTGGGTTGAATTCAGTATGTTATAGGTTTAACCCCTAAAAAACCCTAAAACCCTAAAAATGTGTAAATCATGAAATGAACAAGCTATTGGAGCTCCATTAGGGTTTTGGTATCTTGCTTGATTCTCATTTTTAGTGGCCAAAATAGGGTTGCTATGATTGATTTGTCATTGATTGTGCATTTAATTCTTGGGTGCTTAATTGTTTGTTCATGATTGATTAGTGAATTGACCTTTAGAATTCGTGTGACATGTTAGACATGCCATATCGTTCTTAGGTACCGAAAGGGCGTTAATAGTCTCAATTCGGGATCGTTAATGTAATCAAGTCTCTTATTCAAAATTTCTGGTTCGTAAGATCGTAGTATTTCTCCCTTACCTCAATTAGGTTTCTAGTCAACTTACTGTAAATGACTAGTGGCGACTTTAAATTTAAATTTAGATCAAATAAACTCTGCTGTCACGTGAGGTATGGTCTGGAAGAGACTTGTATAGAAAATTACCTCCATTCTATCACGCTAGAGCGTGGCGCGACATTACCTAGAAATGATTGATAATGATAAGAAATGACAAAGAGAGGTTAGGTTGGATTACTAGTACAAAAGTATTCGATTCGTTTTTCAATTATTGAGCTAGATTGATAATGTAGTCAAAAGTATGCTTCATCAAGCAACATTAACTATGCGATGGGCAAAGAAAGAAAGAACTACATTTACTTGCCAAACAAGTCAAGGGAGAGAGAGAGGGGGCACCATAATACATCGACATATAATACGATTTTTTTACAAACAATACTGTGTGGCTCTAGTCTAGTTGTTGCTGTTAGAGATAGAGATCGATGACGACACTATGACAACTTATGTAAATAAATTGAAGCTATTTAATAGCGGTAAATATAAAATGTCCATAAAGTTGAGAAGAAAATAGTAACAGTTCGCCTAAAGTGGTTAGGCTGGCATACTTGTCCAAACAAATATTTTTTGACAATATATAAATAAATAAGGTAAAAATTAAGATTAAAAAAAAGAAAGAAAAGAAAGTATGATTGAAGTAACGCTTGCGCTTTCTTCTGTCAAAAAAATTAATGAATATATGTTTTTAATGTGGAGATCATTTTTTTTTTTTTGTCGTTAATGGCAATGTGTTAAGACAAAAATACATTAAAGTACTGACTATGAAGACAAGGTGTCTCCTCATAAGTTAGTCTTGATGGCTAAACGTGATCAGCAAGTCTTAATTACTTTCAAATATAAGTGAGCTGAGGCTCTGTTTATTTCATAAAAAATGAATAATTTAGAAAATATTTTCTTTACAATAATTGCTTGAAATAATTAGTCAATGGAAAATATTTTTCGTGGATGGTGAAAATATTTTTTATTCATTTATTTTTGTGAGACACAAGAGATCATTTTTAGGAAAATACTTTATAAATTATTCATTTTTCGTCAAACAAATGGAGCTTTAATTTTTTTTTCCACAAGAAAATAAGAACAACATGCACCCTCTTTGCATGGATAATGCCCATGATAGTTTTATGCTTCCAATCTCTACATAATAAGAACTTTTTCTACATGGTGTTCGATTTCTTCATCTCATTCTCGAAATTCAATTTTTTTTCTACAATTTGTAAGCTCCGTGTCGCTAGTCCAATGCTAGTGTAGGGTTTGATCCTCTAATTCCTTCATCACCTGATTTTTATTTTGAGGAAAATAAAAGGAGAATATATGTAAGCAAACTGAAGAGGGAAATTTTCCTATATGATAGATAACATGAGAAGTAAAAAAGTATAATAAATCACAAAAAAATTATTGTATTTAAGTTGGGGAAAAAGAAAAGAAGAACGTGTCAGGCACTCAAAAATTAAGAGAAGTTATTATTTTCTCTAGTTATATTAACTATGCAATACCTATCCATCGCATATTGGTCTCCACACAATTAACATCTTATAAGGAGTGAAAATTGTATAAACTTTAGTAATCTGGCCAAACTTAATGAACTATACCTTATTGAAATTAGGTATTTTAGTACAACTTGAGCATTTATGCGATCCATGATTGATTAGGTAGAATGTCACGCAGCATGAAATTTACCCCTCCAACTGGAAGATTGGAAGGTTAGCTATACTAACCTATCGTGCTAATGGAGTGCGAGGTCCAAAATACATCAGCATACCAAGACATCATTTGTTTCATCGAAAATGAATGATTTGCAAAATATTTTTCTAAAAGTGATCCTTTGGATTGCTTGAAATAATTAGTCAATGAAATACATTTCAATTATCAATAATAATTTATGTCTAGATATTTTCTTGAATAATGAAAAAAACTTTGTTCATTCAATTTTTTTAACGATATAAGTGAACTTTTTTGGAAAATATTTTTTAAATTATTCATTTCTGCGAAAAAAACGGAGCTCAAGTCAACAAGCACCGAAGCACAATACTTTCCCATCGCCTAAGTATTTCAAAAGCACTTGTCAATAAAATCATTTTAATTTCTTAACTCTAATATAGTAACAACTTCACTAATCACCAAACTTCAAAAAAAAAAACATATAAAATACGTAGCAATGATTTTTTTTTGTTTCCAAGAGAAGGTGACATGTAAAGTTACAGTGGCATTATTGCGTGGAAAAGCATTTTTGTGTTATGCTTACTTTTGGGTCAGAAAGCACTATTTAGTATGTACTTAGTATTCTTAGATTAATTTCTTTAGTCCAAATCTTTTTTCTTAAAAATATGGTTACATTTTTTAAATGGAAATGTTTGGTGTGACACTTCTCGATTTTCCTTTTCTTTTTTTGGCTTTTTCTAAGTTTTTCCATTTGACTCGATTGTATAATGTGAGAGATATATAATACTAGAAAACAACGACTTTCAAGCGGCCAATAGAAGACTTTGGGTTGATATGACGATATCAACACGATACCCCATCTCATTCGTCATGCTAGGGTTTCTCCAGCAAATGTTCTTGCCTTCATTTCTTGGAAACGTTGATTAATTATGATATGATACTCGTGCAATGTCGTTTTGTGTGGATATAAGGTCGTGTACGAAACGCATATTTCCCAAGAGATATGCCAATCTCGTTGTCGAAAATCCACGTTGCATGACGCATATAATTTGAATATTAGTAATGCAACATTAAATGAAGGGCTTAAGAAAGGAATTGGGAAATGCTGTGCTAGACCCGTTTCGCAATAAGAATGAGTACAAACAATACCTTCTCTTGATGGGTTATTCATTTCTTTTCTTAGAGAGAGTGTGTGTGTCTACACCTGCGTATCCGTACATGTGTGTATTCATAAGACAAGTACTAGGTGGCCGATAGCAGATATTGTCGCCCACCTCGGCTAGCATCATCTTGAGCCAGGTCGAAGCAGGAGAAAGTCAAAGAAGTTGGCGTGGGGTGCAAAGTCCTTGTGTTATATTCTTCACATAAATAAAGTTTGGATGTGAGTGGATCTATCTGAGTTATGTCTCTCTCTAGAAATTCTATCATTACACAGTATTAAGATGATGCCTTCAATCCCGAAAAGTGAATACTCTGCACGGATGTGGCTTGCATTATCAAATTAAGAGATTGTATCCAGGCAAGAAATTACCTAGAAGTTGATCAATAATCGCATGAATAAAGTCAAGGGGTGGGGGTTACCAAAAAATTGAACGATAATGATAAGAAATGACTAATGGAGGTTAGGTTGGAACACCAGTACAGAGGCATTTGATTCGCTTTTAAAAATTGAGCTGGATTGATAACGTAGTTAAAAAGTGTATTTCATTAAGCAACATTAACTATATGATGGGCAAACGAAACTAAAGAAGGGAGTTTTCGCTCCTACGGGAGCTTTCGTAACTTGTCTCCATCCTGTGGGGCAGGCTCTACGGATGCGTTTTTTATTTTAACATAATGGTGTCTGGATGCCTTGCACACTCAATGTCCCTTGTATCTTTATCTTCCCCAAGAAAAGAGAATACCTTTTACATCCCAATAATCTCGAGAACTGGACGAGGATCAGATGGAGCATTGATAAGAAATGACTAATAGAGGTTAGGTTGGAATACTAGTACAAAAGCATTGATTTGTTTTTAAAAAATTGAGGTAAATCAATAATGTAGTCCAATCCAACGTATGCTGCTGTTAGAGATAGAGATTGATGGCTAAGTTGCGACAGCTTAGTTAAATAAATCAAAGCTATTTGATAGTGGTAAATTTAAAATGTCCATAAAGTTAGCGTTTAGGTTGGCATACATGTTCAAACAAATATCTTTGACAACATATAAATAAATAAGCAAAAAATTAAGGTAAAAAAAAAAAGTATGATCGAATTAGTGCCTGAATACAAGAAGAAGAAGAAGTAATGCTCACGCTTTCTTTTGCTAAAACAAATGTTTTTACTGTGGAGATCAGATTTTTTTTTTTTGGTCGTCATTGGCTACGTGTTAAGACAAAAATACATTAAAATGATTCTAGCCAAAGATTGCAAGGATGCGAATGGTAACCATTTTGTTCCAGAAATTAAATTCTTGCCAGAAATTGATTTCTGAAATTCTTGCCAAAAATTGATTTCTAGAGGAGAAATCCGTTTAGTAAAACATGACTAATTCTGCTCCAGAAATTGATTTTTGGAACAGAAATCTATTTTTATTTTTTTATTTTTTTGAGCATCTCAAAAAAATAAATTTCACTCAAAGTGGGTGCCTAAAGGTATTCTAAGCCATTTTGTGAAGTTTTGAAATTTTTGATTTTTTAATTTTTTTGGGCACCTCAAAAAAAATTAAATTTCAATCAAAGTGGGTGTTCAAAGGTATTTTAAGCCATTTTGTAAATTTTTTTATATTTTTATTTTTTGGGCACCTCAAAAAAATTAAATTTCACTTATAGTGGGTGCCCAAAGGTATTCTAAGCCATTTTGTGAAGTTTTGAAATTTTTAATTTTTTGATTTTTTTGGGCACCTCAAAAAAATTTAAATTTCACTCAAAGTGGGTGCTCAAAAGTATTCTAAGCCATTTTGTGAAGTTTTGAAATTTTAATTTTTTTATTTTTTTGGGCACCTCAAAAAAATTAAATTTCACTTAAAGTGGGTGCCCAAAGGTATTCTAAGTTATTTTGCGAAATTTTGAAATTTTTGATTTTTTTATCTTTTTGGGCACCTCAAAAAAATTAAATTTCACTTAAAGTGGGTACCCAAAGGTATTCTAAGTCATTTTATAAAGTTTTGAAATTTTTAATTTTTTGATTTTTTTTGGCACATTAAAAAAATTAAATTTCACTCAAACTGAGTGTCCAAAGGTATTCTAAGCCATTTTGTAAAGTTTTGAAATTTTTAATTTTTTTTAATATTTTTTGAAAAAAATTCACCAAATTTCCTATTTTCCAGAAATCTAACTTTTTTTATTCTTTGGAAATTTTTATGAATTTTTCTAGAATTTTTCAATTTTTATGCATTTTTTGAAAAAGAAAATTAGTGAGAAAAAGAGAGAAAATAGGGAGAATGCATTCTAGAAGAGAAAAACTATAAAAAGTAGCTTCTCTTTTTCTTGCCAAAAACTCATTCTGGAATAAAAAATGCATTCTGGAATCAAGTATTTTTAACAAATGCATTTTTATTCTAAAATGCAAAAATTGCTCCAGAATGCATTTCGAAAATTTTTTAACAAACATATTTCTGTTCTGGATGAAGCAAAATTTTTACTCCAGAATGGATTCCACGCATGCCCTAAGTGTCAGGATTTGATTTCGCCGCACGATTTTCGAGGTAGAGAGAGATTTCATGTTCCAAGCCATCATGCAGTGACAATTATATGTCAAGTATTAGATCTATAAGGTCATATAGTCCATGATAAAGGGTAGGACTAGATAAGAGATAGTATATGTCGTATATGTCGCATCCCACGTTACATTATAAGCTTCTTATATGATTAATTTGACTTAGGCTTTTACGAGCAATAATTATATACTCATAATTATGGAAAAAAATTGTTCAAAAATTCTAAAAATATTATACAGTGGTTAATTCAGTCTAAACAATTATATTTAGCTAACTTAGTCATAAACTAAGATCTTTCCGGCCAAATGACATAGATGCCGGCCGTTTTACGTAGCACAGTCGACATTGACATGATTGTCATTGATGTGGATAATTTTTTCTTATTTTCAAAATGTTTTGAACTTTTCATAATTTTTTTTTATCTTTTATTGTCTTTTCTTTTTTTCCTTTTTTTTCCACTGTTCATCTTCACAAAACGGCCGACGAGGTTCACCCGGGCCTTGCCAATGGCTGGCCACCCAATAATTGTAATATTACTTATATCACAAACTCGAATTAATATTACGCGGCGGAAAGCCATTTTTGTGTTATGCTTACCTTTTGGGTCAGAAAGCACTATACTGCTTATACTAAGTTAATTTCTCTTGTCCAAATACATTTTTTCTTGAAAATGTAATTACGTTTTTCAAATGGAAATGTTAGGTGCGACACATCTCTAGGCATCCGTCCAAGTTTGAGTTTTCTAAGTTTTCCTATTTGACTCGATCATACAACGTGACTGAGAGAGATATAATACGAAAGAACGATGACTTTGAGGTGGCCAGTAGAAGAATTTGGGTTGATTTTGATGATATTGATATCTTTGATTTTGAGATGACGGAAGTGTAGTGACGAAAACACAAAAGGGTCAGCATAATAGATCATCTTATTCGTCATGCTAGGGTTTTTCTCCGGCTAATGTTCTTGCCTACTTTTCTTCGAACCAGTGATTTAATTATGATATGATTCTCGTGCAATGTCATTTGAAGCACATGTATGTCGTGTGCGAAACGCAAACTTTTCCCAAGAGACGTGCCAATTTTTGGTTGTAAATACAAGTTGCATGAAATATAAATATATACTTTTGGGTCATGGGATGATTTCCACATGAGAAATTACCTAGAAATCGATCGATAACGTGATAAGAACCAATGGATAGAGGTTAGGTTGGAATACTTGTGCAAATGCATATAATTTGTGTTGAAAACATTGAGCTAGATGGAACATGTAAGCTGTCAGACAAATATTTAAGATATTTTGTAATTTTGTATATTTCTCTTGATTGGTCCCGATTGATTGTACCTAAAACTTTGTTGCTTTAGATAGTTGTCATGTAAGGCCTATAAAGAGGCTCATGTATTCTTCACTTGGTATTAAATAGAATATTGCATCTTTTTGTTTCACAACTCTCAACTTTGTATCAGGGGCATCGTCATTAATTAGTCTAATAACATTAAATAGATGATGGGCCAAGGAAAAAGAAGTGCATTCACTTGCCAGACAAGTTGCACCATAATAAACAAAAGAAGAAGTGGATAGAACGAATTTAAAAGAGAACTATATGTTTCTTTTTCATATGCGTGCGTGAGAGAGAATGCTTCCACGCATGGCATGGCCGTGTGCCACGTAGGAGGGGCTGTTGTGGTTGTGTGCCACGTAGGAGGGGCAACAATAACTAAATCGTTACATCAGCAATTTCCAACAAATATTAACGAGAAAGATTATATTGAAATTTTGCTCAAAGATTAAGATTAAATTGACAAAATTGAAAAATGTAGAACTAAGTTGATATCCGTAAATATGTTTAGAACTGATTGGGTAATTTTCCTAATATGCCATTGACTCGACAAATAACTCGCGCAATAAAATTTGACAAAAACAAACTTTATTGCTCTAGAGGCATCTTTTTGACAAGATATAATTAAATCAGCTCAAAGGTAAAAATAAAAATAAAATGAACAAAGTAATGCTCGCGTAAACACTATTGCTCTAGAAAGGACGCACGGTATGTTGATGCCTGTTGACACAAAGGTGCTTCCTTATTTTCTATTAAAAAAGCTGTGATTGTGATTAGTCAAAATGTTTAGAACTAAATTGATTAAATTATGGATTTAAGATTAAATTGGTTGTCGTATAATAAATTTTTAACTTTTTGAACAATTTTTCCTATAAACATTCAGCGAATAAACATACCTCTACCTATAGATGTCCCGAGAGTAAGTTTTAGATGAGGTACGTATGTATTCACTTATTGGGCGTCTTCAATTGTTGAACGCGTGAACACACAAGCAACTCCTCAAGTGGTATTTGGTGTCATCTTGTTTATGCTTTATGAAACTTCAACAAAAAGCCTTGATTGATGGAGAATATGTATATAAACACTTTTTACCATTAAGAGAGCCTTATCTAGATTAATAAATTTTACCTATAAATAGGAAGCTTAACCCAGTAATTTTAACATTACTTATATCACAAACTCGAATTAATATTACGTGGAAAGCCATTTTTGTGTCATGCTTACCTTTTGGGTCAAAAAGCACTATAATGCTTGTGCTAAGTTAATTTCTCTTGTCCAAATATTTTTTTCTCTTGAAAATGTCATTATACTTTTCAAATGGAAATGTTAGGTGCGACACGTCTCTAGGCGTCCGTCCAAGTTCAAATTTCCTAAGTTTTCCTATTTGACTCGATCATACAATGCGATTGTCAAAGATATGATACAAAAGAACGATGACTTTGAGGCGGCCAGTAGAAGAATTTGGGTTGATTTTGATGATAGGGATATCTTTGATTTCAAGATGACGGAAGTATAGTGACGAGAAAATAGAAGGGCCAGCATAAAAGGTCATCTCGTTCGTCATGCTAGGGTTTTTTTCCAACTAATGTTCTTGCCTCCTTTTCATCGAAACAATGATTCAATTACGATGTGATCCTCATGCAATGTCATTTGATGCTAGTGCAATGTCGTTTGATGTGCATGTATGCCGTGTACGAAATTCAAATATTTTTCCAAGAGACATGCCGATTTCACGGTTGACAATCCGTGTTGCACGAGATATAAATATATAGTTTGAAGGTTATTGATAGACAGCGAAAAAAAACGTTGAAGAAGGGAACTTAGAAAAATTACCTAGACAAGAAGATAATTAGAAGGTGATCAATAGTTGTATGGATCGGGTCAAAGGATGATGGCCACACGAGAAATTGCCTAGAAATAGATCGATAATGTGATGAGAACCAACTTATAGAGGTTAGGTTGGAATACTTGTGCAAAAGCATTTGATTCATCTTGAAAATATTGAGCTCGATGGAACACTTACGTTGTTAGAGATATATTTAGGATATTCTGTGATTTTGTATATTTCCCTTTATTGGTCCTGATTGATTATAAGCTGTTAGAATCAAGGGAGTGGGTCCAAATAAGAAGCTATTTAGAAGCTGATCAGTAGTTGCATAAATCAGGTCATGGGATGACGTTCACGTGAGAAATTACCTAGAAATCGATCGATAATGTGATAAGAACCAATGGTAGCTCATTTCCCTAGTATGAGAGAGTTTCAAGAATTTAGTTGGGTGTGACTGCCAAAGTGGCACACTTGATTGGGTTAGAGAAATTTCAATTTCATATTATGATGGGATATCTCATGTTTTAATACGTGATCATACTCCCAAAAAAGGTGATTTTGTATTAGTTAATAGAGGGATACATGTACAGCATGTGCTTGAGGAGTGACTAATCTTAGTGGTTCATACACCCAAAGGAAAGATTGGAATATGTTCTTTTGGCAGCTGTTATATGGAGAGTGTACAACTGCATGTCATATTTTCTGCCCAAAAGTAATTATGTGATGATGTATGTAACTCTCTGGATAAGTATTCATATAATGTTGATTGTATTGTTTGTTTATTTTCTAATCACCTTTTTTGTAAACAACAAGTCCATTTCCATTGAAGTTCTTACTAGGTTGAATTTTAAGAAATGGAAAGAGAATTTTCTATTTGGAATGGAGTTGGCGAATGTTCACATTGCTTTTACTAAGGATAAGCCGGCAGATATCACCGCCACCAGTACTAAAGTCGAGAAGGCGCACTATGCTACTTGGAAAAAGAGCAATTGGATTTGCTTATTGACAATGAAGCGATCCATTCAAGAATACTTGAAAAGTGGTTTGCCTGCTGACTGTACTGCTAAGGTAATGAAGGCAGCCTTAGAGGCTAGAAATCACATTTCATTTAACGCTGAGGTTAGTACATTTCTTTAAAGGCTCTTCAATATGAAATATGATGGTACTGCTGGGTTAAAGATTATGTCCTTAAGATGGTAAACCTAAAGCCGAAGCTTCAAGTTCTTAATGTTTCCATTCCTGATGCTTGTATTTTGCATCAAGCCCTGAACACTCTTTCACCTGATTTTGGGATTTTAAAGACAAACTATAATTCGCAAGATGAGATTTGGTCGATTAACGACTTCATAGCTAGGGTGGTGGCAAAGAAAGAGAAACTTAAGAAAAAAAGAGGGCATCTTGCCTTGTATGTTTCTAGTTCCCACAAAAGGAATGATGAGAAGTTCAAAAATCGTACTTATAAAGGTACTCATGAAATTACTAGTTAATTTGACGATATGGGTCCGAAGAAAATATCCTTCAAGAATGATGGTGACCGCTGTTTTTTTTTTTTTTTGTATGAAAAAAGGTCACATACAGAAGGATTGTAGAAAGTTCAAGGCTTGGTTCTCTAAGCACGAGCCTACAGATAATGATTCTTTGGCACTTATTTGTGAATCTAACTTATCAAAAGCATCATCCAGTTCTTGGTGACTAGATAGCAGTGCAACTAATCATATTGTGTTTACCACACAGGGATTCATAAATCGAAGGAAACCAAATCAGGATGACTCAAGACTCACTGTGGGAAACAACGAGAAAGTCGACGTAGTGTTTGTGAGAGATGTTATCTTATTTCTAGACTCTGATTTTAGATTAATGTTAAAAGATACTTTTTATGTACCTTCTTTTAGACCAAACTTAGTTTCAGTATTATATTTGGACATGTATGGCTACTCTTTTAAAATCAAGAATAATGTTGTTTCTTTGTTTCATGATTCAAATAAGGTTGGATACTGTAATATGTCCAATAGATTGTACAGATTGTTTTTATCTCCCAATGACATATACATTGCTTATACAGCTAAAAATGTTGTTTCCAAAAGACCTCTACCTAAATAACAGTCTTGTGTATTGTGGTATAAACAGCTTGACCAAATTTCTAAGGATAGAGTAGAAAGGCTAATAAAGACTAACATCCTGCATACTTTTAAAAATGACCTAGAGACATTTGTAGACTGTTGTAGAGGTGAAATGACCAGGAGAAGGAAGAAAACTGTAGTTTGAAATTTCAACCTATTAGAGGTCATTCACACTGATATTAGTAGACCCTATATGGTAACCTTGTATAGAAATTTTTATTTCATCACATTTATCGATAATTATTCTCGATATGGCTATCTGTACTTAATTAAGGAAAAGTCTGAGTCTCTTGACAAGTTTAAGATTTTTTGGACAGAAATTGAGAAATAGTTGAGAAAGGTCATAAACGTCATTAGATTTGATTGAGGCGGAGAGCATTATGGCAAGCATGGCGATGTCGGACAGCTTAAAATGTCATTTACGAAATACTTGGAGGATTATGAGATAGTGGCTCGGTTTACTATGCTTGGGAGTTTTGAGTAGAATGGTGTGGCCGAAAGGTGCAATCACACTTTTATAAAAATGGTGAGGTGTCTGATTAATAGGATAAATTTACTTGGTTTTTTGTAGGGTGAAGCTTTGAAAACAATTTTGTATATTCTAAATCCTATACCTACTAAAGCTGTTTCGTTGACTCCTTTTGAATTATGCATTGAACGTAAGCTTAGCTTAAACCATTTTAGAATTTGGAAATGTCCTACAGAAGTGAAATTGTATAATACAACATTAAGTAAGTTAGACTCTAGAACCACTCGGTATTACTTCGTATCTTACGCGGATCATTTGAAGGGATATCGATTCTATAATCCTAATAGAACTACAAGAATTATGGAATTATAGACAACGAAGTTTCTAGAGTTTAATGTGGTCGAAGAAAATAGCTGCTTACATACTATTAAAGATAATAGTGCGGTGGGTAATGTTATATTTTTTTCTTCTTTCATATAGATAATTGTGGAGTCTCCCACACCACAGACTGACCATGTTAAGGCTCAAGATCCTATTATCGAGATAACTCATGATGAGATTCCACAAGCCTCTTAAGTGCATGATGAGGTTGTTACTACACCAGTTAGGAGATCCATTAGGGAGAGACGATCATGTATATATATAAGAGAACAAGACTACAATATTGGTTTTGTGGCCGATCTAGGGACTTATGCCGAAGCTGTTTTTTGTCCTCAGTTAGAACTGTAGTTGGATGCAATGAAAAATTAAATGCAGTCTATGAAACATAATGGTGTTTGGGAACTTGCTAAATTACTTCAAAATCACAAACCCATTGGCTGCAAATGGGTGTCTAAGACTAAAAGGAACTCCAAAGAAAAGATTGTGAAACTTAAAGTCAAACTGATAGCTAAGGGTTTCACTCAGAGAGAAGAAGTAGACTATGAAGTAACTTTTTCACTAGTCTCTTCTGAAGATTCTTTCATAGTGATCATGGTATTGATAGATCATTTCAATATGGAGTTACACTAAATAGATGTTAAAACTGTCTTTCTCAATGGAAACCTTAATGAAGAAGTCTATATAGTGCAACCTGAAAGTTTTATGATAGATGATTCAAGTAAGCTTGTATGTAGATTGAAAAAGTTTATTTATGATCTCAAGCAAGTTTCTAGATAATGGTATTTGAAATTTCATAGTGTTATCACTTCATTTGGTTTTATTGAAATCAAAGTAGATCAGTGTATATACAGCAAGGTCGGTGGGAGGAAATTTATTTTCCTTATACTCTATGTAGATGATATCCTGCTTGCGAGCAATGACCTTGGTTTACTACATGAGACAAAGTGGATGTTGTCAAAGAATTTTGATATGAAGGACCTTGGTGAGGCATCTTTTATCCTTGGCATTGAGATCCATAGGGATCGTTCTCGTCGTACATTTGGTCTATCTCTAAGGGCATATGTTGATCATATCTTAAAAAGATTTAACATGCAATATTGCAAGCTAGGAATTGCTCCTATCATTAAGGGTGATAAGCTGAGTCAATCACAATATCCTCATATAGATTTTAAGAAAGCCCAAATGAAGAATGTATCTTATACTAGTGCACTTTGGAGTATCATGTATGCTCACATTTGCAATAGATCAAATATTGCTTTTGCAATATGACTTCTAGGTAGATATTTGTCAAATCCATGAAAAGATCACTGGGTTGTTGTTAAGAAAGTTTTGAGGCATTTAAAGATGACAAGAGATTATATGCTGATTTAAAGACATGTTCAGGACTTGTAGTTAGTAGAGTATTTGGATGCAGACTTTGCTGGCTATCAAGATGACAATAAATTGACAATAGGTTGCATCTTTATGTTAACAGGAGGTGTAGTATCACGGAAAGCAAGAAACAGAAATCCATTTCATCCTCTACCATGCAAGCGGAGTTTGTAGCATGCTTTTCAGCTTCTACTCAGGCTATTTGGCTCCGGAACCTCATTAGAGAATTGTCCTTGAAAACCAAACATGGGTAGTCTGGGCTCCACATGTTGGTCTGCACAAACTCTACAATTTCCTCCAGTGGATAGTAAATGTTTCAATGCATGAGTACATAAAAATGCGACCATAAGAAATTCAAGAATAGGGATTCAAACTCAAATCATCTAAAGTCTATATATCACTCTTCTTCCAAATTCTTGCTACAGATAAATCCATACATACAAGACATTAAATGCTCGGTAACACACTCAAACTGTCAGTGCAAGACAAGGAACACATGCCAAAGCTGCAAATACCGTAGATGAATCTTTTGACAACAGAGCATCAGCAGTATGAATTACGTAAATCCATTTTCATAATAAAGTATGTAAAGAGATCATGCCTGACTAAGTTTTGAAGTTCTCGCGCGTCCATGTCACGGTATCCTTCTACTAGATCCTCTTCTATAGCTTCCTTTAGCACGGCTGTGGCAACCTCATTTGTGATGTTTCAAATGCTGCATAAAAGAGTCAAATAAGCAGAGACAGAAAAGTGTTAATGAAGCATTCTTTTGGATGCCCAGCATAGAGTACTAGTTAAGCATCAAGAAGGATTATCCAGATAAGAAATCATGACAACCTAGATATTGATGGATATATCACCCCTCTAAGGACCTCCTCTTCAGTCATGTAAGCGGCCAAGCTGCAATTACATTGGAAACACCATAAAAATGCAAAAGAAAAATAAACTATCAGCTTTTCCAACATCCAATTCATATTATTAAATATTTTTTAGTTAATAAATATGAAAGCAAATTTCTTATTTCCAAAAGAATGCACTCAGAACGCAGAAGGTGGGGCTTCGTCGTATCTTTCCCAAGACCATCTTGACCAGACATAATGTAGCTTCTCTTAGGTTTTAAGCAAGCATCCATTGATATCTACACTAATAAGTCAATGGAAAGATGCCCTGATACATTTTTTGGCCTTGAAAAAGAATGATCTTCGTGGGCGAGGCAATACCCGTGAAGCTGGACCTATTATAGGGAAAGTATGGGATAGACCATTCTGCAGCAGCCTGTAGCATGCCATCAGAGACCATCCTAGGTCCAGAGAGAAGTGTGCCAAGCCCAATGTTGCTTATACAGCAATGGATAGAGTAAGAAAATAGTGTGTTAACATAACAAATAGTAAGCCAAAAGGAAAAAAAACTAACAAATAATATGCACCATCAGAAAACTTTTCAAATCCATGGAGTCAAATGGAATTCCTTGAAGAGATTGTGACTGAAAAACTTACCCGGGAAAAAGATACATGTTATTTCCCTGGTTACAGTGCCCGATATGACCATTGCCTGTGGAAAAAGAAGTAATCTGAATTATCAATTGAACAAGATTCTACTACAAACTGTAAATCCAGGTAAAAACTGCATCTTATACCCTAAAATCTGAAATGGAGGAGCATAAGGAGAACCCAGACAGCAAATTAAACTCATGGAGTTGGCCTCGTGGTCCAGGAATGAACTTGTATATATGATTAGGCACATAACGCGAGTTCGATCTTCACGCCACAAAGTGTAGACAATCTCATGTTTAGGCCACTCACCCAACAGTCAAGTCGACGTCTTACCTGGCCCATTAGTTTAATGCAGGTATTCCAAGAACCCGAGTTAATCCACCTTGGTTAGAATTCCATGCCATAAAGAAGAAGAACAAGAAGCAGCCACAAGCAAGCAAGCCAATTGTAACATCATAGGAAAGAAAAACATAAAACAATTCGAGACTTCCTGTACATCAATTGGGCCAAAATGTGGCTCACAGATGCTTGTCTATTTAGTTTCTTCTCCCAAAAAAAAAATTCTTCCCTTTCTTTAACTTTTCCCAACGATACTTCCATGAGTAAGAAAGTTCTAATGTGCTCAACTCTGTACATATATAAGGAGTTGTAGCCAAATTCAAAAGCGTGAAGTATGTGGCAGAACCCCATAAGGATTTATGTTGAAATCCTTGAAAACCATCAGCAGAAATTATGAATACCACAAGAACTCATAATCAGTATGTATAATTCTTCATGAAAGAATAACAGAGAGAAGCATGGATAAAAAGTGTCTTTCTTCCCAACAAAGCAAACTCCCCTCCCCCCCAAAAAAAACAGATCCTCCTTCCAAGAAAAACAAAAGGAACTATCTGATATTAACTTACAGAATAAAAGGAAACAAGCTTCTATCCATATATGAACATCGTACAAATTAGAGGCAGGTCTGTGGAAAATTTGATAGAGAGAAAGCATGAAATAGAGTGCTAGAAGTAAATATAAGAGATAATCAATATCATTTAGTACCCACCGAGATCTACATCTTTGAAAGGACTTCCACTTGCAAATATAACATTCTCCCCAATGATAGAGAATGCTTCTTCAGGAGTACACCCGGCTAAGAGAAAGAGAGAGGAATTAAAGTCTTGAAAAGCAATGGTGGGACAACTTTTCCATGCAAGAGAATATGAAAACACAGAAAGCTCCATACCATTTTTTGTAGGGTTTGACATAGCAAAAACAGCTGGTCCAGTGGATGTTGACCGTTTCATGGCCTCTAATACCTGATGAAAGGTGAATGGATCATGACATTGATCTAATTCAAAATATTTAGCAATTAAATATCTTAACTCCTGTCAATAGAATTCTTCGAAAACTAGGCAGTTGCCTAACACCAGCTTGATGACATTAAAATTGTTGAGTGTAGAACCTTCTGCTATACACAAAATGATTTTCCTCATATTTATGCACCATATACAATGGTAGAACATAATAGTGGTAGGTTCCTCCACTGTAGAGGGCCATGGGTTAAAGTCATGCAGATTTTTTGTACCAAGGGAACTGGTTAAGCGGAATTTATCATGAACAGCAGGTTAATGCAGCCATTGACGGTATAAGCTTTTACATGACCTTTTTAGCTCATAATATCATCATTTTTTTCAATTCATAAAGTTCCAGCCAACAGATTTTAGACAGTACTTTTCATCTGCTGGAAGAGAAAAACCTATCATGTTTGCAATGGCAGGCATAGAATTTTAGGTCCAGGGATTGTGTTCAAAATTTTCACATAATAAGAAAAACAGATATACTTACTAACTTCAAGGGAACACCTAGTGACTAGGGGGAATGGGCCCACCAAAATTGCACCCCACAACCATGCAGTCAGCCACAGCATGTTTGTAAAAATTAACAGCTTCTTCATTGGTTAAAATTTTTTTATTCTAGGATCTTCTAGTCGAACTCCCCTAGGTTAATTCGGGCATAAAATCTTTTGCAATCTTTGAGCTGCTAACTTTTTTTAGGCGGTTGTCTTTTGTATTCATGGCCATTGTGGTTTGACCATTGCTCAATGTGAATACTGATGCTTCCTGAAGATATACACATATTTGGATTCTTAAAAAAAACTCTTTTGCTGCATGTTTAACACAAGTTATCAAATCTTCATGCTGGTGCAGCGCTGGAATAGGTGTTCTTAATGCTGCTAGAAAAACCATGGCAAGGATGTTGGGAAATAATGAAACTGCTTTTGACAGTGCAAGTAGTCAATTCTGGGTGGTTGATGCCAAGGTTAGTGGTTTCATTTATCTTTGTAATAATTGGAATTTGATAGTTCTGGACAAGGCTACAGTTGCATTTCTTGATATAGAAATTGACAAATGAAAAAATGGGGCATGGAATTCTACAGCAACAAATAAATAATAGTTTGACAGGTCTCATTTGGCAGACTCTCTGTGCTATTTAGCAGATGATAGATTACTTCTGTGATAGTCATTCTATTATGAGGGTTGAAATAAATTTGTAGTAGTTATTTACACTCTTTATAGAAAAATCTTTTGGTTTATTGAAGATTAAATTGCAAGAAAATGTGAAAGGGAATAAATAGGTGTATACATTGCATTTTTTTTCTTACCAAGATCCAGTTGCAAGATCAAAAGAATAGCCTCTGAGAAATGGAGTGTATTAGGGTATCAATGCTATATATATGTGCTTAGTTTACTCCATTGTTGTCCATTCATCTTAGGAGCATTTGATCATGGAGAAGGGAGTTTATGTACCCTAATGGCTATGAAACCTCTTAAGATATTGTCTTAAGATTTAGTTGACATTGTAGACCGAATTGTGAAGTAGATGTTATTACTGATTGTACTTGTAAATGTGAGAAATTTAAGGAGCTTTCTCACTATTTTCTAACCCAGCATGTGAACATTGAAAGTAAAGCATGCACTCACTTCATTTAGCATTAACAATTCGGATCAGAACTTTCAGTTTACTTAGAAAGCATCTAGGCTCTTTACTATGCTCAAAAATTGGCCGCCCTGCTAAGTTCCCCCTTCTCTTATCCATGGCTTCTTTGTTGTATACATGATAAAGTTGTGGACTGTAAACTCACAGGGATGTTGACCTATTTAATCTGGCTGGACCTATCTATGCTGATCTAAGAATTTTTCTATTGTATATTTACTTTCTCAACTTTTGGTCTCTTTACTTCTGGTTTTGTATTCTTTTTATATCCATTAATTACTTGTTGCAGAATGACTGCTTTCGTGGTAGTTGTTGTTATTGGTGAATGCATCTTTTTCTCCAATTTGACTGTCATTCCACATTTCAGGATAAGATACGTTTATTACTTTTCTCTTCTATGTGCATATAGGGTCCAATCATGGAGGAGCGTGAGAATATTCATCCAGAGGCTAGGCCATTTGGAAGAAAGGTTAAGGAAGTTCATCGTCAAGGTTTGAGGGAAGGCACATCCCTTGTAGAAGTGGTTTGTATCATTTACTTTGTATAATTGTGCGATAAGCATGATACACCGTGTTGAAGTTTTATCTGCTCTTTACATCCTCACAATGATGTTCAGATTATTCTCCATTCAAAAGTTTCTCTTTGTCCTTTATCTTTCATTGAAATTATCCTTGTCCCGGTACTTCTTCCTAGCATTGACAAGCCTGGAAGATGATTGAGATTGAGCAATGGAGGATATCAAGCAAGATCACCCTTATTGTATCTTTCAGGGCCAATTCTGCTTTCCTGTTGGAAATTTCCTACTTTCTGCCAAAGTTCTATGTCAATGTCATCCTTTAACATTACAGGAGATTGTCCATCATAAAGATTGGAATTCTCATACATATGGATTTTCCCTTCATGAAAATATCTTTCTTTTGACAATTGATTTGCATTATAGTGGCTGTTCTTCTCAAGACCCTGGGTACCTTGTGCTTGCCAGGTGCAAGAAGTCAAGCATGATGTGCTATTTGGATTATCTGCACTTGGGGGCCTTTTTTCGAAAGAGGTACATAACTTTTTGCCTTATAGATTAGTTTCCCAGGTTATATCTAGACATATGCTCGTAAGAACAATAGCAGAAATACACTGAAACTAAAACCGTGTAAATTTTTCAACTCTATAGTAGGAAGACAGAGTCTTAGGTTGCATATGTGATAATTTCTGATTTGTATTTCACGTAGAAAGCAATCACTATGACATGCTTGTGGATTTAAGTCACGTCACAAGACACCGGGAATACGCATTGTATGTAGAGGTCTTAGCCATTTCAGGTCAAAATATCTAATTTATCTAATCATTTGATTGCAGAAGAGAAAAATTGGAACTCTTATGTCATATTTAACGGTACTAATAATTTTTTATCCTATATCTATGTGCGATGCAATGATTTCTTTTGATATAATGAGAATCTTAGAGGAGAGATGCTGGAATGGAACTCCTGTATGCCGACTGATCATTCATCGACAAAATCAAGATACACATCAGTAACTTCAAGGTCGACTTTGGCAAGAGATATTAATCTCATGTGAAAATATTACATGACGACAAAAAGGTCGGTACTTGTACTGGTGTTTGTTTCTTTTGGTCAAAAAGTCTGAGGTAGTTTATCAATGCAACCGTGCATAAGAATGAATTTTTATTTCTAATAGCCACAGCTTTCATTATTTGCACTTTTAACTTATCTGTTGTGGAGGGTAGGAAGTAGTCAAAATAAATTGATAGATTAGTTCTTCCATCTTAGTGGATGGATGCTTCATTACTGTGATCATCATGACTTCTATTTGCCAAGCCGTTCAAGTATTACACTGCCACACATTACACAATGTCTGAAAACCACAACAGCTTCTCTAAGACAAAAGCTGGACCAAGGTCCCCTTTACCCCCATTCTCGATTGCCTAAGCTCAAAACCCAAGCCAAAGAGGGGGTTTGGAATAGTTTTCAACCAGCAATAGACATGCCTCGGTTAGTACCTCACTGACTGCATCATTGCCCAAAGCGCAAAGATGCTTAGACAAAGAGCAAATCCATGCTCTTATACAGCTTATTAGTCATTTCCTTCTTCCTTCCGTCGATGTAGGACACCACTTCCTCACCCTTCTCATTGGCTGATGCAAAACTGAAAAATCAAAGGTGAGGCACGGCCTCTAGAAAATTGAATATCAATGATGTTCGTAGCATATGCACATGATGAAGAAGATTTTCGACACAGTCTCACTATGCCATAATCAGAAAAACTCCACTTGATTCTGCTTCCAAGTATGTGCCCGGAATTGATCAGGATGAGGTTGACAAAGACAAAAGTGAGACACGGCACGGCAGGAGCAAAGAGTAGTTGGGCAAGCTCGATAGACTACATTGTCCCTTTCAAAACTCAGCTTAGATGACAAAAGAAAAAGAACCCTAAGCAGATCTAATTATAATGGGCACACACATACTGGATCATGGTTGCATGAGAACTCTCCTTGACAGAAGTGCAAAAGATACGAGGCAGCAACTTTCATTTAAGCATGTAACCTGCAGCAGGTTCTATCCACGAGCATCACCAAATTCTTCATCCACTCATGCCTCACTCAGTCATCAAGATAACATTGCATTCTATCAGAAAGCAAAACAAACATGCAAGTGGGCACGCGCACACATTCACACTCGACAGTGATCCATGCACAATGGTACACGCTCATGCGCTCACGAGCACAACGTATGTGATCATCAAGGTTGTATGCAGATGCAAGCTTGAAAAAGATAAACTCTTTCCTCTCTCTTTTCAACTAAGCAATCACAGACCACTTCTCATTGTATCTCATCTACTCACAAGCTCTCCTCTGAATTAACTAGAATAGCGGCTCCTTGAGCGAGTAAGGACTTAGGGCGACCCCATTTGGGGCGATCCAAGCTGGGGGTGGCCACAAGATCCTCAAGCGATCAGGCGAATATGATGCCCTCTTGACGCTGCGATCCTCCATATCGAAAACTTGAACTTTTCCCTCTCGAGTCCCGTCAAACTCCGTGAAATATATGCAGTTCCCCTTGCATCCTCCGAATCCTTTCACCGACACTGAGAAGCAACTGTGATCGCCCAGAAAGAGAGCAACATCACCGAGATTCCTTATCTCATCCCATTTTCCCCATTCTTGATTCAGCCGATAAACCTTAAAATCAGCGGCCTCCCTCACAGCGCCTGCCCGAACCCTACTAAATGGACACTCCTCATCGAAATACCTACCCACAACATAGAGGTCTCCGCCCGACTCCACCAGATAATTCCGGTCCCTGCCATTGCCGTCACCGCAAACAGGAGGTGAGAACTGCACGATCTTAAAAGAAGGGTCGATCCACGACACGATGCCGAACCTATCGACGACATAAAACTGCCCTTTGTAAGCAATGAGATCGTCGTACTGGCAACTCGAATCGCCCATCGCATACCAATCCTCATCCCCATGTTTCCAACACGCCAACCCCACTTTCCAAAAAATCCCGACGACCAAAGCCTCCTCAAGAACAGCCCATGGAGAATCCGGAAGCATGATCACCTTCCTTGCTCCCCCATAAAAACTTCCTCCAATCTCGTCTATGAGATAACGTTCTACAAAAATCTCGGTGACCCTATAATCCAAAGTACACAAAACCTTAGGAAAGGTCCCACCTTTGAACAAGATGGGTCGGCTCGAGAGCGGGTTGAAGAGCCGAACCCTGCCGCCTCGACCACTTAGGTGGTCGTCCTCATCATCTACTGCGATCTTGATCAGCCAACCCTCACGAGACGGAGGGCACCGCGAGTCGTCCTCCGGAGACGTTGGCGGCGGTGGCTCGAGGAGGTAGACCCTGCGCTGACAGATGGGGTCCCCTCCAATTCCGAGCTCCGACTCGGAGACGGGAGGGATCGAGGAACGCCACGACGAACAGACGCTGCGGAATCGGACGACGTCCATGTCCGTGTCGAGCTTTTTCCCGATCATCGACCACAGCTCCGGCTGGAGTTCCGACCACGGGACCGATCTCTCCATCGCTAGACGGTTTGGTTAATGCAGAGGGAGAGAGATCGAGATTTCGATCAGAAGACAGTCATGCGTTTCCCACCCCCATTAAATATTTCAATGCTTCTTAACTGTGCCACCAAAAATCTTGAATTAATATATTTATAATAAATTTACTTTAAATTAATTTTTTTTATCATAAAAATCTCAAATTAATGTAAATTTACTTCAAGTTAATATTTTAATCATCAAAAATTTCAAATTAGTACACTTGCAATAAATTTATCCTTTATTAAATTGGATAGATACTGTGAAAAATTACAAATTAGTTAAGATGTGAATAATAAATGGGTAAAATCCAAAATTGGTACACCCATCAATTGCCACGTGTTATTTAACTAGAAAATTTGACAGTGAAATTAAATGAAAATTAACGGAGAGTAAATTTACCACAAATATACAAATTTAGGGTTTTTTATAATCAAAAATCGGTTTGGGGTAAATTCATCAGAGTTGTACCAATTTAGAATTTTTGGTGATACTGACCATTTCAATTGTAATGACATTTTTTGAAACATTTCAGACAAAGCAACTGGACAGGCTAAGTATTTTTTGCTCTGCATTTTCATTATTACTGTGATTTAACCACGTAACTTTTTTACCATTCACAATTTAAGTACTGTTAGCCACCTATTCAATTTCAAAGTGGTGGGGCCACTCCACACTTTTTGAAAACTTTAGAGATAATGACACGAACAATCCTTAGACTTTTGCTCAATGTGCACTTTGATCTTCAAACTTTTAATCTGTTTAATGTAGTTCATGAACTTTAAGTTAATGTTTAAATATGGTCTATAAACCTTTAATTTGTTCAATGTCATCTCTGAACTTTTGATACACGTTCAATTCAGTCCCTGAACTATATAAAAATGTTCAATGTAGTTCCTGAACTTGAATTAATGGAAAGGATTGAATTAAATATTTTTATATAGTTCAAGGGATTTAGAGAATCTTCATAAACAGAGTCAAGTATTTAACAAAATAGCGTAGACAATGACAAACCGGATTTGTGAATTCGATTCAGCAGCAACATATAATCAGCAATGAGTCCAATTGAAGTTTGCTATAACTTCCATGCATGAAATTTTGGTAATACACTTTACTCTGTGGCTACAACACAGGTTCGAATAGAAATTTTGGATGCTGATGAAGTGAAAGTTAAATAGATGATTGAAATGTAAATTTCTTCTGTAGTGACAATAAATTTCCTTCAAATACTGTTGTACTTAGAAAGCTACCAACATTAACGTAAACTTTTGGCTACTTCTTGAAAATCAGCTACGATTGCTTTGATTTTCGATGGCTTTTCCTTTCGAAGTCTCACCAAGGCAACATGAGCAGTTTTTCAGAAGTAGAAACTGCTTTGCCAAAACCACTTCCAAACACCCAAGAAATGGGCCAATCAGATTTGTTCCAAGTAAACCCTAACTAAAAGCTACATACACATCAACATTAACCAACCATCTAACTACGGGAATACTAAATTCTGGAAGAGAATCTTAGAACTTCATAATAAAGCTTACCTCTCTTCTCAGATTACATAAACTGCAGAAATGAAACTGCAACCGTTTGAGTAGCAACGCACCAAACAACCGAATATCTCCAGCCATAGCCCCATGACAGAACAGAACTCGCTCCTTGGTGCTTGACATTAGCAACCCTACACTCATGTGGTCGAATACATCAGAAGGTAGCACTCGGTGGTGCATCAATTTGTCAAAACATCAATCGCCAGGCAATATTACGTGGTTCAGTGAGAAACCCTCAAATCCAACATTGACCCATAAACCCGACATCAACTGGAGCCGCCAAAAGTAAATCCCCTTTCAGCAGCATAATCAACAAAACTGTAGAGAGGTGCGACTCTGTCACCGTATTTCTCAAAAGCGCCAAGTTCCTTCTTAGCCTTGTCCTTGAGCTCCTCAGCAACCTCCAAAGCCTTCTCAATCCCATATAACCGCACGTAACTCTTCCCTTCTTTCTTGTTTTTCTCCTCATCTCTCATTCCACTCTTCGTTTTCTCTTTGAGTATGTCCTCTACTACCTGATATAGTACTCCAACAGCTCTTCCATATCTCCGCAATCTTCTTATCTCCTCATCTTCGGCACCTCCTAGTAACCCTCCACAAACTGCAGAACACTCTGCCATTTCTCCAAATTTCTTCTCTTGAACAAAGTCAACCGAGTTTGGACCACCTTCAAGATCCAAGAACTGCCCAGCAGCCATGCCAGTGGATCCCACAGATCGGGCAATCTCCGCTATCACTCGGAGGAGGCAAGGCTCTGGCACGAGGTCAGAGGGTGTCTGCGAGACTATGTGACGGAAACCGAGAGGAAACAGCGCATCTCCTGCTAGGATTGCCATGTCAACACCGTATACAGTGTGGTTCGATGGCTGGCCCCTGCGCGATGGATCATCGTCCATGCAGGGGAGATCATCGTGTATAAGTGAAGCTGCATGAACCTGTAATCATCGAATATGGATTGTTGTATGACTATGCCATCAGGGATCAAATAATTTCTAAGAACAGTGGGATTTGACATACTCTGAGACAGAAAGGAAGTTTCCCTCAAAAATCAGCCAATGTCTCACTCAAATATTAATGCTGGCTGGAATCCTAATCAGTTGATAAGATCCAACCCTTAGACTGCAACCATTTAACAGGTAAACGCATCTTGATCAATTCTGCCCAAAAAACTACTGCTCCGGTGACTACTAAACTAAACTACATTACTTGCAGTGGAGTCCCCAACTCAGACTCCTCTGCCCTGTAAGGTTTTGCCTCAGCTTTTGGAGGATTAAGACTTCACCGGAAACACGACTAATTAACTAGTCAGCCTGAAATAGCAAGACGGAAAATTATAATCTAATTGGTGCTACCCAGATCCTCTGCTTCTCTATATGCAGAATTTGGCTAACACAACCATTCATACTCTCAGGCAACACTCCATCTCCATCATAACACTTCAACAACTTTTCCAAGAAGCTAAACTCTAACCGAAACCTAGTACTTAGATTTAAGTTGAAAATTTCCCACCCATCAAAGTGACCTCGAACACACAGAACCAAAAGCGCCCGCTCAACCCATAAATAATCCCACAATCCACCATTCCTAGATCCAGAACTCATCAACAGTCCCCACCACAACACGAACAATCACAAAGGCAGCTAAAATCCAGCACACTCACCATCTCAAGAGCACAGGCGGTGGGGAACGCGGCGAGGCGGTCGCCGCCGAAGAGCTCGCAGGCCGTGACGCACATCACGGGCGGCGCGCGCTTGGCGCCCTCTGCCAGGACGGAGTACCTCATGGCCTCGTAGATCCGCTCCGGGTACTGGACCGGGATCGCCTCGTCCAGCTTCTGGTTGATCTCCGCGATCAGGGTCGCCCAGTACGTCTTCAGATCGAACGGCTTCGGCTTCGGCGACTGCGTCGGGACCGCGGCGGACGCGAAGCAGCGGATTGGCATCGTGGGTCTGAGGCTGAGGGGCTTCCTCGCGAGGTGGAGGGCGGGTGACGACGGCAGCATCAACGAAAACGCCATGGCAGAGAGCTTCTGTGATTGCTTTCTTGTTCTTGAATCTTGTTTCTTGTTTCTTGTTCTTGAATCTTGTTTCTTTGTTCTTGTTCTTGAATCTTGTCTACGATGGTGGGCGGCGGAAGAAAAGATGAGATTGCGGAGGGAGAGGTGTCGCGTCGCAGACGGTGGTGTGTGGAAAGTGGGAAATGGTGGTGGGGGGCGATTATCCATTCAATCAATTTCCTTTGACGAGCGATGGCACGCACGACACGCCACGGAGGAATTGAAAACGTGTTTCGCGGGGGACTATGTTATCATTTGGAGTTTCAACATCGACAAGATTTTAAGACAACGGAAAAAAACAAAAGGAAAAAAAGATATGTTCCGTGGAAATTCTTGAACTTATCGAGAAAGTACAATTGAATTTTAAAACTTGTAGAAAGTGTAATCAGATTCTAAAAGTTGTCATATCGGTTTAATCGACTTATTCAGTTAATTTCATCCAATTTGGTTAACGGAAAATGTTAATATGGCTTCTTCTTTTTTTTTTTTAAGTTTCTCTATCCTACGTGGCAATAACTAGGGGTGATCGGTTCCTGGACTGGGAGAACCGGCTCCCAATTTTGGGAATCGAGGTTCGGATCGATTGATCTTAGGATCAAGAACCGGTCACATTTTGAAATTAGAATTGTGTTACCCACGCCAATTACAAATAATCACAAAATCAAGCATGCAATTCGAGCTAATGAGATGATAAATTGTATTCTCTATGCCAATTACACATGCTCTAAATTTGGAATTGTATTCCCCATGCCGACTATATACAATCACAAAAAAAGTATATGTTGTCAGTTTGGTCTTATCGGTCCAGTTCCTCTTGGAATCGGGAACCGGGAATTGGGAACCAATTTGTCAAGACACCGGTTTTACTTTTAGGAATTGGACTGACACTCTCGGGAACTGGACTCAACCGGCTGGTCCAGTTCGATCCGAGCAGTTCTCAATGTAGGTGATTCATTTTGCATATCCCTAGCGATGACATGACTAAAATGATGTCATTTTAATTCAAATCTGATTTTTAATATGAATTTTATTTAAATCCAATTTTAAAAAAAAGCAGGGAGAAACTAGTGGGGGGTATAGCCCCCCTAGCCCCACCCCTCCTTGCCGAGAATGGTGGGGGATGGCTGGCAAGCTCGCCGGGCCCTAGCCATGTTTGGACAACGGCCTATAGGCCCTTGCGTGAGGTCGATGAGGGTCACCGGCCCCTACCCAAGGCCCGGTAACCCTCGCCCACTTGGTTAGTCCCCTTTTTATTTTTATTTTGAAAATTTTATTTAAATAAAATTTGTATTAAAAATCAAGTTTGGCCAAAACGATGTTGTTTTAGCCATGTCATTACCACGTATGATAAAAAAAAATAATAAAAATTACGTTAGCATTTTTCATTAGTCAAATTGGATGGAATTGATAGAAGGATTCGATTGAACCAATCTGACAAGTT
Organism: Syzygium aromaticum; assembly: GCA_024500025.1. NCBI lineage: Eukaryota > Viridiplantae > Streptophyta > Magnoliopsida > Myrtales > Myrtaceae > Syzygium > Syzygium aromaticum. The sequence continues at coordinate 19,614,795 of CM044891.1, forward strand.
TTAAGACTATATATAAGTTTTATGATTCAATTGTACTTTCATGATAAGTTTTAAAACTTTTAATACACACATCCCAAAAAAGGATAGCTACGAAGATCATTTGGAGAATCCAAAGTTAATAGGCTTATTAAGGATACAAATAACACCCAAGTACGATGAACAATAACACGACCGATTTATTTCTGCAGATTATATTTTCAAGGAAACGCCTCGATGACGGATTGAATGGCGCGTACGGGCTTGGTAGTGTACTTGGCGAACCCGGCTTCGCGAAGCACGTGAGCCCACTCCTTCTCGGTCCTCTCTTTGCCACCGCTAGTGTGAGCCATCATCACCATGTCGAGGGCCAGCTTCGCACCGGTCAACTTGCCGTCTTCCTCTTCAACGATCACGGCTTCGGCGATTATCACCTTCCCCGATTTGCTCCCCGAGATGGCTTCTCTGCAGTTCTTCAGGATTTGAACGCACTCGCTGTCCGACCAGTCGTGAAGAACCCACTGTACATGTTCAAAAACATTCTGGCCTCTGTCAACAACACTTAGAAAGCAGCAGACCACAGAGGCCGACAACATGCATGTGTGTTCGGGGATTATCTTGGAATTGATAGGACTAGAGTCATGAAGGGATAAAAGAAAAAAAAAACGGGTCACATTTTTCTCCAAAGTGAAGGAAATTTTCCCGAGATAATGACACAAATGGTCCTTGAATTTTAATTCAATATGCAATATCATCTATAAACTTTTAATTTGTTTAATGTGATCCTTGAACTTTAACCTAATGTGTAATGTCGTCCCTGAACTTTTGATTTGTTTAATGTGATTCATCAACTTTAATTCAATGTGCAATATTATATCTAAACTTTTAATGTGTTTAATATGATCCTTAAACTTTTGGTAAATGCCCAATCCAGTTCCTAAACTAGATGAAAATGTCCAATATTATCATTTCGTAATTCAAGTTTAATGACAATATCAAACATTTTCATATAGTTCAGGAACTAAATTGAACATGTATCAAAGTTAAGGGACTACATTGAATAAATTAAAAGTTCATGGGCGATATTGCATATTGAGTTATAGTTCATGGACGACATTACACATTAGGTTAAAGTTCAAGGACCACATTGAACAAATTAAAAATACAAGGACGACATTATATATTGAGTCAAAGTTGAGAGACCATTTGTGTAAATTTTCATTTCCCCTAACATACCTGGTAGATTATAAATGCATATGTTACCCACTTTTATATTAAATTAACTTACATGTGGATGATATTCACAATTCATAGCTCATCAATCAGAGGTAGGGTTGGAAGAAATTTTTTCCATTTAGCGACGAAGAAAAATATAGTTCGCACGAAAGGTAGAGATATAAAGGCATGCATATAAAAGAGTGCCCAGACAGATTGTTATGTATTTAAAGATGATCCATTTGTACAAACCTCGATTAATAGAGGCGATTTCATATAAATTTAATTTTGTAAATCAATCACACAACTATTTCTCACAATAGAAGATTACACGTTGTCAATGCACGATTTTTGTTTGATGATAAGATCAGCTGTTGAATTGGGCGATATAATTGTTAATGAAAATATATTTCATGTTTAAAAAGCCAACCAATCATCACTAACATAATAAAAGACACCTTTAAAAGTATGTATTATGTATATGGTTAATACTACGAGGAACCCCAAATTGAGTTATAACAAATTTACTTCAAACTAATTTTGGATCTCCAAAAACCTCACATTAGTATGCTTACAACAAATTTACCCCAAACTAATATGAATTTTCACGTAAATTTGCCATGTCAATTCAGTTATTGTCATGTGTCATCCATATCAATAATTTGACGGTAAAATGTGATAGAAGTTAACGGAGGGTAAATATGACACTAACGTACTAGTTTTGAGTTTTTGTGATCCAAAAATTAGTTTGTGATATATTTGTCGCAGGTATACCAGCATGGAATTTTCATAATATTAATCATTATGTATATGTATTATGTTGTATCATCTTCGCTATTACTTTCTTAACAACTCTCTATACTTTTTGTCTGAAAAGCACTGTGTTTGATAGATTGGAGCTGTTGCTACGAGTGAAAATGAAGATGGGAGAATTCGGACCAGCCTGAAATATCCTTAGCTCGAGTAGTTTGGGTTGGATATCGAGCTCACTCTGTTATATATTTTAGCCTGGGATGAGTTTTCAGTTTTCATTTTATGAAGCTCGAAATGGCTTAGCCAGATGCGAAATTGTATTTATAAAATAGTATTTTATAATTCTTGCTATATATAGATGAAGTTTTCTATCTTGGATGAGAAAAATGAAATACTACAAGTGAACCAATTATTTTCTTATTCTATTGAAATAATGAAATTTACGAGGGAACAAATTATTTTATCTAACATTGACAAATTGATATATAAATTCAGGCCTAGCCTGGCCCAAATAGAACAAGCCCAAAATATTTGGGCCTGAAATTTTTTAGGAGGGCTAAGTTTGCCGTGAAAGCCCGGCCCATCATCGGTAATCAAATATACAAAGAGTAATTTTGTGAGCCTTAACTAAAGAAAATGTGGAATTTTTACAGCCTACTTGTTCTATTACCCACATTCAAATGTATAATATCATGCTATAAATCCTTGAATGAAGTGGCCTTTTGGCATGTTGGGTGTGTACTTCATGACCCGCAATTTCCCACTGAGCAATTAACACTAACTTAAACATGACCACAGCAGAATTTATCTAGATATTAAGTCTAAGATATTAATTTTAGTTTTAAAAAAATTAGACAATTCTGGGTCCTCCTAAAAACACTGCTTAATGAAAAAAGTCATAGAAATTTCCTAACAAGGAAAAAATTGATGCTACTTGGTTTTACCATGATAGGACAAATTCCCACTTAGTGTATACTCAAGTGAGTTAAATTCAAATACTCAATTTCAATCTTCCATGTTGCTTTATAAATCAAACTTATGGACTATTCTAAGTATGTCTAGTTCTATCTTGAAGTATGAAAGCATGCTAAAACGTGATTAGCAGAGTATGAAAACAATATTAATGAGCAATTTACACATTGGGTGTACGAATTGATGAGATGGATTATAAATGGGTATTAAGCATGATCAGCTTTGGTTAAATATACACTTATCGTCATTATATTACTCAATAGGGTCAAGTGCAGATTTAATCCTATAATGTTTCGGGATTTTTAGAATTGATCTCCTGAATTTTATTTTGTGCAATTAAGTCCTCTTTCTTTTTCAATTTGCACAATTTGATCCTCTAAGTTTTATTTTGTATAATCAAATTCTCTAACCTTTTTGTTGTGTAGTTAGTGTTACTTTTAGCCCACGTAACTTGCACAGTCAAGTTAGGATTTCTTTTTTCTTCTCGTTTCCCCCCTTGTTTTCTTCTAATTTGGCGCCACATTAGCATATCTTTCTTCTTCTTTTTTCTAACACATCAGGTTGCCATGTAATTAAATTATTTGGACGGTTAGTGATCGACCGAAGGATGTCAAACGCACTTATCGAGAAAGTTAAAGGGCTTAATAGCACAAATATAATTCAGGAGGACCATACTGCATAAATTCAACAAGTTTGAGTACTTAATCGAATAAAATAAAAGTTAGACTCCACGAGCAAATCGCACAAATGATAAAACTTAGATAGCTAAAATTGTACTCTTGTTTTTTTCTTGGGAAAAAATCACCAAAAACCCTAAATTATACCACCCGTGATACATTTACCATGAATTTTTTTTACACAAAAAACCCCAAACTATGTTATTTGTGACATATTTACCAAATTATACTTTAATCAATTGACATTTTCATCTTTTCTTTTTTTTTTTTCCTTTCCGACGAGGGTCGCCCTCGCCAGAGTCAGGCAAGGGTGGCCCTCGCCGATGTCGGCGAGGGTTGCCATCGCAGGAAAGGAAAAAAATAGGAAAAAGAGAACAAAAAAGACGAAAATGTCCATAGATTAAAGTATAATTGGATAAATGTGTTACAAATAGCATAATTTGAGGTTTTTGATATCACAAAAAGAAATTCAGGATAAATGTGTCACATGTGACATAGTTTGGGATTTTTGGTGATATTTTTTTTTTTCTTTCGGTCGGAAGCTAAAAGTGTACTTTTTTGTTTTTGGTTAAAGATGCTAAAACTTTACTTAGCCCAGCTAGTTTATGGATGAATTTTGGAAATACGTACCATAAGGAAAGCAGCATCAGCCTTTGGAATGCCCTGGAACATATCTCCTCCGACCTGCACCACCCCCTCGCACGGCGGCAGCGCCCCGGAGACGGCGTGCGGCAGGTCGAAATTAATCCCCCTGATCCACGGAAATGCCTTCCTCAGCAGCCTCAGGGCAGTCCCATTCCCTCCTCCAACGTCCACCACGGTTAGGACCCCCTCGAACACCTCTGGGCAATCCTCGGCGAGCGCTGGCACCGCCGCTCTCGCGTGGCACGCCATGGCATCGTCGATGAGCTTGCTGTGCCCAGGATTTGCCACCGAGTATGCCCAGATGTTGTCGCCGTGCGCCGCCACGAAGGGCGGAGGAGAACCGGCGGACGCCCCGGCCCCGTGAGAGCTCAGGTTGAGCCACGGGGCGAGCATCACGGGAGTGCTCTCGAGCAGAATGAAAGCGGCCATCGAGTTCTCTCCTCTGGTCAGGAGACGGCGAGAGAGCGGGGTCTGTGAGTAGGCATCGGCATCGGCATGGTGCCTGAAGATCTTGCGGTGGACGAGGAAGCGGAGGATGCGGCGGAGGGAGGAGGGGCAGCAGCCGAGCTCGGAGGAGAGCTGGGAGAGAGAGATGGAGGGCTCCGGGTGGCTCGCGATGGCATCGGCAATGCCGAGATCGATGGCACACTTCACCACCGCCATCTCAGTGAAGCCGAAGACGTACTTCCATATGTCCACCCCGGCTTTTGCTTCTTCATCGTCCTCATCGCCAACGACTTGCGCCGTTGGCTTTGGTTCTGCTGCTGGTTTTTCGAGTGCCATTCTCTCTCTCTCTCTCTCTCAATTTTGATAAACGAAGCTTGCAGATGGAAGCATACGTGTCACATCTGAAATCTACCGGGATTGGGGATAATATGGCCGTCCTTCCACTGAAGGACGCTGCCTCGAGCTAAAAGTCAAGAGCCAATTTCCAAAAGTCCTCGTCGATGGTGCTCTCGCTCTATAGACACTAATCGAGGAACTTGAAAATGTTAAGGAAAGAGATGGGTGAGCAACCACGGCTCAGTGAGTAGTACATCCTTTCAAAGAATATCGAACCTCCACAATACACATTTAAAACTCAAGGACATAACTCACTTATATCAATTCGGAATATAAAAAACTTACAAGAATAAAATGAGTTATATAGCACTTCCACATAACTATATTCATAGTATAAATACCCATTCAACCATAATATCAAAACCAATATTATTGGTCCAATTCAATACATATTCATCAAATACATGTCAATGGTCCATTCTATGCTCAATATTCAACTCAAGGCTTTAGAGACGGCTCCCACAAATTTATGATATTGTGTAGCACTTAATTCTTGATCAACATATATTAATAGTATAAGGCCCTAGAGGTGGCTTTCAAGAATTTACGTTATCGTATAGCACTTAATCATTTACTATGCATATCAATAGTGCAAGGCCCTAGAGGTAGCTCCCACAAAATTACGTTATCGTGTAGCATTTAGCCCTTTTTACCAATCCATATTACAAATGGTTTCACAAATCAAAATATGTAACTCCTTAAGAGTTATCTCATAAATCTAATGCACAAAACAGTAAACATAACCTTCCAGGAAAGGTTTATCGTGCCATCCCACCATAATCCAAAAGTAGTAAACATTCGATTAAGCTTTATGCAGCAAATGTGTTCTTCTTACTTCTATATATAAATACGTATCTCAGTACATGGATCTTACAAAACCAAAGAAGATATCAACACCACTTACTTGGAAATGCCCCAAAACCATACAACGTGGCGAAACTCACCGATAGTATCGTAATCTTATCAATTAAATGATAATCGATATCAAAACCAAGTAAAATACTATTTTAACTAACGACTTAGCTAAACCAAGCTTAAATGCTCACAAATCGCTTGTCCAAGCAATATTCAAAGCCGTTCACAACAATAAGTTTGAATGCAAGACTTAGTTGTGCCATAAATATCTCACCCGAACCCCATTCTAAGCGATCTTGCAGTCAAAATGAAGATCTTCCGAAGCACTAGAAGACCAACAACTTGGCCGACCCAAAATTGAGCCGAAAACCAACGAAAATCGGCCTAAAAGCTGCCGGTCTTGCACTGTTCATCATGCACGCTCAACTTCAAATTTTTGTTTCGGGTGAACCGTATGTCCAAATCGAGATCTATAAAATCCTATGGCCTCACAACACCCCAAACTAGCATTTCTATATATATATATGTAGCTCGACAATTCAAAAATTGGACTTCACGGCTCCAATCTCACGTAACTCCGAAATTTGAGCTCTAAACAGGATAACTTCTTTGATTGGACGAACGAGGAGCACAAGTACTTATTGGATGTTGCAACAAGGAGTAACTCCGGCTTGACGAGGCTCCTGTGACGAGTCGTGATGAGAACGTGCAAAACCCTACCTCTTCTTCCTTCTCTTTTCCTCTCTTTTTTTCTTTTCCTTTTCTCCTCGTCGGCCGTGGACACTCTCGGCTTAAATCAGCTAAAGCTTCAACTGTTCTGCTTTTTGACTTTTCAAACTCCTCCTTTTTTTCCTGTTCTTTTTTCCACCTTTGACCTTGAAACACAAATATTACAACATGTATGCACGAATTATAAAAATCCATGTTTCACGCTTGTGCAGTGATTATTATCATTATAGTTATGGTTTTGGCAATTCAGCGAGAGTCTCATTATTTCTCAAAAAATTAATTTTATATGATTAATTTGACTCGATCCAACATGTTTGTAAAGATGACTATATAATATTACACGAAGTAATTATGCAGATTGAGATGCTCTATAATTACAAGATAACTACGATAGAATTAATCGTGCTTAAAAAATCCACATAAAATACTAAAATTCCTCTCTCTCTATCTCTTTATTTGTTGTGTATGAGCGCGCACAAGTGCGAGTGTTTCTGGGAGAGAGATTTCCATCACAAATGTTATGCGGGTAGAGTTCCACGACCTCTGATTTAGGGCCGCGGACCTTCAAGTCGACGGAGATGAAGGTCCATGATTAGAGGTCATTGGCCTCCGTCATCCTTCATCGAGAGGATGGAGGCCGCGGCCGTCGACAGCCTCAGCTCGAGGTCATCACTCTTCCCCGGCAAAACCGATAAATATCGTGTGATTTCTGTATACATGGTACGATCAGACGGAATCAATGTCAACGTAGAGAATTTTTGAGAATGGTTTTTTTTTTGGCCATATGACCGGGTGTTGCCCCATTTTTTTTGTTTTTGTGTGTGAATATGATTGATTTGATTGGGCAGTAGGTGTCTATGATAATGGCGCAGTAATGCTACATGTATTGAGTTTTTGCATAGTGATCTTGCGATTCGTTCACAGTAAGGGGGTAACTACGGATGAATTGATGAAAAAGCTCCCATATGAAAATTCACAAAAATCCTATACCCTCTCTCTCTCTCTCTCATGTACTGCCTTCTCTCTCTCTCAAATACTGCCTTCGCCTTTGCCGCCCGTCGCTTCACCGCCGCTCGCGCTCGATGCCGCTCATCAATGGTTGCCCTCCACTGTCATCTTCACTCGCACCCCGCTATCACTGCCCGTCATGAGCTCACCGATGGAGATCGCGACTCTCATTCTGCCTTGGCTTCCATTGCACGTTGCTTTGCAGCCCTGCCATACCACTGACTACTGTTGCTCTCCATTGTCATCCTCGCTCACGACCCCGCCATTGTTGCCCAATGCGAGATCCTCGAGGACCTCCATCGGAGACCTCAATGAGGCCGGCGATGGTTATCGACAAAGAGACTCCGTCGATCTCAAAAGTGTGTGTATGTGAGGATAGCGGGACAGAAGTAATCAATCGAATATTGATTAATATGTAATTGATGGAGGACTAGATTTTGTTCTACTAGAATAGAACTCTATACCAACAAACAAATATTGAGGTATATGTTCTAAATTGATTTCGATTGGGGCAGCGATGGCACTTGAAATGGTGGCAACGGCAACAGTGGTTTTAAAATTTGGACAGTGGAATAATAACTTTGACATCGGTCAAGTCAAGCTCAGTCGGTCCAATCAAAGGCAAATCATTTACACCTAAATCTCGAGTTCTATTTCGCAACGATGCACACCACATGCAAATTTTTGTACTAGGTTCACGTAATAATCTTGTCCGCAGAGCCCCACAACCTCATCATAATGTAGTCGAAGGTGCATGGAGCCTCACAGGTCATACATATACTATAAGCGAATAGGGGCCCTGCAAATTTCTTCTACTTATCCTTGCTAGCATTGTTTCTGATAAATTTTAGATCTGTCCGAAGTAGAATATCAACTGCCCTATGAAAAAGCCGATTGATGCAACCGCGTTGTCCAACCTGAAAATGATCTTTTTTTCGTGTTATTTCATTGACAAATTCGTTTGTAACAGTGCTTACGATGGCACAAATCTGAAATCCTAGATCAAACTAATCGACTCAACTGGGTACCCAGTTTGGTACTTTTAGCCTATAGTTCAACCGTGTACTATTAAAGTATCCGGTTCAATATTGGATACGGTTTATATATTTACGTGGCACTTTGTTGACACCTATTTTTAATTGTTTAATTAAATTACAAAAAATTATGGATTAAATTTTTAATTGGAGGTCGGTCGCTGACACACTCTTGAAAACTTCTGATGTTAGAGAGACTGTATTTACCATATCCATATCTCCAAACACGAGTGTAAAAAATGGTTCTTCTGCGGGCAAATTTCATGATATATCAAGGAGAGTTTCATTTACACCCTATCACAAATTTTTGTCTGACAAGTACAACTGTGCATGGTTGGATAGATTAGATGGACAATCATGAAGTGTTGATTGCACACTGCAGTGTCTGCAATATCAAGAGCCGTCGTCTTTCAATCATTTTGACTTCTTCCTGTAGTGTTAAACTTTTGGGACCAAGAAAACAACAGTTGTGTTAACGCTTTCGCTGGCTCTCTCTCTCCATCATCATGCCATAGCAATTTGACAAAGAAGAAGAAATTAATATTATGAAAAATTTTAAATTAATATATTTATGATAATTTTATTTTATATTAATTTTCGTTAAATTTTACTGTTAAATTGCTTTGTTAAATGACACATGTTAGTTGACGGATATACTAGTTTTGGATTTTATCCTCAATTTATAATAGGTATACTAGTTTGTGATTTCTTTTTTTGCAGTAATCCAATTTAACGGACACTAACGGAGGGTAAATTTATCACAAATACATCAGTTTAGGTTTTTTGTGATCAAAAGATTAATTTAGTGTAAATTAATCATAGGTGTATCAGTTTGATATTTTTCGTGGTATTAATCCAAAAAAAAAAAAAAACAAATTTTCGTACCAAACTTACCATTTTTTAACGCACTTGGTTGGATAAGATTCTGGTGATAGAGAGACGGACAAGCTTGCGTTGCATGGAGAGACATCAGATTCGGCATGTTCCACGACGATATTTCCCGGTCAGGATCGGTCAGCTAATACCGACCTCTGGTTTTTGCACGTTCGAGTGAGCTGGTATCTTTCTTCTTGAAGATCCACTGAACAATGTGACAGATTCTGCAACTTGGAGTGAAGCAAATTGGAGCCAACCGCTCAAACGAGCTGAGAAGATCGGGCCGCCAGGTGGGGGAACATCGAAATCGATCAATCGAAAGTTTGGGACGTACTGCTTTTGCTTATCGTCATCGGGTTAATGTCATGGAAAGTTCTAAGATACCACGTCGAGGATAATGCATTGATATAACGTCAGGCATGCATCGGCAAAAAGATGATCTCGGATAGGGTTAACGCTGTGGTGATGTTGGACCAGTGCAAATTGAGGACTCACCTGAAGAGTATTTGTTAACTTTTTTGTAAGGGAAAATGACACAAATAGTTCCTGAATTTTAACCCAATATGCAATGTGGTCTCTAAACTTTGAATTTGTTCAATATAGTCCGTGAACTTTAACTTAATGTGAAATATGGTCCTTGAACTTTTTATTTATCTAATGTAATTCTTGAACTTTTAGAATATGTTCAATTTAATCTCTAGACTATATGAAAATATTAAATATTGTCCTAAACGACACCGCTTTTTGCTCGCTCAATCAAAAACTAAGATGTCATCGCATCGGCTCAAATTGGGGCAAAATCAAAGGTTTCGATTAGAATTGAAATACATCCGCCAGCCAAGCGTTGCATCCCATGCAGGATAATCGACAGCCAAATTGAACATAATGCTAATGGAGAGGTAAACTTCAGGATAGCGGCACCACTTTGGAGGTTTTTGTACGGTCGAAAAGTAGTTTAAGGGCAAATCGTCCAATTGGTACCACTTCAGATTGCTTTAAGTTACCGCTTCAAGAAAATATGACGATACGATGTCATGGAACATGATCAAGGAGTCTCAAATCGCGGAGATGCAGTTGTAATTTCTAATTCGAATATTAACTGCTTAGGAGCGGTTAAATTTTCTAATAGGCTCTATAAGCCATGTTGAATCCTTGTAGAAAAGGATTTACAATTATCAACACAAATTATGTATCTTTCGGTCTATCAAATTTATCTTTCGAGTTCCTGCATTTACTTTCCATTAAAGTAATTAGTTCTAAATCATCTTTATGCATTCTGCTTCTTATCCGAATTACCACTGAACCTGATTCAATAAAAATCGAAGATCAACCTCCAGGGAAAGCTATTTCGTCGCGTGGAGCCATTCCCGGTGAAATACGGTGTAGTCATTCTGCAAAACACTCACAGTTTTTCGAATCAAATCGCACAATGTCCAACCTAATGGCAATGTTCCAAGAATGAATTGCGCACTTCAACATGCTCTAAAAGTCTGGGAATTTTTGTGGATTCCGTTTTTTCTAATTTTTCTGGATAAGTAAATATCTAAAATCATCTAGAAAATTATCAAAACGGTCATAAATCTATTGTAATTGTGCCAATTTAGTCATAAACTTTTTTTTTTTGGCCAATTCAGTCCTAAATCTTTGGTAATTGTGTTATTTTAGATCATTCAGTTAATTTTGGCCGGCCAACATTGACATGGACGCTAGCCAACGCTAATGTGGTAAATTTTAAATATTTTTTAATATTTCTTCCTTTTTATACCCCATGTCTTATGTTTTTTTTTCTTTCCTTCTTTCTTTGGCCAGGGGCTGGTGCTGGCGAGGTTGACCTTGCTGCGAGGCCTCGGCCTTTGGTCGGTTCGGCAATCGACTAGGGGAAGAAAGAAAGAAAAAAGAAAAGGAAAGAGTAAGGTAAAAAAAAGGAAAAAAATAAAATAAAAATATTTAAAAAATTGCCACGTCAACATCGACAAGCGTCCACGTCAATATCAGCCGGCCAAAATTGGCCTAATGTATTAAAACAGCACAATTGTAAAAAGTTTAAGACTGAATTAATTAATAAAAAAAGATTTAGAATTGAATTGACATAATTGCAATAAATGTAGGATTGTTTTGGTAATTGTCTCCTCAAAACTGGAGTCACAGGCAGTGTACGTGAGAATGCTTTACAAGGCATCATCGACCTCCTGGAGTCCATCAGGTGAAAGTTATGGTATATGGTAAAAAAAAATTGAACTTCAGGTCACAGTTTACCTTGGTATAACCTAAAGCATTTACCACTTTGCTTTGGACTTTGGGCAAAATTGAGGGGTTTAACAAATTTGTCATTAGACTATCAAATCACCAGTAGTAAATACCTTGAATCCTCAAAACTCGGCTAGTAGTAATTTCCCTCCACATTTCATCAACATGATGCCGATTACGTCAAGCTGATGTTTAAATCCAAAACTGAGGAAGCAGTGAACATTTTTCAAAGTGGTAAAAAGAAGAAAAAAAATGAATAAAACTTTCATTTGCCATTACTATTTTTCTCATTCCCATTTGACCAAAAATTACAGGGACGACAAGCTCTTCCGGTCCCTCCCAGTCCCAACTCCGAAAGCTCAAAAAGGTGTGAAAAACAATACATGTACACTGTACAGAGAGTATAATTAGGTCAAGTCACCTCTGGAGTTGGGGAAACTTTGAACTTTAGCTTTTCCACTTCAGCCAAGGGGGAGGGATTTCCTTCACAAACCTCTTTGCGTGCTTTGAGCCACCGGTGGACAGTGCTTGATTTGACTGCACCCTCCAGAGAGTATGATTAGGTCAAGTCACCTCTCAAGTTGGCGAAACTTGGATCTTAGCTTTTCCACTTCAGCCAAGAGAGATGTGTTTCCTTCACAAGCCGCTTTGAGTACTTCGAGCCTCCCATGGACAGTGCTTGCTTGCGATGCACCCTCCTCTTGTGCAGTCATTTTGGATGGGGATGACTTATTGTACCGAACGAGATCCATCATCATTCCCTGCGGTAATGAATCCCATTGACAAGTCAAATTCATACTAAAAATTTCACTAGAACGATTACTCACACACCTCTTCCTAAACAGAGAGATACTCGTAAAATTATAATCGTGATCTACTTTGCATACAAACAGTCATTGCAGAAAAGGTATCTCCCGAACCCCACCATCCCCTCCCTCATAATTTTATCTAGAAAAAAACAGATAGTGAGTGTTTGATCTCTTTGCACAATTTCAACCTTTAACAATGGTGGCCCTAAATGATAACTGTCATATGAATCGTACATAGTCATCCAGCAGAAAGAGGTCAACAAAAAATTGCTCTCTCCTCACACAAGAAAAGTAAGGCTAACCAGTAGACTGAACAAAGTAGTCAATAGTCACATCCACTTTTTACAAGATTTTGCTTAACATTCAACTGCTCTACAGAATTGCATACCTCATGTTGTTGCTTCCTGGAGCAATCTCGCAACAGGGACTTAACTAACTTATTTCGCAGCAAAACACGATCTTTTCCATGATCAAGGAAAATGAATGATGAGATGTGGTGCAAGACAAGCGTTAATGCTAGTGATCCTCTAGCAGCAGCTCTTTCCAGTGCTCCAGAAACCCATGACTTTACATATGCTTCTAAGATGTGTTCATCATCCTGCGAATAAAGATATAAAACTCATCAAGGACCTCAATACAAGCCTGTGAGCATTTACACAATACCCTCAGATGAAGTTATTCCACAGAGAATGGTGTAATATGAATGGCACAGCAGCTTCTGTAATTTGAGAACTTCAGAAGTTTAAAAAAAAAAAAGTGTTTACCCGTCGACGATATGTACCCTACATCTAGAGTTCATCATAAATCTAACAAGTCAAAAAACTATATGTTTTTTTGGTCTGCCCCAAAAAAAAAAGAACAGAGAAAAGCAAGTCACAACTGCATAGAATAAGACTCAGTTCAACAAGAGAAGTACTTGTGATGGCCAGTAGCCACTTTAGAACTAAATGGTTTGAAAGTCCAACAAAAACCCTGAAGCAATTAGCTGAAGGGAGACTGCATATAATAAGGCCCATTAGATTCCCATATTTAAGAGCCCCTCTCACATGTGAACTGGAATGAAGAATGGTAAGACAACTATCTTGCACATGAAGTAGAAACCAAAAGATGTAGAATACAAGACAATTTTTCTTGCTCCTAGAATGAGTGAACAGGGAATGAGATAAATAAATAAATACACACACTTGACATATTAAATGAGACATGAAGGATCAAAAGTAGGTAGAAAGTTCAACCCAAAAATTTAAGCTTACAGATGCAGGAGACTATACATATATAAGACCCACTAACCCCATTTTGAGCAATATGGGCAAAACACATACTTTAAGAAAAACAAACCATTACCATAGTTAAACTGCTTGAACATGTTCATGATGTTCGACCAAACAACAGAAGAAGAAAAGAACAAATATGTTCATGAATAATACCTCAGGAGGCTCGAGATAACCTTTGGCATTTGCTAGGCACTTATCCAACGGAGGCAGAAGATCAAGAACCCGAGAATTAGACAGTGCATTCCATGCAGCGAGTCTTACAGAAACTTCCACATGGCGGTGAAGGTACATCGCGACTTGACGACCATACAGCAGATCACCATAGGATACTGCAGCAAATTGCTCCACAAGAGTTTCAATAAACGTTGAGTAACTATCATGAATTTCTAATCCAAAACTTAACAATTCCCATTTATTTGCGCTTTCCATTTCAGGCTTGTCTTTCAGAGAATGTCTAGCACTTCTACTTAATATTTCTCGATCAAGAAACTGTCCAAAGAGTTCTTGTAAAGCTTCATAAACATCCCTACTTCTCTGCTCTTCAAGCACAGCCAACCCAACAAGTAAGATCATAGACAAGGAATGGAATTTCCAAACTAGTGACACATGTTGAGCAGGAGAAGTGATATCTGAGCATCCCGAACAAGACATTGCCTCTAGGCCTAACAGAAAGAACATTCCAGCTTTAGCAACTTCAGATAGATCATCATGATCCTGAACAGGATTAATGGCACCAGAAGCTTTCTGATCTGTACTCTGCTTGCCATCCCCTAATGAACTCATTGGGCTGATGAACCAATGCATGGGAAGTGGCAGTCTCTGGTAAGCCCACTCCATAGTCAAATTAGTACAAGGCATATGTTCTGCTTTCTCATCTGACATGTCCATATCCTCATGAATGGTTTCAAGAGATATACTACCGCTTTTATTTGCTTTATGTATAGTAGTCTTACTGTCCTCTATGGATTCTGCCTTTTTCTTTACACACAACCATCTTTTTCTGAAATGAGAAGATAATAATTTGCTAAAATGATGTAGGTCCTCTTCACTATACTCCCACATCAGAGACCTCCTGCCAAGAGAAAAAAAGTGCCGAATAGAGGTATTCAAGCACATTAGAACAGGGACTCGGAACAAAAAGTCAAATGCCTTCTCTACAACTACCCCATCCCTTGGCCCAGCAGTCAAACAAGTTCCTAAGGCACCATTAACTCTTTGTAAAACAATGGCTTGGCCCTCACTAAAGGCTACATGATCAACTGACGCCAGTGGAACAGTTCCAAGCAAGAATACGAGAAGACCTGCATCCTTTTGTGCCAAAAGGACACGTTTTGACCAATATCCTCCGTGAGAAGCACCCCACCCAACCCCAACTCCTGGAGCAAGACCTCCTCTCCCAAACGTCTCTATGGATTGGATTGACTGCCATTCAGAAGCAACTTTGTTTGAAAGGATGTCAAGCACCTTCTGCAGATCAACAAGAGAACCATTGAGCATACCATCCTCAAGAATTCTCTCTTCTGCTGACACGGAGAGTCCTCTTGTTGGCGGACTAGGCATTCCAGCCTTGGCTAACTGGATCAAGCAATCAATCTCAACCATCAACTGCACAAATCCATGGAGACAGCAAACAGAAGCCAAAGAGGTCTCACTTTCATTTTGAAGTCTCAAATGAGACAACTTTTTGATGAAGGAACCAACTCTTTCAGAATCTGTTCCATTTTCTATGCTGTCATTCAAAGAGCTAAATAACCCTTGCCGAATAATCTCTAAACCAACTTTTGGGACAAACTCGGGAAGCCAAGGCAGTGATTTGCCATCATTGGAGTTAATGATTGTTTTGTCTGGCCCCACTCTTTCAAGAACAACAGATAGCATGTGCATGACAGAAGAATAAACCCACAATAAGGATGACAGAGATCGACTTCTCAAGTCATGTTTCATATTACTTTGCAACTCAAAGAACTGAGAGATGCAAAAATCATTCATCCATTCTATCCACTTTATTCCAAGATCAACCATTGGGGTAACATGACTCCAAGACCATGATTCAGTGTTATTGCCAATGCACTCTGTATTTTGATTGCCCATATGCTTCTGTGAATGAAACATTGGAAGTCTACGGGCTAAAGCTGCCAGAACAAGGTATGCCTCATCAGAGATTGAAGCGACTTCTCTCGTGATATTGTTCTCCAACAGTTTCTCCATGGAAGGTGGATTCAACCACAAACACATGGAATGAAAGATATCTGAGAAGTGTGAGACACAATATCCATACTCTATGCAAGTCCTCCACAGCCGCAATTGTTCAATCATCAGAGATGAGGAGAGTTTGCAGCGCTCCTTTCCCAGTTTAATCCACTGGTCAAGGGAATGTGCAGGTTGATACAACTGCCATATCATAGCGTGGAGTGTTCCACTGCTTATAAGCTCGATGCAATACTTCCTATTAGATTGTGCCAAAACCTGTTCAAAAGGTAAACAGAAATGAGTTACTGGCTAAACACCAATTGTCCCGTGAAAGATTGAGACTAGTGCAAGATGTCAGATGAACTGATGACATACCCTTAGAAGTGTAACAGATTTTATCTTGGAAGGCTGAATTTCCATACTGCTTTTCATGGAAAATCTGTGGACAACTATTTGGATGAGCCTTGGACAGTCCATGATAGCACTTGAAGCAGTTGGCGAATGCCTTGCTATTGCAATTAGAATAGAGATCATCCGTTCTTCCAGAGCTTCAGCCAGATCTGTCTGAAACCATCCATTTGAAGAAACAAAATGATTTCTATACGAAGTAAACAGGCTGAAACTGACATAATAGTTAGATCATGCTACCTCCAAGATATAACGAATTCTTGGCAGAACTCCCATCCTGACGAAACCTGCAATAAAATCTTGACCAGCAACCACAATATCATCCTGAATAGTGCGCTTCCCCTCAGATTCATCATCAGGTATTTCTTCCATACGAAGAATATTAGAAGATTTAGCACTGTACTTCCAAAACCCACCATGAAGCAAACCACCATCAATTTCTGGTTTACACCGAAAAACTGGGGCAGTGTAGAGATACTTTCCATGTATACTCATTCTCTGAAAGAACATATATAACTTAAACTCAACCAAATGAAGCGTTATAAGAATGATAAGAATCTCTGAAGAAAATTTTACCTCCAATTTGTCAAAGAAGTTCTCGTTCAAATCAGAGCAGAGTATGCACTCAATTACCCTTGCACATGCCAAAACCACGGAATTGTGGTTGTCATCAAGACACATCCTACAAATACATATCATTAGAGTACATTTCTAACTTTTTTCAAATGGTTGCATATGATATAAAAACCTAGATATATGGAGCCTTTTGGGAGTGATAATCCTGGCTATAGAATGTATCATCCAAAGAAGCTAAAGAAAGCAGCATAAAATTAGTTAGAAGCAGCTCAGGCCATAACCAAGCAACCTTGTTACTTAGATTCCCGAAAGGTTCCCCTAAAAAGGAAAGGGATACTCAAATACTGACTAATTCCTATAAAGCCAAGGTATAGACTGCCGACACTGGAAAACTGATTCAACATGTTGCGGAGTGTACCTATAACAGAACAACTATTGCTCCATTAAAAATGTAAACAACAAAATAACAGATTAGAAGACTCTGCAATTTCCCCATAAGTGTAAGCTCTTTTTCAGGAAATACAGGAGCTCATGTCAGCAGTATGGCTCATAATTTTTTGTATGTATGAGCATAGCACCAGAAAATTTAAATAAAAATCTTTCTAGTAATAACACGGAAGTCAAGGCCATATCCACTGCTCATTGACTAACAATATGAAGGAAGGACGATGACAAAACATATGCAATATAGATCACCTCAATGTTAAGACAAGTTCAGGTTCTGGACCGAGTGCAAATGCCCAGACAGCCTCCCAATCGACTGAATCCTCATCAACATTAGAATATTGAGTAACAAGATCAACTTCATCCCGACAAATAATGTGCATTGCCTTGTCAAGTACAGTAGCGAGAAGATGAAGTGCAAGGGCCCGTTGTCCCGGAACCTGAATCATCAATTCATTATTTACCAAATGCCAGTAGCGAAGAAGGTTCTTGTAACTTAGCAGCAAAGGATATGAACTTAAGAACGAACACTAATAAGAAAGCAAAAACTATCTGATTAGCTTTGAGTCTATGTTAGCTAAGCACCGATATAAAAGGCAACTTACCACACTTCTTGTAAGCGCCACTGCTTCTTTGATAGTATAACCTGCAGCACCAGGGTCACCTTCAGTCCTCAAGAAGTCTCGCTCAGCAACACTATTAGCATTCTGCCTGTTCAGACCTGAAGAATAGTCTCAATAAGTGATATAATCACAGAAACTAGACATAACTCGAAATAATTCTTAAGCATTGAAAAATTCCTCTAGTGCACGCTTAGGACTCAATCATAGAGCACGCCATACTCTGATCCAATTATACGAGGGATCTAGACTAGAAAGTACATTATTGAAACATACACTTCAAAAAAATTCACCAAATGAAATCTGGGGAGCTAATCAGACCATACCCTGGTGCAGCTATCACTCAGATAAAGCTGTCTAGCAGTTTAGTGCTCAGACAGCAGAAATACCACACCCTGGTGCAGCTATCTGGGAACAGAAAAAAGTGGTTTTCGACCATAGGTTGACATAAGGGTGGGATTTAAGGTTGAAAGAGAGGGAACTTATAAAGAAAGCTCATCCTACTTGTTTTTATCAAGGAATGAAAGCTGAACCTAAATTCTATAGGCATCAATTTGAATCAAAGTTCTTATACGGGTCAAAGTCTATAGCAGCTCAAAAAATTGCAGTCTGCAACAACATTCAGCCAAAAAGTGAATTTTGGTACTCGAATCAGTTGCTGAAGATGCCCATGCAACATTCTTGCATAATTACATGAAAAAGCATAGGTCAAGCTAAAGAACCTTAAGTACTACATAGAAACACCTTAAGCTATAGTACCTTAGGTACTATATAGAGACTCATTAGTGTGACTAGTGCATGAACTAGCTAAAGTCGTTCATCATCATCATTAAGTGACTGGTGCATTAGGGTGACCAGTGATTGTCAACCCCACTTGTAATGACTAAAAACATGTGAACTGACTGAATAACTATTTATCTTATTTCTGGAGAAGGAACCATCATCTGGACTCAAAAGGCACCAAAAGAGATGCATAGAAAGAGACACTAGCCGGAAGAGATTATATAAGCAAGTTACTTACCAGTCCCCACAACTGCGTCAATTTCACTCTGAATGACATTTCCATCTAATGAAAATCTCAATTTTCGTACAGCCTCAACCCTAACAGTCCAAGCATTCCACAAACTGCCATCTCTTGGTCCAACATTCTGGACACCAGCATGATCCTGATGACTGTGGCTATCTTTTACAGTCTCCGATGATGCCAAATTAGATACTCTGTCCCTCGTATTCTGTGATTCTGCATTCTGAAGAGACTGATGCGCAACTAATGGACTACCCAATGTTGCATCCGTAGCTATCTGAAAGCCTGACAAGTTTTGCTTCTTAAATTTCTCTTGACCCCTTCTTTTTAGCAACTTAAGCAATGAAGGGTCCATCTTCTTCATTATCTCAGCCTGAGCTTCAGCAATTTCATCAGGAGACATACTCTGTAATCTGGTGCAGTTCTCAGCATCGATTTGACTCTCAAGAGAAGAATGACTATGCCCATCATCACTGACGTTGGATCTAAACAAGGAGGCTGTAGGCAAGCTTGACAATTGGTTTTCCTTCTCTCTGGAATGATCAAGAAATGAGGAACTTAACTCTTTTGCCTTGGTCAGAATTCTTACAGATTCATTGCTTGAAACTTTCACTGCACCAGTTCCGCTACTAATATGCTTAGACCCTGAATCTCTAAGTAAATAAGCAGCCTCAGCCTTCTTGTCACCATCAAGAGAACATCCCTGAACTTGAGTACCTTTACCCGTATCACTTTGCATTAATGCAGAAGTCTTACCATCTGTGATGGCCCCATCAGTTTCATACATAGGCTCAAATTTTGAGAGTGGTTTTGCATCTACTTCCGTAGGAACTGCACCACTTAAAGATGTATCATCCATGAGATTTCGCTTATTTTCACTTTTGATCACCTCTCTACTACTATTTTGCGCTTCAGCCCCTGTGGATTGACACTCTATATTTTTACTACTGAAAGAGGAATCATTTCCTGCGGCAATCTCCCTCCAATTGCGTAAGTTTAATTCCTTCTTTTCCTTTCTTTGAACTGGTCTAGCAAAAGCTGCAATTTGCTCAGAAGCAGCAAGTCTCCTATATTCTTCAGCATCCTCATTATGATCATCACTGTCGTGATCTTCATCCCATCTCGTGCCAACTGGACCCCAATGCTGCAGATTAACATTTCATTATCAACAAAAATTGAATACAAAGGAACGTTCCTTGTTCTATCATTCCCCCCCGCCCAAAAAAAAAAAAAAAGGAGCCTCAAACTCAACTAATAACCAAATGCCATACTAGGAGTTCACCTTCTTCAGGCTCCCTACTCAAAACTAAAGCTCCAACAATGCCTTTCCTCCTACACATTCCAACCTATTTGAAACACGTTCCAAATCTGCCCTTAAACCGATGGCTATATATATGGACCAAAAACACTAAATTCCTGACCTTAACACTCATCCATTTCCCTTACTTCACTGAATCAAGAACACTAAAGCAGGACTAATGACGTGTCTGAAGCTCCCTGTACTGCTTCCATTGCTCAATAAACCAAGAAAGCAGAAAATTTTCAAATTCCATTGCCCAGAAGAAGCGTAAGTTCAGGAACTTACGGGGCCGTGAGAACGGTGTCGCGCAACCGGGAAAGGAAGGACGGTGGCCCTCGGAGGAGGGGTTGGGGCGAGGGTCTTGGTCTCGGGGACGTCGGAAACGCCCTTTTCGACTATGCTTCCGATGAGCATCGAGGCGTTGTCCTCGATGATTTGGGGCTCGCCGGTCCCGGGTATCTTGTGGCGAGGTGCGATTTTCTGTCTTCCTGACCCGCTGCTCTTTCGCTTGTCCATGGCCGCCTTCTTCAACGTCCTCCGCGCTGTTCTTGAGCAACTCCGACGTCTTCTGCAAGTTCGAACCAAGCTCTGGCTGCTTCTTGCCAGAGGTGGTGGCGCCGATTCGAGAGAGCAGGAAGTGCAGAGCTCTTCACCTGGGGAGGCAAGACATTGAACAGTAAGCGGTGGTGCGTTCTGGTTTAACTTGAACATTTCGTCGAACGGATGGTCGGCGTCTGGACTATGCAATGCTAGGGCAACGTCTTGCACCTTACCTTGCCTTGCCGAGGAGGAATCCCGACCGCGATCACTGGCCGGACCGCGCGAGGAGGCTCCAGACGGCGTCTCCGGTGAAGATGAGCACCGGCGACGGAGAGCGGACGCGCGGCGGCTCGGAGACGGCGGCGGCGGCGGAGATGATTGAACGGCACGGGGAGCGCGGCGGGGGGAGGTCCTCCGAAGTGATGATGTAAGTTCGAAGCCTCAGAAGAGGCAGGGCAGGAGCGAACGCGGCTCGGACTCTCTGCTTTGAGTGTGTTTGGCCACAAGTTTCCAGGTCTTTAAAGCAAGAACCTTCTCATGCCTCTTTAAGAAACTAGGCTTTTTTCGTTTAAGGAAAAATATTTTTCGTGAAAAAACATTTTCCTTCCCCATCCCCAAATCCTTTATTGTTTTGAGGAAAATGATTTCCTTTTTTCAGAAAGAGGAAATCATTTTCCACCAAAGTGAAGGCAAAATTGCCCATGAGAAAGAAAATATTTTCCGTGGAAAAAAAAGTTGATCGCTGGTCACCACCATCGGCCGCTGGTCGCCGACTGCCGTGTCCGCTACCCCCGATCGCCAGCCGCCGCCGATCGCCATCGGTTGCCGATCGCCGCCGCCAGTCGCCGGACACTGCCGAATCGGCGGTTACCGAACACTAGAAAATATTTTCCAGAAGTTTTTCAAATTTTAGCCGAACACCAGAAAATTGTATTCCAGGAAAATATTTTTCAGGAAAATGATTTCTGAGAAAATAAGGAGAATATTTTCCGGCAAACGAACGGAGTCTAATTGATGAATGATTTAGGACTCCGCCAAATTAGGAGAAAATATTCGGTAATTAGCGAGTGCCATGTCACCGGACTAGATGACGTGGCGTGGGGTGCTAATCTATCGCACGTATTACTGATAAATATGTGGCATGCTTACTGAATGTTCGAACTTAAGACTTTTAGTTCTTGTAGATTAATTTTCTTAATTTGGCTTTCCTTAAATGTCCAATCGAGATTTTCCCGTATCGATAAGTGACAACTCTAGTTTGGTTCAGAAATTTTTACCACAGGTATCCTATAGACTACTCCATTCTAAGAATTGGAAAAAGATCCTAGAAAACCATGGGCACCACTCACCTGTCGCCCTAGTTTGCATAATCCGAGGTGCAACACTAGTGTTGGTTAAGTTACATAATTGGAATAATTAAATTTTCAGAATGTTGATTGTGTATAATACAAAAACAGTTAATGTATTGAAAATTATAAAGTTTTGTTAATTTATTGCTTAACAAACGCCCATAAGACACTTAAAACGAAATTCTTATTTAAGAGATGAAAGTAATTAAAAAAAGCACTCTCTAGCTATTATTGAATCTATTTCTCGAAGTGTGATAACATTAAGCAGGTCCCAATTCCAGTTTCTCTTGTCATGAAAATAAAGCTTTTAACTAAAAATATATATAACATATGAGGTTTATTAATAGTACCACCTTTTAAAAAAGTCGAATATTTTACCTTCCATAAATTTTCGTTAAATTTTATTATCAAATTGCTGAGTGGGATGACACAAGGCAATTGATGGGTATATCAGTTTCGGATTTTACCTATATGTTTATTACAAATTTACCAATTTAACGCAATTTAAAGGAGCGTAAATTTATCACAAGTGTACTAGTTTGAGATTTTTTATAGTCAAAAAATTAGTTTGAGGTAAATTTATTACAAATGTACCGGTTTGTAATTTTGGTGGTCAAAAAATTAATTTGAGATAAATTTATGATATATATACAAGTTTAGGTTTTTTGTGATATTAATCCTTAAAACAAAACATCATGCCTCTTTAGGAAACTAATCGATGAATAATTTAGGACTTCGCCCAACTGGAAGAAAATATTCGGTGATTCGTAAATGCCATGTCACTAGACCGGATGACATGGCGTGGGGTGCTAATCTATCACACGCACAAGTGATAAATCCATGGCACGCTTAATGAATGCCGGGACTGAAGACTTCTAGTTATTGTAGATTAGTTTCCTTGGTTTGGCTTCCTTAAATGTCAAATCAAGATTTTCCCAGACCAATTGATGACAACTCTAGTTTGGTTTGTAAATTTTTACCACATGTATCCTATAGACCACGCCATTCTAAGAATTGGAAAAAGATCCTAGAAACCGTGGACCGTACTCGCCTGTCACCATGGTTTGCATAATCCGAGGTGCTACACTGGGTGTTGGTTAAGTTACTTAACTGGAATACTTCAATTTTCAAAATATCCATGGTGTATAACACAAGAATAATTAATGTATTGAAAATTATAAAATTTTATTAATTTATTGCTTGACAAACACCCCTAAGACACTAAGACACTTAAAACGAGATTCTTATTTAAAAGATGAAAGTGATTAACAAAGCACTCTCTAGCTATTCTTGAATCTATTTCTCGTAGTGTGATAACGAGCCTGTTTGGTTCAGCTTTGGGAAGGGGCTTTTAGCCTCGAAAGCTCCTTCCCAAAATGTTAAACCGTTTTGTTCAGCTTTC
This sequence comes from Syzygium aromaticum, assembly GCA_024500025.1. Classification (NCBI taxonomy): domain Eukaryota; kingdom Viridiplantae; phylum Streptophyta; class Magnoliopsida; order Myrtales; family Myrtaceae; genus Syzygium; species Syzygium aromaticum. The sequence continues at coordinate 19,638,561 of CM044891.1, forward strand.
ATACTAGCATTTGGAATGCCGAAAGCCCAAAGCTGATCCGGACCAGCTTTGGGCTTTCCGCATTCCACGAATGCTACGGGTCATGTCTTTTTTTTTTGGTTTGAAGCTGTTCATCTTCTTCACTAGGCAGTCGGCGAGGGCGGCCGGCGAGGGTGGCCGGCGAGGGTGGCCAGCGAGGTCGCCTAGGGTCGGGTGACTGCCTAGGCGACTACCCAGGCGACGCCATCACTGCTCGACCTAGGCGACGTTGTCACTGGGGTTGCTCGACCCAGGCCGTTGCTGCCTGGGTTGCGCAACTCCAGGCAGCGTCGGCCTGGGTTGAGTGACCCTAGGCGACGGCCGTTCACTCGACCCAGGCGACACCGTTGTTAGGATCACTCGACCCAGGCCATCACTGCTTGGGTCGCACGACTCCATGTAGCGACGACCTGGGTCTCACGACTCCATGTAGTGACGGCTTGGGTCAAGCGACCCCAGGCAGCCGTCGCCATTTGGTTGCGCGACCTTAGGCGGCGACGACCGCCTGGGGTCACTCGACCCAAGTCGTTGCTGTTGAGATTGATGTCTTATATTCTGTTATCCAAAAAATTATAAAGCGGTTCCGAAAGACCCCATGACGATTGGATAGCACGAGGGTCCCACTCCCCGGTGAGTGGACAGGGGTCCAGGGGGGCTACCCCAGCGGGGGTTGCGGGGGCTGCGCTCCCAAGCCGCCAGAGGCATTTTATATTCCGTCATATAATAATTTATATGAGAAAAGCTAAATATTTTAGGCTTTGTGGGTAATTTTGTAATTTGTGCTATATAGGGTTTTGGTATTTATATTTAGGGCGAAACGGGTATCAAAATAGAGGCAAGAGGTGAGAAAAAACGGCTGTACACTTTTCTACGTTATTAGTGAAACGGATCTCTTCTCCCCATGGACGTAAGTAGCCGGAACATCTCTCCTGTTGAACCACGTAAATTCTTGTATTGTGCGAATTTCCTTTACTTTCTCCCATCGTTGATAGGATCAATTCATATATATTCGACAATTGGTATTAGAGCTTGGTTCGGCGAGCTATCAAGATGGCAGGAAAGGGTTTGAGTGTCAAGTACGACATCGAGAGATTTAATGGAAAGAACAACTTCACTCTTTGGCGACGAAGAATGATGGATCTTCTGAATCAGTAGGGCCTGTCGAAAGTGCTGCTGGGGAAATGAAAGAAACCAGAAACGAGTGATAAAGATTGGGGGGAGATGGAGGAAAGGGTGATAAGCGCCATTCGATTGAACCTTTCTGATGAGGTTCTACAATATGTGGTGGATCTCAAGTCGGCATCGCAAGTGTGGACGAAACTTGAGAGTATCTATATGACCAAGTCCTTAACGAACAAACTTTTTTCTGAAAAAATAGTTATACTCTCTACAGATGGAGGAAAGCTCAAATCTGTTAAAACACATCAACAAGTTCAATCAGATTCTGAGTAAACTTGCAAGTCTAGAGGTTTCAATGGATGATGAAGACAAAGCCCTATTACTGCTATCGTCGCTACCAACATCTTATGATCATCTAGTGACGACACTCTTGTACGGAAAAGAGACGCTTGAGACAGATGAGGTCACTGCTGCCCTATTATCTAATGATACGAGAAAGATGGTTAATAGTGCTACAGCACTGGTTGAGGGTCTCATCGGAAAAGTCAAGGAGCAAAAACGGGGAAGAACAATCTAGTGGGGATACAAGAATAAGGGTCGATCAAAATCAAGAGGCGGTAAAACAAAATTATCTTGTTATTATTGCAAAAAGGAAGGCCATATGAAAAGAAACTGTTATAAGAGAAAGGAAGACTTGAAGAAGCAAGAGAAAACTTCTAATCAAGCAAGTGTGGCTGATAGCTCAGACGGTGATGATGGAGATCTTCTCTCTATATCATCAGGTATGAATCAGTTCGCTGATTCATGGATTTTAGACTTTGGATGCTCTTATTACATGTGCCCGAATAGGGATTGATTTGATTCATACCGGTCATATAGTGGTGGATCTGTTCTAATGGGGAATGACGCGGTTTGCAAAACCATTGGAATAGGGACTATTAAAATCAAAATGTTTGATGGTATAGTCAGAACTTTGGTGGATGTAAGCCACGTTCCAGATCTCAAGAAAAATTTGATATCTTTGGGTGCGCTTGATGTAAATGGCTGCAAGTATGTAGTAGTAGGTGGAGTTCTCAAAGTCATCAAGGGAGCTATGGTTGTCATGAAAGTAGAGTTGACTGGAAGTTTATACAGGCTCATAGGGAGTACAATAACAGGTGGAGCATCTGTGACTACAGCTGCAGAATCCGATACATATGATACTCATATGTGGCATATGCGGTTAGGGCATATGGGTGAAAGGGGTATGATGGAGCTTCATAAAAGGAAGCTGTTAAAAGGTGTCAAAAGCTGCAAATTGAACTTCTGCAAATACTGCGTTTTTGGGAAACAGAGCAGGGTTAGTTTCAGAACTGCAAAGCATACGAGCAAGGACGTACTTGATTATGTACACAGCGATGTATGGGGTCTTACACCGATCAAATCAAAAGGTAGAGCCGAATATTTTGTGACCTTCATTGATGATTACTCAAGGAAAGTCTGGGTCTACTTCATGAAGCAGAAAAACGAAGTCTTCTCCAAATTCAAAGAGTGGAAGGCTGAAGTAGAAAGGCAGACAAGAAAGAAGCTAAAGTGCTTAAGAACAGACAACGGAGGGGAATACAGGTACACGCCATTCCTGGAACTATGTAGAGCTGAAGGGATCACACGTCACTTCATAACATCAAATACACCACGGCAAAACGGTGTAGCTGAGAGGATGAATAGGACACTTTTGGAAAGGGCTCGGAGTATGAGGCTAAATGCAAGGCTGAGTAAAAGTTTCTGGACAGAAACAATTAATATGACATGCTATCTCATTAACAGGACTCCATCTACAGCCATTGAATGCAGAGTTCCTGAGGAGGTATGGACAGGTAATTCAATTGACTATTTTGGTTTGAGAGTATTTGGTTGTCTAGCCTATGTTCATGTACAAAGTGGACATCGTTCCAAGTTAGACTCAAAGTCTAAACAGTGCATCTTTCTTGGCTATGAGAAAGGTGTGAAAGGATTCAAGCTATGTGATCATAATGCACAGAAGATCGTGGTTAGCATGGACGTTGACTTTAATGAATCTGACATGGTGAAGGCAAATAACAGTTCACATGCAGATGACAGAAGTAAAGAAAGATTTACTATGCAGGTGGAGTCAGGTGAACCAAAAATAGTGGGAGGAAGGGAATCATCTAGTAACTCACCAGAATCACAGGAGACAGTAGAAGATACTTACACCATCGCAGAAGGTAGAGAAAAACGTACTCACAAAGCACTTGTGAGATACGGGTTTGAGGATATGGTTGCTTATGCCCTCACAGTAGGTACAGGTGATCTATCTTCCGATCAGGATGTGATATCTGATGCTGATAGTGATAAATGGATGTCAGATATGATGGAAGAAATGGAATCCTTATAGAAAAAGAAGAATTGGAAGATTGTGGAGAAACCTAAAGGCCGAAAGATCATTGGGTGTAAATGGATCTTTAGCAAGAAAGAGGTAGTGTCTGAGAATGAGCATGTAAGGTATAAGGCTAGACTTGTAGCTAAAGGGTATTGTGACATCCTGAAAATTAATCCATTTAGGATTGATAAAATACTGAGTTTTATGAAATGTATTCGTAGTAAATTCTCGCCCGGAACTGATCATTCCAAGGATGCTAACCATCAGGGAAAGGTTAATAGGGGAATTAAATTTGCTCGACTAAAGAAAATTCGATCGTGAATTGATTTTCGACCATAAAATCGCTGAAGTGATATTTTGAGCTACTATTGGCCAATCCAAAGATAGTCAGGAGTCAATTCACCACCGTCATTATAGTGGATCGCGAGTGATTCCTCTGGACCATGAAATGACTTGATAAATGATTGTGAACCTATACCAAACGATCGTACCCCTCGGAGTTAGTGATTGATCTTTGCGATTTTAATGACAACCGAGGTCGTCACGTACCGAACGAACTTGCACGTGACTCGATTTATTGTCAGTTACGAGTCGATTATGCGAATTTCTCCAACAAGCCGCCCGTTAGTTTGAGAAACGCTCGAGTTGCATTTAATAAAATTTAATTATTGAATTTAGCCTAAATTAGACATTGAAAAATTAGGAAGTCACAATGGAACGTTAGGACGACGTCGCGGAAGACATGTGCGATTTTTGGGTGAGCCCGAAACCTTCAGAAAAATTCAAATTGGGCAAGAAATTAAGAAAGTGACCATTTTACCCCTAAGAATTAATAAAGGGGTATGTTTTAAGAGGGAGGGGCATTTTGGTAATTTTGCCATACTTTTTGGTTGGACAATTTTACACTTGGATTTTTGAGAAATTACAAAAATACCCATGGATATTTTTGGGTGAGATTCAATCTCGGCCGTTGGTTTCAAGATAAGATTAAATCTGGGCCATTGGATCAAAAATGTGAGAGAGGGGTATTTTGGTCATTTGCCCTTTTGGTCTAAAAATCCCTATTTAAGTCAAGATCTCCCTTTTCTTTCCTCATTCCTCTCTCTCCCTTTTCACGGCAGCCCCTCCCCCTCACCAAACTAGTTCCCTCCCCTCGCCGCACCACCGCACGCCAGTCACTGCCCGATCGGATCGCCATCGCCGCTTGCCGTAGCCACCGCCGAGCTGCACCGCCGTGCCGATCGCACCTGTTTCACTCTAGCTGCGTGAGTCTAGAGTCCGGTAAGTCGCAATCTAACCCTTGCTTAGGACGTCGGGTATTTTCGGACTCGTTGAATGCGGTTTAGGGGATTTAGAGGTTGATTAAGGTGTTGATCATGGGTGTTGGTGGCTAATCATGGCTGTTAGTGGCTGATCGTGACTATTAGTGGTTGTTGTGGGTTGTATTAGACGTTTGGGAATGAGTTTTGGCGGATGAAATTTTGTAGAAATCGATTCGGGTTTGAATCGGTGAAGTTCGGTGTGAATTGCGGATTCGCAGTTACTGTACGTCTTTGATTTGCTATTTTTGTAGAGAATTTTGTGGGCCGAATTTGAGGAAGTTTTCTTCATGAAAGTTGTTCCCAACATCTTGAAATATGACATACTTTAATTTGGAAACTTTTGGAAATCATTTGAGGCCATTTGGAAGTCCATTTTTGGACCGAAATAAAACTGCCCAAGTTACTGTTCACTCAACCTTTTGGTCTGTTCGAATTTTTATAAATTTTTGCAGGCCAATTTTCAAAATGCTTCCTTCACAAAAATTGTTGGGGAAATTTGTGGTTATAACATATAAAAATTTCAAGACTTTTCAAGGTGATTTAGGTATTGAAAGAAATGTATTTTGAGGACAAAATGGTCTATTAGAGCGAATTGATTTTCGTCTGATTTTGAGTGTCAAAACGAGGTGTTTACAGTTGGAACTGGGTTTCATGTTCTTCACAAAAAATGTCTAGCAAGATGTTTTACGCAACATGTCTAAATTTCAGAATTTTTAGAGTTCGTTTACTATTTATTTGGATGGGATTTCGGTTACTATTTAAACCGCCCAATTTTACCCCGATTCTGTGGATGTTTGTTTTATGAGCGGAATGGTGGGGATGTCGGGGTTGAATAGTTGCTGCCTTGTGACCAGAATTTAGGCTTGAATGGGTGTTATATGAGTTAATCTGAGGATGAAATGAGGATATTTTAAGGCTGGAGTGAGACTGAATAGAGTGTCAGATATTGTGGGATGGAATTAGCGAGCTTAAGACTCGATTTAAGGACAAATGGTGTTAGTTTGGTGTGTGGTAGATGGCTGGATTATGGTGTTTAATAGGCTTGGAAATGTCGAAATTATGCTTATGAACGTGGCTGTGTTTGTAGACTCATGAGCGGCCTTGTGTGTTTATTGAACCGTGATTTGATGGATTGAAATGTGCTTAATTATGTGCACGCGTGGGCCAGACTAAATTAATTGTTGAAATTGGCCATGTCAAATGCCGAGTGAGCATGTTTTACGTGTTAATTGATGCGTGCATGGGTCACGTGTGATGGGCCAGTTGGGTGTGGTATATGGGTGTCGAGCATGCACATGAGTAAGAAATTGATTGTGTGTGTGTGGCATGGTATGAAAGATTGTGGAAATTGTGCCGTCCTGAGGCATGTACTTTAATGCAGGTTGGGCAGTAGGTGTGTAAGTGTGAGAATGGGATCGGGCTGGGTATCAAAAGTTCGGGCAGTGATCACGTAGGTTTGTTGCATTTGGCATAGGCTAAGGTTTGAAAAAAGCAAAAATGAGAATTGGTCCGAGACACGATCAGCTAGGGTGAGACGGGGATTGGACTGAGGCATTATAAGCTCGGGTTTTGATCATGTAGGCCTGTCACATTTGATGCGGGCTGAGTATTGGGGTCGGGCCTGAGGCGTGTGATACTCAGGTCGCGATCGAGGCCTGAGGCATGTACGGGTACGCGAGCTGGAAGTGGTGTGATGAATGGTCGCAGTGTGCCTAAGGTGTGTACTTCAAAACTTTGGTGATCATTGAAGATAGAGAAAACACAAAAGTACGATATAGGGTATTGAGTAGTTCTAGTATCCTTTTGAAGTGCATCACTCCAATACTGAGCCGGGATATGATAGGCAAACATAAGAGACCTAGCAACATTTAAATGTTGGTTCCTTCTTTCAACAAGACTATTATGTGCTGGGGTATGAGCACAACTGGTCAAAGAATAATGCCATGATGAGAGAGGTATTGTTGAAACCGATTCTCAACTTACTCAATTCCATTATCACTACAAAGAATATTTTATAGTAGTGGTAATTTGAGTTTGAATCATTTTGAGAAAGATTTGAAAACAGTGAAAAACATCACTCTTATGTTTCAATAAATAAACCCAAGTTGTATGAAAATGCACATCGGTATGAATCACATGAAAAAAGAAACGACTTTTATTATTTGAAGATGAATATAATGAACGAGTTTGGTTAGCCATCCACTCTACCATATCAAATCTCCTTTCCTAGTTATTAGATCCCGAAGAACATAATAAGAAGTAAGAAAGGTTAACTTTATAGTTTAAGTCTCGAGTCAGACTACCAACAAAAAGGAGATTAGTAGAGAATAGTGGAATATGTAAAACAAAAGACAAGAAAAGAGTGGAGGAATAATTGATAGACCCTCTTCCAGCAATGGAAGAGAGGGTTCCATTAACTACACGAGCTTTGTTACAAGCTTCACAAAAAAACTTAATATTTATTACAAGCTGAGACAAGACTAGGAAAAACTTTTTTTGAAGTTCGTAAGGGCGGACGACCTAATCTGCAATGCCATTGATGGAGATCTGTCAATGTTGAATTAACTTGATGAGGCGTGGAAGACGAAGTAGAAGTAGAAACCCCGCTACACTCAAACGGATAAAGACTACCATCCACTCTACCATATCCAATCTCCTTTTCCATTATTAGATCTTGAAGAACACAATAAGAAGGAAAAAAAATGTTACGTTATAGTTTAAGTCTCGAGTCAGACTACAAACAGAAAGGAGATTAGTAGAAAATGATGAAAAATGTAAAACAAAAGACAAGAGAAGAGTGAAAGAACAGTAAATAGACCATCTTCCAGCAATGGAAGAAGGGTTCCATTAACTACGTGGACTTTGTCTCTGCTAGAAGTAGGGTTATGTTGATGAAAAAGACTAGAAGAAAGTCCCTATATCAATGATCCATGGGTTGGAAACAACTGATGTATTAAACCCCCTGTCATAACCTTACCTTGGGGTGCACCATCTAAGGTTTCGGCTAATGAATTATTAAGTTTAGATTTAACTCGGGCTCTCCCAAACTCATATCAAATCACAACTTACGGTTCAAGTTCTTAATATGCAAATAATTTTCAATTATGAATCATCACTAATCAGTTTACAGTGGGTCGATTAGAAATCCAAATAAAGTAAAAAAAATATACTTTATACTTATGAACTAGAGATTATAAGTACGGGGACCTGGTTATGCTATATTACTCTAACGCCTTTTCCATACATTTTCTTTCCATGAAAATGTTTGAGCTGGTAGCTTGGATTGATTTTTTTACTTCCTAACATGCGAGGTGCTCATGCGAGTACACAAACTACCAAATTAACACTCAATAATCAAAGCATTAAATAAATCACAAGATATGGAGAATTACTTACCTCAAAGCAATATAAATATCCGCAATGTTAGCTAGAAAATCACATCAATAATCCTAATATGGTTTTAATTAACATGTAATTTCACTTAATGTATGTTTTGGTTTTCTCTTAGTTAAATGAAAACTAGCCTATATGCAATGATGTGCAAAATTTGAAATGCGACTAAATAAACCTAATACGCAAGCTATATGACATTTGATTAAATGACCTAGCTATGATGATGAGCATATGAAGTATTTTTAGTATTTTCTATTAAAATTCGTAATTAAAAACACTAATTAATTAAACATGCAATTTTAAACCAAGGAAAGCTAATTATCCTATTCTAAAGCAATGTTTCCGGTGTTTCTTTTTATAAAATTCGGAATCAATAAATAACCTAAATTAAACATGAAATCTATCCTAGAAAAGATAACCTAACCTATTCTAAAGTGATTTTTTTTCATTATGGAAATTTGAAATTAAAATTACCCTAAATAAATTATCAAGATTTATGATAATATCTAACTTAAACTAGGATGTAATTCACATTAAATCCTAATTTAAATTAGAATAATCATCGTATCTTTCTAGCAAATCTAAATTATTCTATTCTATTGAAAGAAAGTTATATAGATATACTCTAATCATGCAAGATTATCCAAAAAAAATCAATTCAAATCCTACCTAATCCTTTTGAGATTTTCTTTTAAAGAACCAAATCAAATAAGAGATAAAAACCACCATCGAATCAATCCTCGCAATCCGCAAGATTTGCTTTATCTTTTTAAATGTGGAAAAACAATATAAAGTAGCGATTATATCCAAATGGTTATGGATAATGATGGTAGGTTCCTCGTTTAAATTTAGAAACAATATAAAATCAATTATCGTATCCAAATAATTATGAATATAATGAAAAATCTTCTTTGTCGACGAGTATCATATCTCATAGTTAGAGATTGGATTGTCGTCCAAGCATGTTGTTAATTTAGGAAATTCTTAACTTAAGGTGATTTTTAAATCTTATGAATATGCATAATTATTCAAATATATCGAAGGATTCCGTAGAATATGATAATATCATCCACATTAGGCATTTAAATTTTCAAAATGATATTGGATAATATTCTTATCTAATTTGCGGCTAACTTTCAAATTCAAACTCGACTCTGAATCGGGATTGCGAATCATGGGATGATTGACGGTGGTGGATCGACAATGTTGATGGCACTCGCAGTGACTCGACAATGGTAGTTTGACGGTGAATACTGAGCCTGAAACCTATGAATAAGAAAAGACAAGGCAATGGCTTGTCAAAGAAGTAGCAACATGACAACAATAGCTCCTCGATCCAGCATGGCGTGTTAGGAGTGGCAACAATGATGCTTGGTCAGATAGCAATAAGCGAGATCGTCGTCGGGCGGTGCAGTAAGGACTCAGACAACGGCGATAGGCATCACGGGAAGCAGCAGTTGCGTCAGAGAAGTAGTGGCAGCATCGGGGATGTCAAGGGAAGAAGTAGCTCGAGTCGGAGGGCAGTGGCAAGAGTCACGGGTAAACCTGCTAAACGGGAGGGTCAAGTCATAAATTGTCCGATCTAACTTGACCCATTTAACCCTTTTATAACCCATATATTGTAAGATAAAAATCATGACCCATACCCAACTCGACTCTTTTAACTAAATCTAGGAAAGCTTATTTCTGATAATTATTTTAAAAAAATTGTATTGTTAAAACATCTTCATGCAATACAAATCTTTTAAAAAAAATTGAGACTCCGTTTGTTTCGCGGAAAATATAATATTTTTGGAAAATGTTTTTAGGAAAATGACATTGTTTTCCAATATTTGGCTGAAACCTAGAAGTGAACTAGAAAATATTTTCCGCTGTTTGGTATGGAAAATCATATTTTGCTCTACGCATTCATTTTAATATTTTTATTTTTATTTTTAAAAAAATCATATTTTAATTATTTTTCTTTTTTCTTTTCCTTTTCCTTTTTATTTTTTCTTCTTCCCTCGTTGGTGGCCGGCCATGACGACGGTTAGCGATCGTGCCGCGTTTTTGGCATGCTAAGGAGGTATTTCCATTTGTCACGAATGGGGAAATTGTCCTCGAATGAGTTATTAGGGCCTGATATGGATATTTCGCCCAAACGTCTTACATACATCCCATCGCTAGACAAACATGGGTCTCTCTCAGGCCATACCTCACATGACAGCAAGTTGTAATTTTTATCTTTCTATTCAATCTAAATTTTCGATTTGGAGTCGTCACTAGTTATTATTGGTAGGTTGACTAGAAACATAATTGGGGTATGGAATAAATACCACAATTCTGCGAATCAAAGATTCTTAGTAAGGGGACGTGGTTACGATAATGATCCTGAATTGAGATCTCTAGCACCCTTTCGATACCTAAAACGATATAATGTATCTAACGTGTCACATAGATTTCCAAGGTTTATCCACTAATTCTAACAATTCTAATCATGAAAAATCAATCAATTATCATTAACAACACAATCAATCGCAATCAAGTAAAGCAATCCTAAATTGTCTCTAAAAACAAGAACAATCCAAAACACCAAAACCCTAGTAAAGCCTTAAATGCTTGTTCAATCAATGATTTGTGTTGTTTTAGGGTCTTTTAGGGGTAAAAACCCCTTTCGACTCCTAAACCAAGGCATTCTTAAAAATACCATTTAGGCACTTCAAAAAATTCTAATTTCACTTACAAAGGTTGGCCACGGGGTTTTTGAGTCATTCTGTGAATTTTTGAATTTTTTTTTAGAATTTCTTTTCTCGAGAATTTTTTCTTGATTTTCTAAAAAATTTTTTGAATTTTTTGAATTTTTTTTTATGGGATTTTGAGATTTTTTATTTTACTAAAATTTTCACATTTTTTATTTGTTTTTTCGAATTTTTTTGATTTTTATGAAATTTTCAGAAAATTTTCAATTTTCTTTCAATTTTCTGAATTTCTGAATATTTTGGATTTTCTGAAATTTTTATTGAATTTTCGATTTTGTTTTATTTTTTCAAAATTTTCTAATTTTTTTATATTTTTATATTTTTCTGATTTTTTTAAAATTTTCAGAAAATTTTTAAAATTTGTAATTTTCTCGCCGGAGACCAAATTGGGTTGATCTGGTTTAGATTGATCCGACTTGGTTGGATCTGCTAGCATTGACGCCAGCCATCGCTCTAGTGGGCATAGCACTGAAACGGTGCCCTTCTTGGTGTTTCTCACTTTGGCATTTCGCCGAGCACATGGTGTGCATAATCTTTGGTTCAACATTCTCAAGACTATGATTTCAGACTAGATTCCGGTGAGCTTCCGATGACCTTTATTCATGTTTTTTAGGTTCTGCATGGAGTGTTCATCATCCTCTAGTTATCCATCATAGTCGGTTCAACATCGAATCACCGCCAGCTGATGAAAATTGATCCAAAAAGTCCTAACTTCAAACTTATCAATACTACCTTTTCTAGCTTCAAGACAATCAAACAATTTGCCCTAGTTGTTTATTGGCGATTGAATCAACAATAGAACAATATGAATGCAAGGAAAACTGACTTGAGACGGTGGTTGACTGTCAGGGATGCTCCGGTGAAGTGAGGGCTGCTCCGGCGAGGTGTTCTAAGGGATGACCGACTCGATTTATGCAGATTTAATGGCCCAAAATGCAAAAAAAAAACAACCAATATCGTGATTAGAATCAAGTTTTGAGCATTAAGAAACTCAACATCATAAAAAAAAAATTACACGATCAAGCATGGTAAAGCTTAAACACATAATTTGGAAATTTGTAAAACTGTGAACATGACTGAACTTTACCTGCTTCAATGAAGGATCAATTAGAGTTTCCGAAGCAACTGGAGATAGTGGAGGAGGATCAGCCAAGGTCGATTTTTAGAGCTTCGCGACCAGATTTGCATTGGTTGCCTAAGGAGGAGATCCTTCCTGGATGATCAATTTGCCAGCGTTGCTCAATCAACCAGCGCCGATCACTCGATCAGAGGATCCTCACTCCTTTCTCTCTCTTTGGATTTTCCTCTCTTTCTCTTTGTATCTTTCTCTCTCTCTCTCTCTCTCTAGAATATCGTCGAACACCTTCTTTGCGCAAGATGACGTATTTTCTTTCTTCTCTAGCCTGATTTCTAGCCCAAAAATCATTACCACCGACCTCCAAATCGGTTATAACGAATCTCCGATACCAGCTGGAGGTTCTCTAGCTAGTAAACTTGATTTTCACGTGCTCATTTAGCCCCGGTAAGGTGATGAAGAGGCGGGCCGGAGATATTTTTTTATGTTTCTCATATCTTTTGGGTGAGTCAGGTAAAGAAGGAGATTGACCCGAGTCGGGTCAGGTCAATCTGACCGACCCTGTAGACCCAGGTTGGTCTAAATTCACAAATTCAACCCAATTTTAACCCTATTTTTCAATTTTAACCCCAAAATTGGATTCCTCAACACATTTTGCATCCAAATATGAAATGTGTCCTAATTTTCATCACAATTAAGCCCAAAATTCCCAAATTTTGAATTCAGATGACTAGGTTTTTGTTCAATTATGTATCTAGATGACTTGATTAGGAAAAGCTGATACCAAAATTGGATTTTCCATGACTAATTAATCCTAGAAATGATGGTCTCTTGGCTTGACAATTTCAAATTGATCAAGATCCCCAATTTGGGCTTAAAATCCCTAATTTTTAATTGATTTTTTTTGGGGCTTTTTAATTCCTTTGACAAATTGTGCAATTGGATTGACCAATATGCAATTAAAAGTCCCATAATCATTTGTTGTGAAGACACTATGGCCTAGAAATGACTAGACATGACTCAATTGAATTTTTGGTTTAATTTGGGCTTGATTTTACCCGATTTTGGGAAAAACATATTTCGAATTGAAATTTTCTAAAATTGATGCAGTATTAATGAAATTGGATTTAAAATAAGACTAATGGATATTTTTTATGGAATTTTTGGATTTCATTTGTTATTTTGCTTGGTTTTAAAACTTATTTTGGCTTAAAGAAATTAAAAAAAATTCAGAAAAATTCTAAAAAATTATTTTTGGTTTAGAAATAGGTTCCTAAGATTGGCCAAGGTTCCTAATCCTAATTTTGTGATTTTTTTTTATAAAAATTTAAAAAATGAGCTAAAATCTTATGTCAACATCGGCTATAGGCGAGGGACGGGCTCGCCAGTGGATAGCGAAGCTTGGGCTTGCCATTTTGGTGAGGCTGAGGCCTCGCCGGCCATTGGTGGCCTTGAGCCTCGTCGATCTAGCGAGACTCAAGCTCGCCAAATCTGCGAGGCTTGAGGCTTGAGGCTTGAGGCTCACTAGAATCAGTGAGCTTGAGCTTGCCCGAGGTCGGCGAGCTCAAGTCTTGCCAGATCGGCGAGGCTTGAGGCTCACCAATGGCCAGCCACTGGTGGGGGAAGAAGAAAAAAGAAAAAAAGAGAATAGGAAAAAGGAAAAGAAAAATAATATAAAGAATATAAAAATTAAAAAAATCAGAAAATTAAAAAACATTGAAAATTTCACTTAAGCTTATTGGGTAACCCATTTATGACCCATTTAATACCCATTTAAGATCCATTAAGTTAATAAGCAACCCGTTAATGACCCAATCTATTTTTAAAGCTAAACCCAACCCACTTATAACCCACAATAATTAGATATGTTTTAATATATGGAATCTTGACCCATTTACCACCTCTAGTCACGGGTCAGCTTAGCGGCGGTAGGGGCTTGTTGGTGAAGAGGTGGCTCGGGGGATTGGTTGATGAGTAGTAGCCAAGTTGTCACTACATGAGGCAGTAGGTCGAGACAGTAGCAACTCTGGCAGGAAGCGTGATAGCAGCAGTAGATGGCATTGCGGGAGAAGTAAGGCAGCGCCGAAGGTCGCAGAAGCTTGTGTCACAGGAACAGCAGAGATCGTCAAGGGTCGGCTCAGCAGGTTAGCGAAGGAATCAGTGGCACTAGCTCACGGCCATAGGTTTGGCCTTGAGGGAGGCGACAACAAAGGCTAGAGGTACAGGGGTGGTGGCGGAGAGGTGCTCAGCCGCAGGAGGCTTTGCATGTCTTTGTCTCTCCCTTTTCTCTCAATGCCTCATGTGTTTTTCTTGTGTATATTATGAATTGTGATTGCAACCTCTAGATTAAGAGGCATAAGTATGTATATATAGCATTAACCTAGATTTATCTTACTATCGCGAGCTTAAATTAAGCCCATTTTTCAATGTAATGGGCTCTAATAACCAAAGGCCAACTTGTAATATGGGTCGAATTATAATCAAATTAAGCTTAAATTAGGCCCATCTTGCCTTCTAATTTTCGGCCATAGTGTCCTTCAACCTGACCGAATTTTGCTTGATGTGCGAGCCAAGTTTACGCAACTGATTTGAGTTTGCCACCACCGGTCTAATGCAATTATACTATAATTGCAGATTTGCAATTATACTTATATTAGCTGGTAATTGTGAGTTTGCCTGAAGTTCTTTATGGGATAAACTGATATAAGTAGTACGAGCAGCGGGAACAGTTTCAGTGTGGTTTGCCTTGTATTTGGCCTTTCTTTGTACCCTTTTTACCTCCAAATCTATAGGTTTTCCATTTAACTTTTAGCAGATAGCCTTAATATGATATGACCTATGACAATGCTCACACTTCACAACCTCCTTAGAGGTATCATCATATTGAGAGGATGAATCAGATTTGGCAATAATACCAACATTGGTTTCTAGAGCAAATCAATCCACAGTTGACAAATGGAGCATTGCTGTCCTATGGCTTTCTTCAGAGTGAACTAGGCAGTAGGATTGTTCCAGAGTAGGGAATGGAGACCAACTAAGGACTTGAATATATATATCTAATCATATTCAACATTCAATTCTGCCAAAAAATCATAAACTCTGATCTTATCCACTTGCCTCTTATATGCAGATTGGTTGGATGGTAATTGGCATAATGATCTAACTCTTGCCACATACTCCAAAGCTCAACATAATATTAAGATATAGCCATTTTCTTGTAAGTGGTGTCATGAACCTATTTTCTAAGTTCATACACGTGCATTGACCATAAGTATCCCTTATAGTTGACCAAATCTGTGCCGCAGTATCAAGAAACAAATATCCTTTTGCAATATGTGGCTACATTGAATTAAGCAAAAAGGGCATTACCAAAGAGTCATTTAAGATCCACTTGTCCTGAGTATTACCTGATGTATCCTGCTTCACAGAAGTACCATTGATATGTCTTGTAAGCCCAAGGCCTACAATAATCAAGAATGCAGATCTAGACCATATTAAATAATTCATGCCATCAAGCTTCACAAAGATTGTAGCAAAACTAAGATAATACGTATGGCCGTCTCTTGTTGGTGTTGAGTGCACAATTGGATCCTTAGACAATGTGTCGTAGAAATCTACTTGAAAAGTACTAGAGGAGCAATCAAACAGCCAAAACTTGCCAAAAAAAAGGCCAAAAAAAAAAGTTCAAAATCCTCTTTTAGTAGGCTAAATTTGTCCTCCAAAGATTAGCCAAATCATATCAAGGGAAGGCAAAATTTAATTTTTCCAAGGAATATGGTGGTCCACAAAATGTAGTGCTTTGGTCTTCGGAGATGAGATAATTGTAGGCTAGCGGCAAGGTAGAAACAATCTCAAACAATATCCCAAAAATCACAAAGGAGTTTGAACCACCTATCAGAGATTGCAAAGAAACTTTAGTTTGTCATATAGAGGTGAGATTTGGGGTAGCCATTAGATTCAAAGAATCACTTCATTAATGTTGTCCTACACTGTGAAAGAAAGCAAAATAAGAAGGTGTGAAGGAATTGCTGAGAGAGAGAGAGAGAGAGAGAGAGAGAGAGAGAGAGAGAGAGAGAGAGAGAGAGAGAGGATGGACTGTGCAGAGATGAGATAGGTTAGGGTTAAGGTTTTAGTTTAGCCCTTGCTTTGATATCATGTTGAAAGAAAAACTGAACTAAATGCTTAGTTAGATTGATGTGACTCCAATCTATCTATTTATAATAAAATCAAGATGCCAAATTACAATATCTTCCTTATTACCGCAATACATAAAATAATAAAAAAAAAGAAAAATATGCCCCCATCAGCCTTATATTCTCCACACCATCCTTAGGCCCTAAATTCTATTAGGATGGTTGTAGCTTCAAAAGTAAATTTTCTAAAAGCACTGCTATAGGTAAGTTGAACATGATTCGATTAATTTATATGCAAACTGTCCCTCCTTATCTTGATGAACATTTATTTTGACTAAATCATGCATTACATGCATAGTTTGACCTTTATTAACTCTGAAACTCCTGAAACTCACAATGCCTAATTGTTGGTAGGTGGATTTTTCACGTATAGTTTTTTCCATAATTGTTTGAAATCTAAAATTAAGAAATGTAAAAACACAACATACAACTCTAATTCCATTAATTTTTGGTGGCATACCCTTTTAAAAATAGTCCATCACAAATAAAAAGTGCATGTCCTCGCTGCAATGTCACACAATTCTTCATAATTACCATAAAAAGGGTTTGGATATATGTCAGGATAATTACCCAACTCAATCTCCACCCTTCCTACTTGAGAAGGAGAAGGTGGAGAATTCGATTCCCTATCTTCTTATGAGGGGGTAGGGATGAGGACATTTAATTTCAGACATGGGTTTTGACTCCCACGCTCTGCAAAGAGATAGGATAAAAATCTAAGTGTAAGTTGAGAGCTAGAGTAAGACAAAAAAAAAAAAGACTCATAAATGATACTTAATATTTTACAATGCACCGACAATCGTATTGGTATAAACTCTTCTGCATTAGTATTTTGTCTCACATTTTCTTTTGACAAATCCAATTTTTCTTGGCTCGAATTCTTCGTAGAGACACAATTTGTTTTATATTTTTCCAAGTCACTCTTAAGGACGGAAGAAGTTAGCATTAATCCCTCTATCAACTAATACCCAGATCGCCGCAACCACCATCACCACCCACAACACCACGCCGAGCCACCCTAGCCCAACGTTGAGCCACCACATGCCGCTCCTATGACGAGGCCTCTTGATCGCCAGCCACATGAAGCACGGTAAGACAAACGTTAGTGTGGAAGTCATCCCCCCAATCAGCGGGGCCAGGCTCCCTAGAAAGGGGAGAGCCACCGCCACGAAGAAGGCGAGGCAGCCAAAGAAGACCCTCAGGGATGTGCGGGCCCGCCGAGAGCAGCGGCGGTCCCTAATGCTGGTGTACCGGAGCTCCAGGTTGTCGAAGACCGGCATGGCGTAGATCTGGAATGTGCTGAGGCAGTTGGCCACTACGAGGAGGTAGATTAGGCCCATCACAAGCTTCGGTGTGTCTTGGCCATGGAATTGGGGGAAAGCAATGTAGAGTCCACCATTTGGTATTTTGCTTCCATAGGCCCAAAACCCACCAATGGCTAAAGAGTATAAGCAGAGAGCGATGAGTGAGTAGGAGATGATCACAGCTCTCCACATAAGCCTTTGGGAAAGGCATTTTGGGGTCGAAGGCAATGTTCCCTACATCACAAAATGGGCACATTAGAAAATCATCATTGCTGAATCAAGTGTCAGGATTTGAAACCCCAATCGCGGCGCGCCCGAATTCACCCGGTTCTAGGGGCGAGAGCTCTCTAGAGATTCCCAAGTTTTATCCATTGCAAATGATGCAAGCAAGGACGGTATAGATTCCTCACATCGTCATTGAAAAGCAAAGAAGTTAGACAAAAGAAAAGTTAAAGCCATTTTACCTGAATTTCAAGCACGAGGTTGTGACCTCTAAAAGACAAGGCAATGATCCCGATAGCATTCAGAACCCCGCCGATTCTCGCCGCGTCCGACTTTGCCTCAATCGATGGCTTGTAGGAGATGCCCTCGGGCCTACCCTTGGCAACAGACATAATCCAAATCAGGGCGCCGTAACTGACGGCTGTGACGGCTCCGAACAGCGACACTCTAGCTATGGAATGCAGATTCGGCCGTTGTGCTATGACGATGGCTATGAATGTGAATAGCAAGAACCACTCCACACCGTTGGGTGGCTTGGCACTGCACGCGGTGCCCTCTCTGCCGCACATGGTCTCGAAGAGAAGCTCCATGGCCCTACCTCCGGTGATGATCTCCATCACACACGTGCCCCCCGATAGGTACATCACGGGGAATATGGCAAGCAATTTTCCCAACCTGGGTCCTGAAATTTTAGTTTGAGGATACCGTTAAATTTAATTATTGATACATTAATTCGCCTAATTATGAAAAATAATCGTGAAAGAAATACAAGCAAATGGACCCAAAAATTTAAACAACGTCAGAGTGGAATTACGCTAACGACTCTTAAACTCCCACGATAAAATTGAACTTTTGGAAATACTAATCTTTCTTGTTTTTTTTTTAATTGTAATTAATTAATGCGATAAAAAATATTTTAAATATATAGCGGCATACCGAAGGCGGCAATAGAGAGGTGGAGGAATCTGCTGTAGCGGGTTCCAGGAACCGATTCATGGAGCTGCACAAGAGCCCATATGGTGTAGAGTTGCCACAGAAATCCTAAGGATAGAATTAGGATTCCCCATACCCTTCAAAATTAAGAAGAAAAGAATAATGAGACAATAATTAATAATAACAAATTCGATAGATTAACAAATATAGGTTAATGAAAAGTTACATAGGCATTTTTACTCAAGTTCATTAAATGGAAAGAATAGCAGTTTCGCTTTTAAAGCATGATCATCTTATATATGGGGTATTCTCTACTACCTCCTGGCACCTCTGGTGGAATATGGGAAAAAGTGGGCCATAGAATAGGCAAAGTAATAGATCCAAAAATGTCTTTTTGGACCTTTAATTAAAAATAATAAATAAAAACCCAAAAAGTCAAAATTTTCTTTGGAGTGGCCGGGAAAAATCACTATATCTTGTTGTTTGAACTTAAAATAATGAAAATGGATATGGGTAGTTTCCAAACTTTTTACCAAATTGATGAAAATGGCTCTATAGTTATAGAATTCGATTGTTGATAATATAGTGAAAATATGGCCAATGAGGTTTTAATATTATAAAAGAGAGGAGAATCAAATCAAGTATCATTCTAGCACCCCAAAATGTCCACAACACAAAGACATGCAATCCAGATTTTTGGGGAGTGGTACTGACGAACTTAGTGGAGTACATGGGCGTGTGTGGCCGACAGGACAGAGCGTAATGCCCGGATGTCGGAAGACTCGCCTAGCGACCTTTTGTTATCACACGATCCTATTACTGAAGACACTCATTTTTCTTCATAGATATAATTAGGCGCACGGTCGGCGCATGGAGAAAGATCTCACGAGCGAAGTTGAGGATAGCACGGCCAATAAAAGGGGGGGTAAAAATGCTAAAAATTGAAAACGGGTGCATCTTTTGCGGATGAGAATGTGAATTTCGAAAAATGCTATTTCTTAAAAATAATATTAGGTTCATTGTCTGAAGTCGAGGATTACTCTGCCTCTAATTTCCACCTTATTCATTAATAGCTGGGTCTTTTGCCGGTGAGAACGTGAAGAGGAAAAGCATAGGAATCGAAGAGATATCCTTCGCGAGATCATCAACTTAATAATTAAAACAAAATTCTAATTCATGTAGTTAAGATATCCATATAATTCAAGAACACTTTGGAGAGAATTCACACCTTCGAAGAAACTCACCCAAAGTTTTTGGTCATCTTTTGTTGATTTATCAAAGCCCTAGGTTTCCAACCCGTCGTAGACGCGAGGACCACGTGGAGTGCAAGTCAGTAAATAAACTTTTATCAAAGCCCTAAAGAAATCGAAGATTCTTCTTTTATCATTTTCTTTATACTTAAGCAAAATCAAGAAATTAGGGAAACGCATCATGCGACATGGTGCTCCTCCCATGCAGTCTGGGCGGGTGAATTCTCCAACAAGCAACAGACCAAATCTCATGCAGCCCGATGAAGATTTCAAGAGATGACTGAATCCCAGTCACATGTGAATTACGAAAATATAAGTAATTTAATGACGACGAGATGACTTTGGCTTACCAACCAAGAGAAGCGAAGGCAACAGGAAGCATGAGCGCCTGGATCCCCATCCCGGAGCACAGGACATGGAACACCGCAGACACGGTGCTGCCGCCCCTCGACTCCGTGATCGGGAGCCACCCGTCCTGAGGGTTCGCCTCGCGAGGGCCACCGGCGGCCATTGCCTCGGCAGTGGCCTCGTCCACGACGGAGCTGGACAGGATGGCGACGGCGACGTGCGCCGCCTTGGTCGGGATGGCATTGTCATCAAGAGTCGAGCCTCTAAACCCGTCATTGACTATCTCGGCTATCTCCCCCATGACGGATTTGATGTCTCCGGCTCGAGATCCCGAACTCCAGTTATACGGGGCGAGTGAAGATGGGCTGGTCGGAGAAGGTCAGTGGTGAGCTGCGACCATGATGCAATGCACCGTCGCGAGAAGAAGATGGTGATGTTTACAGCGCAACTATGAGCAGAGAATAGAAGAAGGTTTGAGGACGACACAGCTTACCGAGTAGCTGGGACCACTGGCCTTGATGCCTACTATGTACTTCCGCGTGTTCGACATTATATATTTTTCGAATTGTTAATTTTTACGAAATTGTCGATTTTTCATTTTCTTGGTTTAGGTTTCTCGAGGCAATTTCCCGAGGGGGGGCAAGGTCAACCAATAGTCGAGTCTCAACTTAATCTAAACGGCGTGATGCACACAGCTGGACTTTTGTGTTCATGTTTTTGCCTGGGGAAGGTGCATACTGAAATATATATGCACCTAAAATTCAAATTTTCTTTTGGGGTATAATTTGACCCAGATTCGTTTTACCTCGTAAAAGTCGTTACATATAAGCACAATAGTGAAATATGTGACCGGGCGAATATTATGCAATCTAAATATTTTGTCTATTCGACGTATCTTATTGTACTGAATTTCATAAAGATGGATCTTTTTGTTCGGATGCAATTATTGAGAATATCTCCGAATAATTATTTTGACAGGTCTTTTTTTCCTTAAGAAATCTCTAGAACTCTTATTTAATAATGTATTTTTAAAAAAATGGTAATTTATTTCTTACATAAAATGACCAAACTAGTGCGGTGTATCAACTCTCTCTCAATGGAAAAGGATTCCTTAGAAAAAAATTCGGGACCTCCAAAAACAGTGGAATAAATTGCACCTAACGCCTAGAACGGACGGGTGACGGACCACGGGATGACGTCAGCGACGTGACGTCACTGGGGGGGACGCTGCCGTCCAGGTCCACTCTGGTTAAGCTTCGAGCTCGAGATGAAGACAAAGGAATTACATCATGTTCTAATTCATCTTAGTCCAGCGAAATTAAGCCTTTTTTTTTTCCAACTTGCATGGAAAGTTGATCATAAGAAATCGATGTGATGGCCTCCCCAAATAAGGAATATTTTATAAATTTTTTTATTGCCGAAATATATTCTTACCAAATATTCTACATATTTATATATGGTAAGATAGCCGCATCAGCATCAATTGACAAAGAAAAATTTACACCTCCCATTCCCAATTATAATTTGGAATCGATCTTAATGTCTGATTTTTCGCGGCGGCACTAATGAATGTGGACTGTTCAATTTATTCTCAAGCTTAGTGATCCTTGTTCTCAGGTCTCGCTCGAAACTTTTGGCAATTTTTGAAACTTAAGGGACTATTTGGTACAACTCTTTTCCCTCAACTTATTCGCTTATTTAATTTTCAGATTCGACTTTTTAGTACGGTATCAGAATTAGATTTGATAACCGCTATTAGTGGTTAGTCAGTCATTACACATGCGGGTTGCCATTGTCTCAAATCCCCATTCTTCTAATTCAACATAATAAGTGTCCTGTCGTTTTTCAAAAAAATGAGTGGTTGTATCTCTAAATATAGTTAATCAATGAAAATATTTTTTCACCATTGATAATAATTTATGTCTAAAAAGTTTCATCAATGATAACAATATTTTTCATTTATTTATTTCTATAAGCAATGCAAGCGATTGTTTTTTTCAAATTTTTTTCTAAATAGTTGATTAATATCACTTGTTTGCAATATCACAAACACATGGTTTTCTCTAATATCCGTCTATTTAAGTTTTTGTTCGTTGCAAATCCTAATTGACTCGAATTTCCTTATTATGCTTTTACTAGTACTCTTAGCATAATTAACCACTGAAAAGATATTAAATAGAAATTTTGTCTTTAAAATTAACCAAAATAAACAGAGAAAAAAAAAGGAGATAGAAACTAATTGGCTCGAATTCCCTTATGATGCTTTTACTAACAAGTATAGAAACTAATGGGCTCGAATTCCCTTATGATGCTTTTACTAACAAGTATTCATTGATTCATATGGAAACATTTGACAAACCCGTACAAGAGGAAAAATGACATAAATAGTATCCAAACTTTGGCCCAATGTGCAATTTGATCCCTGAACTTTTAATTTGTTCAATATAGTCTATGAACTTTAACCTAACGTGCAATGTGCTCCTTAAACTTTTAATTTGTTCAATATCATCCTTGAACTTTTGGTACTTGTTCAATTTAGTCCCCGAACTATATCAAAATGTTCACTGTAGTCATTTTCATTAATTCAAGTTTAGGGACTATATTGAATATTTTCATATAATTCAGGGACTGAATTGAAGATGTACTAAAAGTTCAGGAATGATATTAAATAAATTAAAAGTATAGAGACCACATTGAACATTAACCTAAAGTTCAAGGACTATATTGAATAAATTAAAAGTTTATGGATTAAATTGCACATTGGGCCAAAATTCAGAGACTATTTGTGTTATTATTCCCGTACAAGACGTCTAACCAGTCAAAAGACTCGTCCGGTTCTGATCGGTCTTTGTTTCTTCTAAAATAAGAAGAAAACGAGCAAATAGAGTAAGCAATCGGTTGCTTTCCAATTTCTACCTCCATTTTGGTCTTTTCTAAAAAGAATCACTATTATTTTTCACAAGCTCCATATGTAAATCAAAGCATGACACTATTTCCATAAGGTTAATACTATAAAAACCTCAAACTAATGCATCTGTGATAAATTTATCCAAAATTATTTTTTTAACTACAAAAAACCCCAAATTAGTACATTTGTGACAAATCTACCTTATGCTAGTTTCCATTAAATTGAATTAATACTATAACAAATTACGAACTGGTACACCCGTAATAAATGGAGGGTAAAACATAAATCCAGTACAATTGTCAACTATCGTGTGTCATATAACAAAGCAAATTGACAATAAAATTTAACGAAATTAAAATAAGAGTAAATTTGTTACATGTATATTAATTTGGAGTTTTTGGTGATAAAAAAATTAGTTGGGGATAAGTTTATCATAAATATATCATTTTTGAATTTTTTGTGATATTAACCCCTCCCCGTAATGACCTGATCTATTTGAGTAGTGACCATTTGAGAGAGTCTAGAATCATGCATCACTCAATAAGTCATCTTCCAACCGGCGTGGGACTCTCCAATGTCTCAATTTCGGTATTCAATATACAAACCACAAAACTGCTTTTGGACTTGTACGTGAATGACGCATGTCAAGCCTTGAATTGGCTTTCTCCGAACGAAAGGAACGGCGACTTTGTCTCATCCTAGATTATTCCCAAAATTATGTAGTTACTTTTTCATGGGAATCGACTTGTAACATAGAGACAAAAGTTATACGGTTCGGCTAGGGAATAATATATTACATCATATTCTTTAAAAGTACATAAAAGATACCGGCATTACCATAATAGATTTGAAATGGGTTGTCCGTATTGGTACCGAATCTATTCCCAAGTTCCCATCTTCCCATTTTTTTTTAACCATTTTTCAGGTAAAGTCTCCCAATTATATTTGAAAATGAATTTGTTATCCATAAAGACAAAGAAAGCTTTCTCTTCCTCCTCCCTTTGAAAATGAAGAAATCGCTGGTTAGGTTAGTCCAACAGAAAAAGACATGAGACGTTTTGGCCATTGTTTGAGAGTTGCCAAACTTGGACCGACTTAAATAAAGGCAGGCTTCCTATAGAGACCGTCACTGCACATTTTTTTTTTTTATATATTTCTTTCCATTGTCCGCTGCATGCTATCGGTACCGTCAGAACAACACTCAAAAAATCGTCGGCTCACTCGAGGCGCGTGAGCCTTACTCGCAGTAATCCAGGGCGGCGCGTGAGAGCACGTGTGGTGGTGGATGGTGGCCAAAATTTTAAATCTGGCTTTTTTGAGGGCAATAAGTCCGGTGGCAGTGTCGATCTCTATAGAAATAAGTAATGGAAAGAGTCGGAACAGCAGACAAGATCGGCGGGTTCGGTAGAAACCGGACACCGACGTAGCTGTTGTAGCGCTGCTACGACTACCATCCTTATAAGGACTCAATGGCCGCTTCCTCATACGATAAAGACTGGTTTCCCCTGTCGAACTTAAGAATCTTACTGGCATCAACGAAATTGGTCAACAAAGGCCTACTTTATGTATGTTTTCCTATGTGCGACGCATGACTACTCTATCCGGTGACTTATCAAACATAAAATGGAGAACCATGTTAGGTCTACTTGAATGCATCATTTGTAGCAGGAGAAGAACGAATTTAATGGTGGAGTTCGGTCGTTTTTTTATCTACCTATTCTTATCGAACTTTTTTTTTTTGGAAAGAAAGTTAGCTTATTGGCATTCTCTTCTCTTTTCTAGATTCATTCCCTACTAATGGAATTTCACCTAGGTACCAAGAAGGTAAGCGACGTCGTAGCCAGGTGTCGTACAAACCAAAGTAATCCAGAATAAGCGGCTTCGCCGCTTGATGTTGTCCTTGATAACTAAGGGAGATCAGTCCATTGATGGGCAAAAAGCCTTTTCCGAGTAGCAATTTTCTTTTTAAAGAATTACAGTTCCTGAAAAGTATAATGTAGGAAGCTGCTAAAACTAGTCATGATCACGATTCGAAACCGGCGGTTCCAGTTCGTGGCCAAGTATGAACCGGAACCGGCCGGTTCAGGGCCGGTTCCGGTTTCGGTTCAGGTTCGGAATCGGTAAGTTCGGAACCGGCGTCTAGCGAGGCCGGCCTCGCCAGTTGCAGGCGAGGTCGAGCCTCGCCGGCGTCGGGCGAGGCCGGCCTCGCCTGAGGCCAGCGAGGTCGAGCCCTCACCCGATCTGGCGAGGCCGGCCTCGCCTAGCCCAGGTGATGTCGGCCCTCGCCCGACGCTAGCGAGATCGGCAGGGGTTTTTTTTTTTTTTTTTTAAATTTGCCCGTTGCCAGGGCAGCCTGGCAACAGGCCGCAGTTGCGCAGCAGCACTGCAGCAGGGCCTGCAGACGTGCAGGCCCTGCTACAGGTTTTTTTATTTCTTTATTTATTTTTTTAATATTGGAACCGAGCCTGGAACCTGTGATTCCGGTCTGGTTCCAAAATTTCTGGAACTGGAACCGGGCCCGTAGGGCACGAGCTAGTTCCGGTTCCAAACCGCGGGCCCGGTCAATGGGCTGGGCCCGGGTTTGACCGGTCCGATTCCGGGCCGAAACCGGCCCGTGGCCATAACTAGCTAAAACAATTCACACAATTCTTGTATAGAAACAATAGCAGAAGCAGTACGGCTTTCAGAGGATTGTCCTCTCTTCGATTACTTGTTGGAGTTCCCTTGTCCCCCATCCTCTTTTCTTTCCTCGGTTAACAACCGCTTCTTTCTTTTGATTTTGATATCTTTTTCTGCATCTTTCTCGACTTCCGCCCAACCATTACATTGTGTGTCATTTTTGGGTATAAGCCTCAAAAGTAGCTCGGAAACAATTCTCATTTTTTGATGTAGGTTATTTATGGGATCTTTCATGAGTAATAAGTTATATTCTTTCAATTCTTTCTCATCCCTAGGTAGGTCAGTGGCTGAGAGATTCTATTTTGAAGAAATAACTGTTACATTTCGAATTTCGATAAATTTTTGGGATTTATAAAACACGTATTTCGTCGATGCGCTTATAATTAAATCTCACCCAAAACTAATCATTCTCGGGTTATTTTTAAATTTGAGATTTGGTTAAAATCGTACTCGATCGAATTTGACCGTTATTTAGAGCTCGAACTTTGGTGTCGAATTTGTCAGAGTTTCGTGACGAATTTAATTGGACGGTGTCGATATTATTGTGGTCAGCGTTGATATTGCTCGGAATTGGTGAAAAGTGAAATTTGGACCCGGTGCGGATTTTGACTAGTAGATTTCCTCTTAATGTATTTTAGTTAGTGTTTTTGGCTTTTTCCTAATTTATGAATTGGGATTTTTCATGGACCATTGGATCGACTTCGAGTTTGAACGTGGACTGTTGGATCGCACTCAATGGAGTTGACTCTCTCTCTCTCTCTCTCTCTCTTCTCTCTCCACCAGTCACGTCCCCCATGTGCACGTCCCCTCCCCTCTACCCATGCAGACCTGTCCCATCTCTCTCTCTCTTCTCCTTTTTCCTCCTCCTCCTTCTTCTTCTTTCTTTTTCTTTTTTCTTCCTTCTTGGCCGCTGCCCCTGCTCCCCTTCCGCATGCCGCCGTTCATCCTAGCTGTTGCTTGCCGTTCGTCTGCCTTGTGCCGCCCGTCGCTGCGCGTTTCGCCCCCTAACCACCGCTTGTTGTCACCGCTAGCTCACCCAGCCGTAGCTTGCCAGGTTGCTCAGCAGCTTGTGGCCGCGAGTCTCGCCACCCAGCTCGCTGCCCGGCTGCTTGTTCGCTCGTCGCTGCCACCGTCACTCACGAGTCCCGCCGCCCAACTCACTGTCGCCTCGCCCGCGACCGCCACACACCGCCGTTCCGACTGCCGTTGCCCTCACATGCTCATCGCCACCACCTCAGCTTTTCCTCTCGAGTTGTCGTCGCCCCTGCTGCTCTGGCGACAACGCGGCTTCCCCTGTTCTGGCCAAGTCCTCCGCCGCCCCAGCTTGCTAGCCGTATGCTCGGCCAGTTCGTTGTCGCAATTGGCCACTACTAGGTGATTGCCCATCCGCTTGGCCGTTGCCTGGGGCTGTGGCCGAGCCATCCCAATCGTGCCTGTGTAGTACCCAGTTGCTCGCCCATGCACATGGCCGCTCGCCTGGTCATGGCCAAGAGCCTCGGGCTGTGAACGAGGGTTGCACCAAGCCTAGCCGGCCACCTTTCCTGTTGCGCTCATGACGCGTCGAGCCTGCTACTATTCCACTAGGCCATTTGGCCCCCTTGCCGATTTTTCTTGTGCTAAAACCTAGGTAAGTGACACTCTAAACCCTATTTAGTACTTTGGGTGACTTGTTTAGGGGTGTTTAGCGTTGGTTTAGTGACTAAGTTAGGTAGGGATTAATAAATTGAATGTGATTGGTTTATGGATTATTGTGGTGGTGATTTGGTTGCTAAATTAGTGATCGATCGAGATGGGTTCAATGATTGAGTTGTAGTAGCGTTTGTGGGTGACATTGGTGTTTGAATATGGCCAACTTGAAGATCGGATTGGTGGGCTAATGTGGTGAGCATGACTTGAATTTGAATAGTATGACGTGATAGATTGGTATTGGTGAATTGTATTGTGGCGTATGTGCATAAGAAATGTTCTGAGGCGTGATTACGTGGGACTGAGTCCGGATTGATTGGAGGGCTACCAACTTGAGGCGTGGTTATACGGGTGTGGTTAGAAAGGTAAGAAATATCCTGAAGCATGGTTACGCAAGTCGAGAAAAATATCCTAAGTTGTGATTATGTGGGACTGAGTCTGGATTGATCGGAGGGTTGTCAACTTGAGGCATGGTTATACGGGTGTGGCTAAGGCAAGAAATGACTTGAGGCGTGATTACGCAGATTGAGAGAAATGTCTTGAGACGTGGCTATGAAAACTGGGCCCAGATTGATCGGAGGATTGGACTTGAGGTGTGTTGATGCAGGTCGTGGTTAGTTGGTTGGACATGCATGTAAAATGCGTTTGGTTGAATTTGGTGAATGTACGTGGTTATGATACTTTGAGTGTTTATTTTATGTCATCGAGCTATTGTTGCATTATTTGTGATTTGATTAATGTGCGGAGTTAGCATGAGTTTTGAGGCGAGGTAAGTGTGCATGAGAATTCTATCATGTCAATTGCTAGATTGCATGTTGGGACTCGTCTGGGTATGTATTGGTTTAGGTGGGGTTTGGGTTGTCTTTTTATTGAGATTTATTCTCACTGCTGAATTGCAAACCATTTCAAATTCTCGACCTTGACCTCAACCTTAATCATGCCGCCACCTCGACGTTTTGGGGTCCCTATACATACGATGCATGAAGAGACCGAGTATCCTGTAGGTCCACATCAAACTTATATTAGACACCTCACTACGGTCTGGGTAGACGTAGGCCTAGACGACTTGCAGCGTCACACTTACTTGGCTTGATTTTATCGTAACGGGTTGAAGTTAACTGGCCTAATCTGGGGTTTTGAGAGACATCAGCACGGTAACAAGGATGCCGTGGATTAGGAGCCCGAGGACGTGTATGCTCTTGATGGTGAGATTCTGGACTTCGAATATCCCCCGGAGAACCCTGATCCTGAACCCGAGCCTGTACCAGAACCTGTAGTGCCTGCGGGTCTCAAGCTCGAAGAGAAATTTGAGGAGTCCGAACCTGAAGAGGAGCCCGAGCCTGTGCTAGAGCATATGGAGTCTGAGCCTGAAAAGGAGTCAGGTAACGAGGAAGAGCCGATCGAGATCAACCCTGACACAAAGTCAGAGTCTTTAGGATCTGATTCAGATTGGACACTGTAGGATTGTTTAGGTGCTAGGTTTAAAAGTTTTTTTGGTAGAGCCCCCTTTTGTGCAGCTAGTCTATCCTACAACCCGTCCCTTTTTGATGATAATGGTGGATGTTAACCCTAGGAGCCTAATATATGATTGTCCGGCCGAATGTTATAAGTGATTGTTTTCATTGTTATGAAATTATTGTTTTATGCTATTACTATTCCTTCGTCATTGTCTATTGTCTGGGTTGTTGTATTTCGCTTTCGCTTGTGTATACATGTGGGTGTCTCGTTTGGATCGGCGATGCGTCCTGGGACGTCGTGTTTGATACAACCATCGTAGAGGTGTTGCGAGCCCATTAGGGTTCGGGGTGGGACATCCCTGTTGATTTGGTATCAGAGCAAGGTCAGTTTGATCCAAAATTGTCGAAGCCTGGAATCATAAAGAGAAATGACTTTGGGGTAGACAGTTAGGGAGACTCATGTGCCATGCATACCCCAGATTATGTAATTGTGGTTACTGAGTGATCTTAAGCAATAATGTGTGAAGTGTATATGCGTCGGGACTTAAGGTAAGTGCACAAATCATGTTGGCTGCGATTGAGTGCTGTTTATGATTGACTGCCTATTTAGTGAATTGTTGTTGTGATTCACTGCCTAGGGCTTTAGACTGGTATAGTTGGTCTAGGTCTCTAATTCCTGAGTAGAATTATAGCAGGTAGACGAGTGTGAGAACCCAGTGAAAATGAGTAGCCGAGTTTGAGGTCGAGGTCGAGGTCGAGGTCGAGGTCGAGGCAGAGGTCAAGGTCATATGGCCTTGCAAGCTAGAGTTGTAGAGGATCTTCAGGTGAATGGAATTTCAAGGGCACTACAAGAAGTAGGGATTTTAATGGGTAGATAGACTGAAAAGCAGAATGTTACTATCGCTGCTACTGTTGAAGCCTTCGCCAATAGAGCCAATGAAAATAATGGAAACAATGGGAACAACAGGAATGGTGGGCACCCCGCTCAGGGCCAAGTAAATGTAAATAGGCTGATGTCTAAGCTGGTTGAACAGTTTTTGAAGTTGAAGCCTTCAAGGTTTGATGGTAGAGGTGATACTGAGGCTGTATCTCGATGGGTGGAAGAGCTAGAAAAAACTTTCGAAGTGCTGGGATGCACTGACGAGGAAAAAACAACCCTAGTAGTATACCAGCTTCAAGGAAATGCGAGCGATTGGTGAAGAGCCACAATAGGCCAAGTGTTCTCTACTGGTACTGCTCCGACTTGGACTATTTTTATTGAGACTTTTAATGGCAAGTATTTCTCGGAAAGTGCCCGAAAGCAGAAGTTGGCAGAATTCATGAGACTTCGCCAGGGTCAGATGTCGATAGACTAATATGAGGCTAAGTTTGCAAGGCTATCCAAGTTTGCTTAAAGAATGGTAGAGAACCTAGTGGACAAAGTCAAGAGGTTCCAAGATGGATTGAAGCTGGACCTCTGCAGTTAGATGATCTCACTGAACCTGAGGGGCTATCATGAGATTTATGATCGGGCTTAGGCAATCAAGCGTGATTTGATGGATCAGGTTGCCGCCTCTAGATTGTGGCAGGCCCCGGCTTGGGACAATCGTCGTTTTGGGAAGAGACCCATGACAGGAAATAATCATTTTGTCCCTCATGTTTAGAGAAATATCAGGAAGCTGAATCGCTTTCAGAACGCCCCGTGTCGGTTATGTGGAAGGAAACATGGGAATGGACCTTGCCTAAATAGGGGTGGAACGTGTTTTAAATGTGGCGGAATGGGCCATCAGATGAGGGACTGTCCCCAATAACGGGTAGGCTAGGTTGCCCGCACTACTACTATCGCCACCTTAGAATGGCAATTAGTTTGGAGCTATCCAGCCGGCCAATCAGAATGGGCCGCTGACCCAAGATTGAGTATATGCAATGGCGAGGAGGGAAGCTGAGGATGCACATGACATGGTCATAAGTACGGTCTCTCTTTGTGATCATGCTGCATATGCTTTATTTGATTCGAGAGCGTCACATTCGTTAATATCTGAGTAGTTCGTTAAATTGTTTGGAATTGAGTCGAAACCACTTGAAGTTATGCTGTGTGTGACTACTCCGTTGAATGATAAAGTGCTGATTGTGTTTGGATGTTTTGATTGTAAGATAGTGATTGGTGATAGGGAAGAAATGATAGATTTGATAGTTTTAGCTATGTCTAACTTTGATGTGATTGTTGGTATGGACTGGTTAGTTAAACAAAAAGCTGTAATGGAATGTAGTAACAGGGTGAACCAATTTAATTTGATTGAATATCCTAGATTTGAGTTTGTGAGAAACCGAGGAGGAACCTCGATCTCTTGAATCTCGTCACTTGAGGTGACTAAGCAGTTCGATGAAGGGTGCCAAGGATTTCTGGTTGCTATAGTTGATTTGACAGCTAGAGAGTCGAGGCTAGAAGATATAACCGTGGTGCGCAATTTCCTTGATATCTTTCTTCAGGAATTGCCGGGATTGTCACCTGATAAAGAAATAGAGTTTGTGGTTGAGTTGGCCTCCGATACGAAACCGATCTCTAAAGCGCCTTATAAGATGTTGTTGTCAGAATTAAAGGAATTGAAAGTTTAAATGCAAGAGTTACTGGATAATGGCTATATTTGCCCGAGTGCTTCTCCATGGGGAGCGCCAGTGTTATTCGTGAGAAAGAAGGATGGGTCTTTGAGGTTGCACATTGACTATAGACAGTTAAATGAGGTGACCATTAAGAATAAGTACCTACTACCAAGGATAGATGACTTGTTTGATCAGTTGCAAGAAGCATCGATATTTTCTGAGATCGACTTAAGGACGAATTACCGCTAACTGAGGATTAAGAAGGAGGACATGCCGAAGACGGCATTCAGGATGAGATATGGGTACTATGAGTTTATGGTGATGCCGTTTGGGATGACTAATGCTCTTGCAGCCTTCATGGATTTGATAAATCGAGTGTTCAAGGAATTCCTGAATTAGTTTGTAATCGTGTTCATATACGATATCTTGGTATACTCACAGAGTTCCGCTGAGTACGAGTTATATTTGGAAAAGGTTTTACGGACTTTAAGGGAACATGCACTTTATGCAAAGTTCAGTAAGTGCGAATTCTGGCTTCATTGTGTAGCGTTTTTAGGATATGTGATATTCGGGAAAGGAATTGCAGTAGATTTGACAAAGATCGAAGCCGTTACGAATTGGCCGAGGCTGGCAACAGTAACCGAGGTTCGGAGCTTTTTGGGTCTAACTGGTTATTACAGACTCTTCGTAGAAAGGTTTTTAGCATTAACGACACCGTTGACGCGGTTACTAAAGAAGGAAACGAAATTTGAATGGATGGATAAGTGTGAAAGGAGTTTCTAAGAGTTAAAGCAGAGATTGATGACCGCGCCAGCGTTGACAATCCCGTCAGATCCGAGAGGATATGAGATCTATAGTGACGCATCGCTAAGGAGATTGAGATGCGTGCTAATGCAACATGGAAGAGTAGTGGCATATGCATTGCGATAATTGAGACTGCATGAGCTGAATTATCTGACTCACAACTTGGAATTGGCTACGATTATCTTCACTCTTAAGATTTGAAGACACTATTTGTGTGGGGAGAAATTTTAGATTTATACGGACCATCAAAGTTTAAGGTACTTATTCTCCCAAAAGGAATTTAACATGAGACAACGTCGTTGGATGGAACTCCTTAAGGACTATGATTGCAATATTCTGTATCACTTCGAAAAAGCTAATAAAGTAGCGGATGCATTGAGCCAAAAATTGAGTATCGCGCATATGATGATCAAGGAATAGACTCTGTTGGAGGGAGTTCGGGATTCGGAGTTTAAGTTTGAAGTGAGT
>CM044891.1:19671637-19733230 GCA_024500025.1 Syzygium aromaticum
ACAAAGATTGAAGCCGTGACGAATTGGCCAAGGCTGGCAACAGTAATCGAGGTTCGAAGCTTCTTGGGTCTAGCTGGTGTTGACACCTAAATTTTGACTAACAATTCAGTGATTAATCTCACAGAAAAATTAGGGGTCGATCCCGACACTTAGCAAAAATAATAATTAAACTGCATATAGATTTTAAGAGCATTTATCATATAGTTTAATTACATTAATTGCATATTTTTTTGAACCGGTGGCAAATGGACTTAAATGAATAGTTCTGCGCTTAATTTGATTAATTGAACTAAGCCTGCGGACCAAAAGCTCATGCTATGGCTGAAAGTTTGTTGGCCCTAGAGATTTTTTTCTCCACGGTATGATCAGATAAATGAAGAAGGAAAGATTTGGGCACAAGATAACAATGTTCACGTGGAAAATGGCATAATATATTGAGACATCTTCCTGGAAATCCAACTTCCTTAAAGAAATACACGTGAAAGAATGGACAAAACTGGAATTTAGACAAGAAAGGAAAGTGGGCGTATAAAAAATAGACATTTCCCCTTACGAAGAATCTGGTCAATAAAGAAAAGAGGAAAGAAATTTTGTTCTTTCCTTGATGGGTTATTCACCTTTGCGGATAAAGGGGGGGTCTTCGTTCATAAGGGGGGAGAAAAAATTTTAAAAAAAAACCAGAGAGAAAAAAAGCATGGGAGGGATCTTTGTTCGCAAGAGAGAGGCCACAATTCAGAGAGAGGGAGAGATGACCACGTTCTCACACTCCAAAATCGCAGAGCTCTCGCTGCTCCATCCAAACAGCGTATAGCAATCACCAGCAAGCTCTTTGGCCCGACTCCTTGTATCGATCTAGGTGAGTCCACAGTAGTTTTTCTAGCATGCCTAGTTAACTTTCGACGTCCACCTGCACCGCGGCTACACTTGGTGTTCCTGCCGTGTCTCCTTCAAGCTTTGCCTCTGCTGCTGCGTTTTATCCATTGCCGTGCCTATAGGCATCCAACGTGCTGTTACACCATCATCGACGCATTGTCCAGCTGGGTTCACTGAGTCTCCGACGAGTACAACGACGTGCCCAACATCTTTTTGCAAATCCTCCCACTACCTGTAATCTTCACGGCCACGTATTCAAGAAAGGAAGAGAGTATAAAAGGAGAAGTCTTTGAAGTGGGCATTTCTGTTTGCCCTTGGAGGATTATCTTTCACGTTCACAATGGCACCTCACCTTCATCACTTCATGTTTTTACCATTATCTTTTATTCTTTAGAGAGTTACAGGTCGCGACCGCTTCAAGGGAAAAAGTCACATAGAAAGTGAGCCACACAAAAAGTCATAAAAAGATGGACTGATTCTGTTCTATCGTTGTGACCATCACTCTAGATTCCTGTGGCCGTCGCATGTGTTAAGCAAGTTCGACGTTCACCGACTCGTGTCTCGTTCGAGAAGACTTATCATAGTTGCTTTGGTCTTGCCGTGAAGTCTGACAGGCCATTGCGCCCGCCGTAGGCCACCCTGTCGACATCCCACGGTGAGCCTCCATCTCTGCCGTCCATTATCGCCGGCCCATCGTTGTCGGTCACCCATCGTTGGTTGTCGTTCCGATCCCTGATCCTGATCCGTGAGTTCAAATTTGGAAAGATATTCGCAAATTAGGTAACGATCTTATCTGATATCATTTTGAATATTTCATTACATGATTTGGGTGATATTGTTGTCTGCAAATATTTAAAAATCATCCAAAGTTAGGAAACTTTCCTAACTTAATAACGTGTCAGGACGATTATCCGATCTCAACCGTGAGATACGATACTCGGTGGCACAGAAAATCTCTATTCTATCCATAACTATTTGGATACGATAATAGATTTTATTTTGTTCCCAAATTCAAACGAATTGCCTTCCATTAATATTCATAACCACATGGATATAATCGTCGGTTTATATCGTTTCCTTAATTCAAAGATAGTAAAACAAATCTTGTGGATTGTGTGGACTGGTTTTGATCGTGGTTGTTATCTTTATTTGATTGCTTTCCTTTTTTTTTTTTAAATAAAGAAAATCCAAAAATATGTTAGTTAGGATTTAAATTAGGAGTTTTGCATGTTTAGGAAATCTTAAATGTATCTAGAAGATAGGATAATTATTTAATTTAAATTGGGACCAAAGATAATTTATTTCCTAGTTTAAATTAGGTATTATTCTAATCCTAATAGATTATTTAGGCTAGTTTTAGATTCCGAATTTCCATGAAAATCCCAAAAAAAGAATAAGTTACTTTAGGGTAGATTAGAATAGACTGCATTCTTAATTTGAGTAATTTTTAATTTCGAATTTTAATAAAAAAATACCAAAAAAAAAAAAAGAACTTGTTAGATTGCATGTTATTTTAGGCATTTTTTTTTTTTCCGAATTTCATTTAAAAAAATACCAAAAATAAATCATTTGTTCGTCATTAGAATTAGGTCACGTCGTCGCATGACATATAGTTCGTATGCTAGGTTGCATTAATCGTATGTCATTTTTGCACGGCATTGCATATAGGTTAGTTTGCATTTTAATAAAGTGCAAACCCTAATGAACACATTGAGTGCCTTACTTTGTTAATTAGAAATCATATTATGATTGTTTGTGTGATTTTCTACTAACAATGCAGATGCTTGCTTGGCTTTGAGGTATGTTATCATGCTATTTATTTACTGCTTTCTTGGGTGTTAAATTGGTGGTTTGCGCACCTGCTTGAACACCTCACATGCTAGTGATTAGGTAATAAAATAGATCTAGACTGCATGCATAAATATTTTTTTTGAAAAGAAAAGGTACCGAAATGGCGTTAGACTAGATTTAGCATAATCAAGTCCCCGAGCTTAGAATCTCTGGTTTGTAGGAATAAAACATATCTCCTTATGTTTTATTTAGGTTTCTAATCGACCTACCACAAATAGATTAGTGGTGACTCCAAGAATGAAAACTTTTGCATGTTAAGAACTTAAATCCTAAGTTGCGAATTGGTAGGGCTTGGGAGAGCACGAGTTAAGCTTAGTTTTAATAATCCATTAGCCTGATAAAATTTTAGGTTGCGACAGATTGGTGACTCCGTTAGGGACTTGAGTTAAAACTCTTAGTAGACTTAGGCCAGTTTTTCTTTTCAAAAAAAAATATTTTTACTTGGCAGTGAGGATCGCAAGTACGTCTCTGACGTTTAAGGTGTTAAATGTTTTTGCAGAATGGGAGTTATAAGGGATGGAGTGATTGTTAACTTTTGTTTTGCAGGGATGTGTTTGGATGTATGATTTATTTTATGCATGAAGCGCTGTATGATATAACCTGTTGTGCATGCCTTGCATTTACACTATACCACACACACTACCCGCTGCCGGACCTGGGCGGCACAGGTTTAGGATGGTACTGAAATAGTGGATACCTCGACCACATCCATGTGGTACGAGTCACCCTCCTGGGTCCCGAAAGTTCTTTCATGGTGTCATTGAGTTTCCACCATGGTTGCACCCTTTGCAACCCAGGTCAACTTCTTGACTAAGCCAGAGTTAGGGGAACCCCGACCTAACCACAACCATGACTGGTTTAGCCTGGTAATCCTCGCGTCTCCACTTTGCAAGCCAAAGTCTAGATAGAAATCGAACCTCACATTTCATGTGTATGTCTATGTGATTGCCATGATCCTACTTGGTGAAGTAAGTTTTTTGAACTTTTATCTCATAATTTATGTTTCGTATTTTCTCTGGTCGGTCCATGACATTAGGTCAGTCGTGAGTCTTGGTCTATATACTATGGGAGGAGCAGATATCCGGATTCTTGATACTCCTAAGGACGAGCTCCGTGCCTGGTGGAATCTACTCAGTCCGACCAATCGAAAGCTAGTTGAGGGCCACATCAGGTGGCTACTCCCCTTATTGGAAATCAAAGTCTGTACCGGCCTCCTTCGAGCATTAGTACACTTTTGGTGTCCCGAGATGTCTACCTTTATATTTGGTAAGCATGAGCTCACCCCGAATTTGGAAGAATATAGCGTGATCATTGGAAAACCGTTAGGGTCGGAATTAGTTACACTACCTCTGGGAATTGATTCCACCTTAATGTTCTCTGAATTTTTGGGTGTCGGAAAAGATGAATTGGGAAAAATTTTGAAAGCAAATCGTGGGACATGTCTTTTTTCATTCTTGAGTCAATGTTTTGATAAAGCCACATCTTTTCAAAAAGGCAAAATCTTTTTGCTAGCATTTTTCAGGTTTGTGATTTTTCCTCACTGTAAGAATGCATGTAATCCGTCAATTGCATGGTTGGTCCAACAAGTCCATCTTGAAAATAATTTTGTCAACACCATTTTAGCCGAGACTTTTATTTCCCTCACTAAATTTAAGCAACATGTTGACAAAACATTTCATGCACTTCTTGAACTTTTGCAAATTTGGTTTTTGTCTCACATAAAAGGATGTGGCGATTTACTCACGATATCCAAGCTTAGTGATTCTAGCCATCCCGTTTTGAAATATTAAGAAAAACAAGAGAACGCACCTGACTATCATTACTCCGAATGGATCATTTTCATGAAAAATGCTAGACCTCAAGGTTTCCAATGGCATGCTAACTAGTTCAAAATCGAGGAAGCTTGGCTTACGTGCTATGGTATTGGGCCGGTTCCACTATTGGGCTTCACTGGTGCAATCGAATACTACCCTACCAGAGTATCCAGTCAGTACCAGATTTTCTAAGGACTCCCTTTAGTGTTACAACCAGAGCTCCTCCAAGTTGACTTCATCAATGACGATGAAGACCACGTAGGGACCGTAGCTCAGCTCAAGAAGATGTGGAAGAAGTGTCGCCTTTTAAAGATAGCTCGGCCCAAAAAAGAGCTTAAGGGGGAGCAGAAGTCTTATTTCACGACGACAAAGTATATTCAACAGCACAAAGTCCCACAGGAGTTACTCCCGAAGATACCCAAGGTGCCTCTCAAGCCTGCCACTCGCTCAGAGAACAACCGTCTCAAAAAGAAGGCCGAAGAAGCTCAAGAAAAAGCATCCAAGATAGCTCGAGCTTATAAGCAGTTGAAGAAGGAAGTCGCCTCCCATATGTCTACAGATCAAGCCAAATAGAAAAGCTTGAATCTATGTTTTCATTTCAGTTTTAATCTTTAGACTTGTTTAGGAATCGAGTCATTTGTTTTTGCAGTTTTTGTTTAAGTGATTTCAAGTTATAGTCGTTGTAAAATTTTTTTTGTCAATTCAATAAAGAGGTCATTTCTATTCAAAGCGGTTAGACCAATGTCATGGATCGGCATGTGATTCTTCTTGACACTTATGTATGCCTGTTTTATCCATGAAATCAGGTAATTACGGACTGATCACGATCGCCTATTCGTACGCGGTCAAGAACTAGAATGGCCGATCAAATTGACTTACGGGATCGTGTCGTTGGCATTGAGGACCAAATGAAGCAAGTACTCGTCGTAATGCAACAGATGTCCACTGAGATCAAAGCCCTTCGACTGACTCCCATTCCTGTATCCCCTGAGGCATCAACCCTAAAGCATAAAGGTGAAAAAAAAAATGTCGATAGTGAAGAAGATAACGATCTTCCCGATTTAGTAGATGATCCCGTCCAGATTATCGTCAACAAGGACAAACTTGATGAACGGGTCAACAAACTTGAAGAGAGAGTGAAGTAGTTGGAGGGTTCACAGGATTCACCTTCGATTGACCTGTCTTTGTACACACAGATCAAAATCCCGAAGAAGTTCAAGATGCCAGATTTTGACAAGTACAATGGCACCTCCTGCCCAAAAGCCCACCTGCAGCTATGTCACGTACAAATGACCTCGTATGTTGATAATGAACTCCTAATGATCCATGCATTTCAAGCAAGTCCGACAGGTCCTGCCTTGAACTGGTATCTCATGAAGAAGATAAATGGCCTCAAAACCTGGAAGGAAGTGAGTGAAGCATTCCTAAAGCAATATAGGTTCATAACGGACATCATTCCCGCTCGCGAAGACCTCGAGCGTGCTCAGATGAAAAAGATTGAGTCGTTCAAGGATTATGCTATTAGATGGAGAAATATAGCTGCTCAAGTTATCCCAGAATCCATAGACAGTGAATTGAAGAGGATTTTCATTAAAACTCTTCCGTTCGAGTATTGTAATCGGATGGTAGCCATTCCGGCTGATAACTTCAATCAACTCATCCCCATAGGTGAACAGATTGAGATAGGGCTGAAGGATGGGTGGTTTGTGAAGCCGTCTTCTTCGACCAAAAGATTTAGCACAAGAAAGGAGAAAGAGCCGGCAGCTGAAGTCAATGTGACGTATACCCAGCCAAGTTGGAAGAATGTTAATGTCGCTCCAGTGATTCAAGTAGCAAAAACTCAACAACATAGCACAAGTCGTCAACCTTCTTAGAGGAGGAACAATAAGAGGCAATTCATTCCTCTCCCCGGGTCGTTATCTCAAGTACTGGCGGTTTTCAGAAAGAAAGGTTTGCTTACCACTAAGCCAAAGCGGCCCAACCCAGAGCAGTTCTATAACTACGATCCATCCAAGAAATGTGATTATCATATGGGTGAAGTAGGGCATTCAACTGACGACTGTATCACTCTCAAGCATCGGATTTAGAACTTGCTCGACACAAATGCATTTTCCTTCCAACCCGCTAAGCTAAATGTTCAAAGCAACCCGCTCCCTGATCATGCGGGTAATGTGAGTGCCATATTTAGTTTCGATGTTGGTCGAATCAAGAATGTCAAGGTATACACCACCAATGTCTACGGTGAGTTGGTGAAAACCGGTTATTACCTGAGTAATGAGGTCCTTCCCCTGGCTATCATAAGAGAAAGAATCTCAAGAATGGTAGAAGTTGGGATGATCGTTTATGCTGATCACACTGGCATCATTTCCACTATCTCCGAAGTGATTATTAATTGGGACGAGGAGTTTGCTACATTGAACATCGGGAAGGACAAGCTTGATCATTTGCTTGAAGACATGCCTCCGCTTGAAGACGCGACCGATGATGAAGAGATTGTAGTAAGCACGCCTACAGCTGATGAAGGGATAGTAATCGAGATACCTCAACCGTACGAGTACTGTGATAATAAAGCAATCCCTTGGTCCTACAGTCTCGATGTCGACTTAGTTACCAGATTTGGACGTATTTATGGCCAAGCTAATGCCCAACCAACAAAACCTGTTACTGATGAAGAAGCCAAGGAGTTTCTGGCCGTGATCAAGGCTAGTGAATACAACATAGTTGAACAATTGCACAAGATGCCTATGCAAATCTCTCTGCTTGAACTCCTCCAAA
This sequence comes from Syzygium aromaticum, assembly GCA_024500025.1. Classification (NCBI taxonomy): domain Eukaryota; kingdom Viridiplantae; phylum Streptophyta; class Magnoliopsida; order Myrtales; family Myrtaceae; genus Syzygium; species Syzygium aromaticum. The sequence continues at coordinate 19,678,951 of CM044891.1, forward strand.
CGTCTGCCAAACATCAAAAGGCCCTGATGAAGGTGTTAAATGAAGTCCATATGCCCGAGACGATCGATCATGACAAATTGGAAGAATTTGTGGGTTCTATACTCCTCAAAGACCTTATAGCCTTTTCGGATGAAGAATTCCCTTTAAAAGGGAGAGGACATACCAAAGCACTTTACATTTCTGTCAAATATAAGGCCTTGCATGTAGCCCGGGTACTCATTAACAATGGATCAGCCTTGAACATCTGTCCTCTGGCAACTTTACACTGCCTTAAGATAGATCCTTCTAGGATAAATTCTACAAAGACCCCCGTGCAAACCTTTGACAGAACGAAGAAAGAAGTGATGGGAGAAATCTACCTTGACATACAAATAGGACCAACAATGTTCAATATCTTATTTCAAGTTATGGATATTCCCACTGCATTCAATTTTTTGGGTCATCCATGGATTCATACTGCCGGAGTTGTGCCATCTAGTCTACATCAGAAGGTGAAGTTCGTTGTGGAGAGAAAGTTAGTCACAGTCCATGGTGAAGAAGAACCACACAACGGCTATCCCCTATATTGAGTCGGATTGCAAAATAGAATCGAGTTATCAGTTACTCGAGCTCATATTGACCATACATGCGTCTAGAGGATCATCGCCACACGTTCCTGAAGTGTTAAATGCTGCAGTCATGGTTGGAAGAGTAATGGTGTCCTATGGCTTTACTCCGGGTGAAGGTCTTGGTAGGAATGGTCAAGGTATCCGCCAACCGGTAGAGGTTTATCGGAGGCTCCACACTACTGGGTTGGGGTACCATGGATCAACCATGCCAAATAATGGGGGACGTGGACGTGGACGTGGTCGTGGTCGAAGTCGAGGTTGAGGAGATTGGCAGAATAGACAGCGATCTGAAGAAGAGCCGAATGATGAAGAAAGAGGGTGTGGAATTACCCAAAATAACTGAGAGCTTGGGTGTGGTAGGTTGCCTCCACATATTCGCACCGCATTCCCAGGCCCTGCAAGAATGATGCATGAAGAGAAGGAGGTGATCGACACTTTAGGGCAACCGAGCGGCAAGTTCGATTATTATGTGAAATACTTGGTGCCCCCGAGTTTTTTCATTGACCCACGTGATATCGTCCCCGATGGATGGGGAGGTATGGATGATCTAACACCTCCAGTGACAGAAAATCCTGATGATGTGATGGAGGGAATCACTGCCCTGTTCGATAACATGCCCATTAGAGCCATCGAGGAAGGACCGTTGGAGGGAATGGGCACTGGCCCGCAAAAGTAACACCTTTACTTTTTTCGCACACTCCCTTGCATGAGAATTTTTACTACTTTTTAGGACTTGCCTCGTCTCGGGAGCTGCTTTTTAGGATTTTTCATTTTTAGGACTCAATGTTGCAATTTTCATTCAATAAATGTAATTCATTTGATGATAATCAATGAAATTACAAATTATTTTTATTTTTGAGGGCATGTTGAGGTACATCAAACTAGCCTGGTGATGATATCCAACCGATAAAAGAAAAATATAATCCAAGGAAAATTCTGAGGCCTGGGTTTCTTCATGTTCCCTCATGTTAAAACCTTTTTGAAAAGAACTTCAAAAAAAATCACCAAAAAAAAAACAAAAAAAATATTAAAAGAAGAAAAAAAAATTAGAAAAAAGAAATGCAATGTTTACCCTTGTTTGTCCTTCTGAATCACTTACTTTATGTTTCAAGGCCAATCTTGTGGCACGTGGGGGTATGGGAACGGTCTAATCTCATGAATTATGTGCAATCGAGCTTGATCCTAATGACACAGACGAACTGGACGATTCCTCAGATATTCAGCGCGATCTAGAGTGGCATGAAAGGCCTAAAGTCCTTACATTAGACCAAACTGTCATTGTTAACCTACGTAATTCCGGAGAACCCAAAGAGGTGAAGATAGGGGCAACCATTTCCAAAGGTGAAGCGAAACGCCTAGTCCAATTGTTGAAGGATTACCAGGATATCTTTGCCTGGTCGTACGCCGATATGCCAGGTTTAGACCCTTCTATTGTGGAGCATGGCCTGTCTACTAATCTTGGCATGCCGCCCAAGAAACAGAGGCTACGGAGAACCAAACCTGAGCTTTCGAAGAAAATAGAGGAGGAAGTCATGAAACTCTTGAAAGTGGGATTCATTGAAGTCACCCAATACCCCAGCTGGGTGACCAACATCATGCCAGTCATGAAGAAGGATGGCCGAGTTCGGATTTGCATCGATTATCGCAACTTGAACAAGGCCAGTCCTAAAGACGACTTCCCATTACCGCACATAGACGTTTTGGTAGACAGTACTGCTGGATTCGAGCTATTTTCCTTCATGGATGATTTTTCGGGTTATAATCAGATAAGAATGAAAGACGGCAATAAGGAAAAAACGGCGTTCATCACTCCATGGGGGACATTCCCCTATAAGGTCATGCCCTTCGGCCTTAAAAATGCCGGGCCAACATATCAACGAGCAATGGTGACACTTTTCCACGACATGATGCATAAGGAGATCGAAGTCTATGTCGATGACTTGATCACCAAGTCTCGACCTGGGAAGAGTCACGTCGATACCTTGAAGAAATTATTCGAGAGACTTCGTGAGTTTAAGCTCCGTCTCAACCCAGCAAAGTGCATATTTGGAGCAACCTCGGGCAAATTACTCGGGTTCATAGTAAGCAGTAAAGGCATTGAAGTTGATTCTTCCAAAGTGAAGGCTATATGTGAGTTACAATCCCCATCGACCGTGAAATAAGTGCGAAGCCTCATGGGTAGATTAAACTACATAGCCCGTTTTATTTCCCAGCTCTCCGAAACTGTTAAGCCATTCTTCAAACTTCTAAAGAAGAATGCTTAAGTGGAATGGGACGATGATTGTCAGGAAGCGTTTAACGAACTAAAACGATACTTGATGAAACCACCAGTACTAGTCCCACTAACGCCGGGCCAGCCTTTGATCCTTTACCTCACGATTCATAGCGAGTCTCTAGGTGCGATGCTAGCCCAGAAAAATCCTGAAGATGGAAAAGAGCGAGCCATTTATTACCTAAGTAAGAAGTTCATTGTCTTGGAGTTAAATTATCTTGAAGTCGAGAAGACTTGCACTGCACTAGTATGGGTGCTCCATAGGCTACGACAATATACACTGCATCACCAGACTTTGCTTGTGACTAAGAATGATCCCATCAAGTATTTACTTGATCAACCGGCTTTGGTAGGGAAGTTAGCCAAATGGCAGATTTTAATTTCAGAGTTTGATATCCAGACAATGCCACAGAAGTCAGTTAAAGGCCGAGTAATTACTGATGTGTTAGCCGAAAATCCTAGAATCTCAGATGATGACAGATATTCTCCGGAAGATCGCATTTTGGTAATAAAGGAAGACACATTGACCATGTTTTTTGATGGAGTCGTAAACTTGGTTGGTTCCGGCACTAGGGCAGTTTTGATATCCCCAGATGGGCAACATTATCCAGTAGCAGCAAAGTTGGTGTTCCCATGTACCAACAACATAGCTGAGTACGAAACTTGAATTCTCGGACTCCAAGCCGCAGTGGAAATGGGGTTAACCAAGTTGAAAGTGTTTGGTGATTCCGTTCTGATTATTCTCCAAACTGTAGGAGAGTGGAAGATAAGAGACACCAAACTAGTGCCATACCATGAATATCTCAAAGAAATCATAGAGGAATTTGAAGATATCTCCTTTGAGTACTTGTCGAGGTCCCATAATCAGTTTGCTGATGCGCTAGCTACATTATCATCCATGCTTCAAGTGACTGGTGGAATAGAGGTAGAACCCTTGAAGATCAAAGTTCTAACAAAACCGGCCTACTATATCGTTGTGACCGGAGAACCTGATGAAAAGCCGTGATATTATGATATCATGAGTTACATCCAAAGACAGGAATTTCCTGAGGGCAGCACTTCGACCGACAGGAAGTACATAATGAAAATGGCTTCAAAATTCTTTGTCAGTGGTGAAAAGCTGTACAAAATATCTTATAATTCGATCCTGCTAAGGTGTATAGACGCAACTGAAGCTACTAGAATCATGCAAGAAGTACACGAGGGGATATGTGGTCCACACATGAATGGTCACATGTTAGCTAAGAAGATCATGAGGTTGGGTTATTATTGGCTCAGTCTTGAAAGTGACTGCATTCAACATGTTCGAAGATGTCATAGCTGTCAGGTTCATAGGGATAAAATAAATGTTCCCCCGACAGAATTACATCAGTTGTTCGAGCCATGACCCTTTTCAATGTGGGGCATCGATGTGATTGGTCCAATTAATCCCAAGGCATTAAATGGACACCGATTTATCTTGGTCGCAATTGATTATTTTTCCAAGTGGATTGAGGCGGCATCTTATGCAAACGTCATTGCAAGGAATGCTGTAAGATTCATCAGGCGAGACATAATCGCTCGTTATGGTGTCCCCGAGGCTATTGTCATCGATAATGGGACAAATTTGAACAACAAGTTCATAGATCAATTGTTCAATGAGTTCAAGATCCAGCACCTGAATTCATCTCCCTATTGTCCATAGATGAATGGAGCAGTTGAAGCCGCTAACAAAAACATCAAGAAGATTCTGGCCAAAACGGCTAAAAACTATTGTGACTGGCATGAAAGATTGCCATTTGCACTAATGGCATATCGGACTTCCATCCGAACCTCTGTCGGGGCAACCCCTTTTTCCTTGGTGTATGGCATGGAAGTAGTCCTGCTCGTCGAAGTAGAGATCCATTCCCTGTGAGTCTTGTCTCAGGTAGAGTTGTCCGATGCGGAATGGATTCGACAAAGGCATGAGCAGTTGAACCTAATTGATGAGAAGCGATTAAAAGCCATTTGCCACGGTCAAACCTATCAGCAGAGGATAGTTAGATCCTTCAACCAAAAATTGCGTCCAAGACATTTCGAGGTAAATGATTTAGTCTTAAGGAAGGTACTGCCAGTTTTTCTTGTTCCTGGGGGTAAATTTGCCCCAAACTACATCGGTCCATATGTGGTTAAAAAGGTGCTTCCCAGAGGTGCCTTGATTCTCACAGAAATGGATGGTCGTGCGTTCTCTACTCCTGTTAATTTTGATGCTGTGAAGATGTATTACCCCTGATAAAATCCAACATTTTGCAGCAAAAGTTTTCAAGTGTTTGGTTTTATATTCTAAATTACAAACATTTCAATGATAAATAAATCATTTCAATCAATTTCAAGTTAAGATGTGTGCATTGGCTTTAAATTCTGCATGGTTATTTTGTCAGTCTGCATCATCGACTTCAAAAGGGAAATCTATTTGGACAGTCTGATAAGTCATGTGGAATGAATTGAATGTGTTGAATGAGGTACATCGGGATGATGAAAGGCAAGCCCTATCTTATATACAGTCCCATGCATTAATCCTTAGTGAGTTGAATGGAAAAATTCTATGTTTGCAAGGTAAAGAGTTATCTCGCAAAAGGTACGGCAACCGAAATGACAAGAGGCATTTCATTTCTCTATCCCAAACACTATAGTTTATCCATTGTTTCACCACTTTGAGGCTAAATGCTTGGAGAAATTCTTTCAAATTACCCACGTCAAGAACCATCCTACATCGAGGTAAACTGGAGGTAAGTCAGCATTATAAGGTGAGAAATGAATAGAGATTGTCTTGCTCTCACTTGCATCAATCTTCAAGTATTGCTTTTTCAGATGAATTCACATAAAGTTCAAGTGCCTTAGGATGACGAAGAGCATTTCTTTCTCTATCATATACACCCTTTATCATTTGCTAAGCCCAATTGAGCCTACAATTTCATTTCTTAAACCCAGTTGGTGATCATCCCCCACACTAGGGCAAGACAAAAGTCATCATTGTTCAAGCAGCGTATTCGGAGCGTCGATAAAAAATGAAGATCTTTGAGAGTCCAAATGTCCAGAAATTTGGTAAAAACAAGCTAAAGTGTGGTTGGCCGATATATGCATTATAGATAGTGTGTGTCAAAAGTAAAAAAAAAAAGAAGGGCAAGGAAAAGCAGTATGCCTGGTAAAAGCAAGGCCGATGCCCAATAAATGTGTTAAAATCATCTCCAGTGGAATAGTCATAGTCCTACAAATTTAGAGAAGTGGTGAATTCAAGCCTAATGAAGCATTTACTGAAATGACAATATCCGAGGATGAAGAAGAAGACCGGTGGCAATGCCAAGATGATCACTAACTCTCACCCTTATACACAGTTTTGAGCCTGATATATCATTTCGTTTCTCAACCCGTGAACCTAGCCTGCGTTACGTTCCTTATAAAGTCTCTTCAGATTATGGCAATTGAACTGACGTAGGATTAAGATGTTTATAAGCTTAGCTCAAAGAAGTGTGAGCAAGTCCATTTCTATCTCATTTTATAGGGTTCTTGACTTGTAAACCCGGAGACAATTGCGGAGTATTTCCTTTCAATAGCCTTGACTCGAAGAGTCCCTTTTTGCTAAGCCATTGACCAAGCCCACGTTACGGTCCTAGCAAAGACCTCTCGGATTGGTAAGGTCGTACTGTTTGCGAGAATATTCGGACCCTTGTCGACATGATGATGGTGAGATAGAGCGATTCTCATAAATCAGCCTCTTTCAATGAGAATGAGTGAAAGCGCTTTTTGATCAGAAGTCCCTCATTTGACATTTTCAAGACACCCATTTGTGAGTTCGGATTGTCCTATCATGATTTTCCCCAGTGAAGTTTTGTAATGCCGAGTTGAAAAAATCGTCATGCATGAAAATCAGATGAATATATAGTGCATGAGTATATGTGTTCTTGATTATCCATGAATGCATATTACATGTTGCTTAAAACCGTGTCTAGCAGGAGACACGCCCTTAAGAGTCGAAGATATCACAAGGTAAGTATATTTCTATCCCTTGGATGCCTATGACTATCTAGGTATCCCTATCCTGTTCGAGCAAGTGTCAAGTTCCATACTTGGTCATTTTGTTGCGATCTCTAGATGCATTTTACGATATCTAGGCATCTATTGATCAAGCCTTTTCAGGTACCTCTGATGATATCCAGGTACTTTGTCAAGAAATCTCTGAGCATTCAGGCTAACCCTTCTGCTCGCCAAATCGTTAAATATCTCTGACGATATCCGGGTATTTATCGATCAAGTTCTTTCAAATATCTTAGATGATAACTAGATATTTCGTTAGGCACACATTTCAAACAATTTGGAAAATTCCTTTTAAACACCTCTGACGATATCCAGGTGTTTAGCAGTTGACTTTTTCCGAATACCTCTGACAATATCCAAGTATTTCGTTAAAAGTAGGAATGTATTCCAATTTGTCGAATTGCTTTTCAGGTACCTTAGATGATAACTAGGCACTTTGTTAAGCTCTCTTTCTAGCAATTTAGAGAAAGTCCCGCGGTAGGCACCTCTGACGATATCCAGGTTCCTAATGAATAATTTTCTCAAATACCTCTGATGATATCCAGGTGTTTCGACAAAAGGTGGGATAAATTCCATTTTGCTAAACTATCACTGGACGCCTCAGATGATATCCAGGCGTTCAGTGGAAGGTCCATTTCGAGTATCTCAGATGATATCCAGATATTCGAAGTAGTCTTCCATTCTTTGATTTCTAGATACCTCAGATGATATCCAGGTGTCTATTGATCACCATCTTCAATTACCTCAGACGACATCCAGGAAATTCGAATTACCCTTCGTGTGTCTTGACAGAATTGCAGGTCACCGAAGTCCATTAGCGTTCATTTGGCAATATCTTTGGGATAGAGCCCAAACATTTGTCAAACAACCACAAGAATCATAGTCATGCCTCAAATTACATTACCAATCATGTCAGGTAAGTAACTCCAGGAATGTTTTATTCATGTTAACATGCATCATGATATACTGCATTTTAAAATGGGACTCATAATCCCAACAAAAATATCATTCATTGTATTTGCATGGTCAAAATTTAGATATCGTTTAGTCTTTGAATGCAACCTCTACGACCTCATATTCAAAGAGGGGTAGCTGTTGACACCTAAATTTTGACTAATAATTCAGTGATTAATCACAGAGAAAAATTAGGGGTCGATCCCGACACCTAACAAAAATAATAATTAAACTGCATATAGATTTTAAGAGCATTTATCATATAGTTTAATTACATTAATTGCATATTTTTTGAACCGGTGGCAAATGGACTTAAATGAATAGTTCTGCGCTTAATTTGATTAATTGAACTAAGCCTGCAGGCCAAAAGCCCATGCTATGGCCGAAAGTTTGTTGGCCCTAGAGATTTTTTCTCCACGGTATGATCGGATAAATGAAGAAGGAAAGATTTGGGCACAAGATAACAATGTTCACGCGGAAAATGGCATAATATATTGAGACATTTTCCTGGAAATCCAACTTCCTTAAAGAAATACACGTGAAAGAATGGACAAAACTGGAATTTAGACAAGAAAGGAAAGTGGGCGTACAAAAAATAGACATTTCCCCTTATGAAGAATCTGGTCAATAAAGAAAAGAGGAAAGAAAATTTGTTCTTTCCTTGATGGGTTATTCACCTTTGCGGATAAAGGGGGGGTCTTCGTTCATAAGGGGGGAGAAAAAATTAAAAAAAAAAAAAACCAGAGAGAAAAAAAGCATGGGAGGGATCTTTGTTCGCAAGAGAGAGGCCACAATTCAGAGAGAGGGAGAGATGACCACGTTCTCACACTCCAAAACCGCAGAGCTCTCGCTGCTCCATCCAAACAGCGTATAGCAATCACCAGCAAGCTCTTTGGCCCGACTCCTTGTATCGATCCAGGCGAGTCCACAGTAGTTTTTCCAGCATGCCTAGTTAACTTTCGACGTCCACCTGCACCGCGGCTACACTTGGTGTTCCTGCTGTGTCTCCTTCAAGCTTTGCCGCTGCTGCACCAGTGCAGCTGTCCCGATTCATCATCAGGCGCAACGTTGTTTCTTGTAGTTTCATGCCCCCCCCCTGATTCACTAATCGGCGTTGCCTCTGTTGCTGCGTTTTATCCATTGCCGTGCCTATAGGCATCCAACGTGCTGTTACACCATCATCGACGCATTGTCCAGCTGGGTTCACTGAGTCTCCGACGAGTACAACGACGTGCCCAACATCTTTTTGCAAATCCTCCCACTACCTGTAATCTTCACGGCCACGTATTCAAGAAAGGAAGAGAGTATAAAAGGAGAAGTCTTTGAAGTGGGCATTTCTGTTTGCCCTTGGAGGATTATCTTTCACGTTCACAATGGCACCTCACCTTCATCACTTCATGTTTTTACCATTATCTTTTATTCTTTAGAGAGTTACAGGTCGCGACCGCTTCAAGGGAAAAAGTCACATAGAAAGTGAGCAACACAAAAAGTCATAAAAAGATGGACTGATTCCATTCTATCGTTGTGACCATCACTCTGGATTCCTGTGGCCGTCGCATGTGTTAAGCAAGTTCGACGTTCACCGACTCGTGTCTCGTTTGAGAAGACTTATCATAGTTGCTTTGGTCTTGCCGTGAAGTCTGATAGGCCATAGCGCCCGCCGTAGGCCACCCCGTCGACATCCCACGGTGAGCTTCCATCGCCGCCGTCCATTACCGCCGGTCCATCATTGTCGGTCACCCATCGTTGGTTGTCGTTCCGATCCCTGATCTTGATCCGCGAGTTCAAATTTGGAAAGATATCTGCAAATTAGGTAACGATCTTATCTGATATCGTTTTGAATATTTCATTACATGATTTGAGTGATATTTTTTTTTGGTAAGGAATTTGGGTGATATTGTTATCCGCAAATATTTAAAAAATCATCCCAAAAAAAGAATAAGTTACTTTGGGATAGATTAGAATAGATTGCATTCTTAATTTGAGTAATTTTTAATTTCGAATTTTAATAAAAAATACCAAAAAAAAAGAACTTGTTAGATTGCATGTTATTTTAGGCATTTTTTTTATTCCGAATTTCATTTAAAAAAATACCAAAAATAAATCATTCGTCCGTCATTAGAGTTAGGTCACGTCGTCGCATGATATATAGTTCGCATGCTAGGTTGCATTAATCGCATGTCATTTTTGCACGGCATTGCATATAGGTTAGTTTGCATTTTAATAAAGTGCAAACCCTAATGAACACATTGAGTGCCATACTTTGTTAATTAGAAATCATATTAGGATTGTCTGTGTGATTTTCTACTAACGATGCAGATGCTTGCGTGACTTTGAGGTATGTTATCCTGCTATTTATTTACTGCTTTCTTGAGTGTTAAATTGGTGGTTTGTGCACCCGCTTGAACACCTCACATGTTAGTAATTTGGTAATAAAATAGATCTAGACTGCATGCATAAATATTTTTTTTGAAAAGAAAAGGTACCGAAAGGGCGTTAGACTAGATCTAGCGTAATCAAGTCCCCAAGTTTAGAATCTCTGGTTCGTAGGATTAAAACATATCTCCCTATGTTTTATTTAGGTTTCTAATCGACCTACCACAAATAGATTAGTGGCGACTCCAAGCATTAAAATTTTTGCATGTTAAGAACTTAAATCCTAAATTGCGAATTGGTAGGGCTTGGGAGAGCCCGAGTTAAGCTTAGTTTTAATAATCCATTAGTCTGAGAAAATTTTAGGTCGCGACAGCTGGTTATTATAAACTCTTCGTAGAAAGGTTTTTGGCATTAGCGACACCGTTGATGCGGTTACTAAAGAAGGAGACGAAGTTTGAATGGATCGATAAGTGTGAAAGGGGTTTCTAAGAGTTAAAGCAGAAATTGACAACTGCGCCAGCGTTGACAATCTCATCAGATTCGGGAGGATATGAGATCTGTAGTGACGCATCATTAAGGGGATTGGGATGCGTGCTAATGCAATATGGAAGAGTAGTGGCATATGCATTGCGATGATTGAGACTGCATGAGCTGAATTATCTGACTCACAACTTGGAATTGGCCGCGATTATCTTCACTCTTAAGATTCGAAGACACTATTTGTGTGGGGAGAAATTTTAGATTTATACGGACCATCAAAGTTTAAGGTACTTATTCTCCCAAAAGGAATTGAACATGAGACAACATCGTTGGATGGAACTCCTTAAGGACTATGATTGTGATATTCTGTATCACTCCGAAAAAGCTAATAAAGTAGCGGATGCATTGAGCCGAAATTGAGTATCGTGCATATGATGGTCAAGGAATAGACTCTGTTGGAGGGAGTCGGGATTCGGAGTTCAAGTTTGAAGTGAGTCATGTCTCAAGTCTGCTTGCCGCATTGGGGATTGAACTGGAAATCCAGACTAAGATTAAGGCTTTACAATTGACGAATCTGGAGATTCAGAAGATTCTGAAAATGGATGTCACGAAAAGGAAATCAGACTTTTAGGTACTCGAAGATGGGATTCTGAAGTTTCGTGGACGATTGTGTGTGCCAAGTGATGCAGAACTGAAGGAGGAGATTTTGTTAGAAGCTCACTGTAGTAAGTACGGTATTCACCTGGGTAGTACAAAGATGTATCAGAATTTGCGATAACATTATTGATGGAACGACATGAAAGTGGAGGTAATCAAGCATGTGGTTAAGTGTTTAACATGTTAGCAAGTGAAGGCGCGACATTGCAAACCGGGTGGAATGTTGTAGCCATTGGAAATCTTTGAGTGGAAATGGGAACATGTTACGATGGACTTTGTAATGGGATTACCGAAGAGCCATATGGGTTATAATTCGATTTGGGTGGTAGTCGACCGATTGACAAAGTTAGCATATTTTCTATCGATGCGAAAGGACTTCGCCTTAGAAAGATATGCCAAGACATACAGGCGACAAATAGTTCGTCTTAACGGAGTGCCATTGACGATTACTTCAGACTGTGATCCTAAGTTTACTGCGGCTTTTTGGAAAAGTTTTCATACGGTATTAGGAACAAAGTTACAGTTTAGCATAGCATATCATCCCAAACGGATGGCCAATCTGAAAGGATGATTCAGACTTTGGAAGATATGCTGCGGGCATGTGTATTGGATTTTAAGGGTAGTTGAGAGGAACAGTTTTATATGGTTGAGTTTGTCTATAACAATATCTATCAACATAGTATCAGAATGACATCATTTGAAGCGCTATATGGGATGAAGTTGGTGAGAGGAGCATCACGGGTCCAGAGTTAGTTCAGGAGTCAGTTGAAAAAGTAAAGGCGATTTAGGACAGGCTTAAGATTGCTCAAAGCTGCCAAAAAAATCATGCAGACTGGAGATGTATGCATTTGGAATTTCAAGTGGAGGACTACGTTTTTCTCAAAGTATCGCCAATGAGAGGATTGCCACGGTTTGGCAAGAAAAGGAAGTTGAGCCCGAGGCATATGAGTCCATTCGAGGTCTTAGAGAGAATTGGTCCTTTAACCTATCATCTCGCACTACCGTCGAATTTATCTCAAGTTCACAATGTGTTCCACGTGTTTATGTTAAGGAAATATGAACTGGATCTGTCCCACGTGCTGAATTATGAAGAAATAGACGTGGACGACAGAGTGTCGTGCATGGAAAGGCCAGTAAGGATCGAGGACAGAATGAAATAAGTATTGCGGAACAAGACAATTTTGATGGTCAAAGAAATTTGGGAGTGTCATGGAACCGAAGGTGCAACATGGGAAAGCAAAGAGTTGAAGTGACATAAATATCCCATTTGTTCGAATAATTGGGTTGGAATGTAAATTTCGAGTACGAAATTTTTGTAAGGAGGGAAGAGTTGTGACATTCCAAATTTCAACCAATTTTTGAGATTTATAAAACATGTATTTCGTCGGTGCGCTTATAGTTAAATCTTGCCAAGAGCTTATAACTTTCGAGTTATTTTTAAATTTAAGATTTCGTTAAAATCGCACTCGATTAAATGTGGTCGTTATTTATAACCCGAATTTTGCTTTCGAATTTCTCAGAGTTTCGTAACGAATTTAATTAGACGGTGTTGATATTACTGTAACTAGCGTTGAAATTGCCTAGAATTGGTGAAAAGTGAAATTTGGACCTAGTGCGGATTTTGACTAGTAGATCTCCCTCTTAGTATATTTTAGTTAGTGTTTTTGGCTTTTTCCTAATTTATAAATTAGGGTTTTTCGTGGACCATTAGATTGACTTTGAGTTTGAATGTGGGTCGTTCAAATGCACTCGATGGAGTTGACTCTCTCTCTCTCTCTCTCTCTCTCTCTCTCCCTTAGTCACGTCCCCCCTTGCGCACGTCCCCTCCTCCTTTGCCCATGCAGACCTGCCCCATCTCTCTCTCTCTCTCTCCCCTTCTTTTTCCTTTTTCTTCTTCTTTCTTCTTCCTTCTTGGCCACTACCCCTGCTCCCCTCTGCCTGTCGTCGTTTGTCCCAGCCGCTGCTCACCGGCTATTTGCCTTACGCCGCCCGCTGCCGCGCATCTCATCGCCTAACCACCGGTCGATGTTGCTGCCAACTCACCTAGCTGTAGCTTGCCAGCTTGCCATCGCGAATCTCGCTACCTAGCTCGTTGCCCGGTTGCTCGTTTGCCTGTCGCCGCCACCATCGCCCGCGAGTCCTATCGCCCAGCTCACTGTCACCTCGCCCGCGACCGCCGTACATAGCCAATTCGGCCGCTGTTGCTCCCACCTACTTGCCGCCACCACCCCAACTTTTCCTCTGGGCCACCGTCGCCCCTGCTGCTCCAACGATGACGCGGCTTCCCTTGTTCTGGCAAAGTCCTCCGCTGCCTTGGCTCGCTGTCGCTGTCGACCGCTCCTAGGCTGTCGCCCGTCCGCCTTGCAGTTGCCTTGGGTTGTGGCCGAGCTGTCTTAGCCGTGCCCAGCCGCTCGCCCATGCGCCTGGCTGCTCACCTGGCTATGGCCGAGCCATCCCAGCTGTGCCCGTGCCGTGCCTAGCCGCTTGCCTGCTCGCCTGGCCATGGCCGAGAGCCTCGAGCAGTGGTCGAGGGCTACGCCAAGCCTGGTCGGCCACCTTGCCCATTGCGCCCATGCTGCATTGAGCCTGCCGCTGTTCCATCGGGCCATTTGGCCTCCTTGTCGATTTTCCTTAGGCCGAAATCTAGGTAAGTGACTTCCTAAACCTTACTTAGTACTTTAGGTATTATTAGACTTGTTTAGGGGTGTTTAGCATTGATTTAGTGACTACGTGAGGTAGGAATTAGTAAATTGAATATGATTGATTTATGGATTATTGTGGTGGTGATTTTGTGGCTAAATTAGTGATTGATTGAGATGGGTTCAATGATTGAGTTATATTGGCGTTTATGGGTGAAATTAGTGTTTGAATATGGCCGACTTGAAGGTTGGATTGGTGGGTTAATGTAGTGAGCATGACTTGAATTTGAATAGTATGACGTAATAGATTGGTATTGGCAAATTGTGTTGTGGCGTATGTGCATGACAAATGTTCTGAGGTGTTGTTACGTAGGATTGAACCCGAATTGATTAGGGGCTCTTCCAACATGAGGTATGGTTACGCGGGTGTGGCTAGAAAGGCAAGAAATGACTTGAGGCGTGGTTACACAGGTCGAGAGAAATGTCATGAGGCGTGGTTACGTGGAATTGAGCCCGGATTGATCGAAGGGCTGCTAACTTGAGGTGTGATTACGTGAATGTGGCTAGAAAGGTAAGAAATGACCTGAGGCGTGGTTTCATGGGTCTTGAGGCGTGGTTACACGAGACTGGGCCCATATTGATTGGAGGGCTGGATCTGAGGTGTGTTGACGCGGGTCATGGTTAGTTGGTTGGACACGCATGCGAAATGCGTTTGGTTGAATTGGGTGAATGTACGTGGTTATGACACTCGAGTGTTTATGTTATGTTCTCGAGCTATTATTGCATTATTTGTGATTTGACTAATGCGGGGAGTTGGCGTGAGTTTTGAGGCAAAATAAGTGTGCATGAGAATTCTATCATGTCGATAACTAGATTGCATGTTGGGACTTGTCTGGGTATGTAGTGGCCTAGGTGAGGTTTAGGTTGTTTGCTTATTGCGATTTATTCTCATTGCTGAAATACAAATCATTTCAGATCCTTGACCTTGACCTTGATCATGCCACCACCTCGGCGTTTTGGGGTCCTTATACATATGGTGCATGAGGAGACCGAGCATCCTATAGGTCCACATCAGACTTATATTAGACACCTCACTACGGTTTAGGTAGATGTCGGCCTAGACGACTTGCAACGTCACACTTACTTAGCTTGGTTTTATCGTGACGGGTTGGAGTTAACTGGCCTAATCTGTGGTTTTGAAGGACAATGGCGCGGCAACGAGGATGCCATGGATTGGGAGCTCAAGGATATATGCTCCTGATGGTGAGATTATGGACTCCAAAGATCCCTCGGAGAACCCTGGTCCTGAACCCAAACCCGTACCAAAACCTGTAGCGCCTGCGAATCTCGAGCTCGAAGAGGAATTTGAGGAGTTTGAACCTGAAAAAGAGCCAGAGTCTGTGCTAGAGCCTATGAAGTCTGAGCTCGAGGAGGAGCTGGGTAACGAGGAAGAGCCGATTGAGATCAACCTTGACACGGAGTCGGAGTCTTTAGGGTTTGATTCAGATTGGGCATTGTAGGAGTGTTTGGGTGTTGGGTTTAGAAGCTTTTTCGTAAAGCCCCTTTTGTGCAGCTAGTCTACCCTATCACCTGTTCCTTTTTGATGATAATGGTGGATGTTAACCCTAGGGGCCTAATGTCTGATTGTTTAGCCGAATGTTGTAAGTGACTGTTTTCCATTGTTATAAAATTATTGTTTTGTGTTATTACTATCCCTTCGTCATTGTCTATTGTCTGGATTGTTATATGTTGCTTCCGCTTGCGTATACATGTGGGAGTCTCGTTTGGGTCGGCGACACATCTTGAGACATTACGTTTGATGCGACCGTCGTAGGGGTGTCACGAGCCCGTTAAGGTTCGGGGAGAGACAATAACTCTAATTGAGCAAGGCAAAAGCCTATCTTTTCTCAAGCTGCACAATTAGTGTGAGATTTTAGTGGGATCACTGTTAACTACTCTGAAAGCTTAAGTTGTTAGATGAAGGCGTTGTTTAATCTTTAATTATTGTAATACTCATCTTTACGCTTAGTCTGATCTTTGTTATTAGTACAAAGCATGGACATATTTAATTTGGGAGGTAAATAGGGTCTCGAAAGATTTGAATTCAAGATCTCTAACTCTGATACAATGTAAATATTCTAAGATCTTCAAGAAAGAGGGAGAGATATTCAATAAATACTACATCTTTACTTAATTGGCTTAACTTTACAAGTTATTAGAAGAGGATGTTTATACCCAAACAATATGCATAAGAAAGGAAATTAGCTATCTTAAAGAATCACGAAATTTAAATAATATCCCTAATATATAATAATATCACTAACGATATTTTATAACAAGGAAATCTCTAATCTCCGTAAATATACTTCGTCACTTTCCCTCAAACTAGAGATCTAGCTTGCATATAATTGGTGCAACTTTCTTTGAAAGTATGTGATCAAGCACTGTGCAAGCCGAACCTTACACTATACAAACCAGATTTGACAAGCGCTAAAGAAACACATGCTTAGAAAGTTGACATAGCTTTCTCACACAATCTTGATAGAATTGTGTGGAAACCCAACTTGAATTATGACAAACTAAATTGCATCACCCCATAGTGTTCATCTTTGGCCACCTGATGAATGTGTGCTGGACTTCGGTGCTCATAGCTCCTTGGATACTCGATGACATCACCCCATGGCGCTCGTCTTTGTCTGTTCAATGAAGGTGTGTTTGACTTCGATGCTCATAGCTACCTAGATATTTGATGGCAACTTCCCTTGTCGATGTTGTTCACAATTAGAAGAGAGTACCACAACGAATAAGTATTGTTGAGTGACAATAAAATCAGGAAGTTATTGAAGATGAGACAACTAAAGACAGCATAAAGGAAGAAAAGGCCGAGGCGGATTTAATTCCATCTCTCTTGGTAGCTCTGATACAATGTAAGATTTTGGTAAGACCATTGCCAACTGTTCAAAAAACTTACACTATTAGATGGAGGTGTTGTTTAATATTTAATTATTTTGACAAATAGCTATCCGTTGAAAGACTCCATCTTTCTTTGTTAAATGACTGAGATTTTTCGTTATCGTGATTTTACATCAATTGTATTATAAGAAAGAAAAGCTTACGTTTCAGATAGTGTTATTCGAAGTACAAGATCTCATAGAAATATCCTATCCAATAGCTAAATTTCGTTACTAATTGGTGGTATTTTGGTGAGAAATCGCAATAATGTTTATTCATTTTCCTGAATATAAGATGAAAATAATCATATTTTTTTGTGACATATAAATATATCTTGACATACTGCATCTGAAAAAATAGTGCATTCATGTCTTTTGGGATCGATTACCAATCAATTACACACATGGGTTGTCATTATCTCAATTCCCTGTTCGTCGAATTCAAGCATTACAAGTGTCCCGCCATCGTTTATTTTTTTGGCTTACACATGAGATGGGGTGATTATCAGCTTACACTTTTCGAGTTCAAATTTCTCACAGATTTCATGTTATAGTTCCCTATTTCCTGTCCATTTCAGCCGAAAACGTAATAATAACAAACTGATCTGAGTTAAATATAAGAAACGAGTTTTTAAAGAGCATTTCACAGAGAGCGAGATTTTCCTTTCAACTTTACATAAAGAAATTCGTGAATTTCTTCATCGCTTGAAGTAGACGGCTTGTTTTTTGACAAAAAGAAAAAAGAAGTAGACGGCTTGTTTCGACCCAAAAAAAAAGGAAGTAGATGGCTTGGCTCAAATTATTTTAAGGAAGTCGATTAAGATATGCTTTTTCACTTCGCATGTTGATTAAGATATCACTTGGTAACATTCACAAAAAATGCTTTCCACTAACTTTTCATATGTTTATGTTCTTGTTTGTTGCAAATTCTAAGAAGTCAAAGGTACTCGTATTTTTATGTTTTCGTTTGTTGAGAAATTCTAAAACATCAAAAGTAACTTTTTACTTTTATGTTGAATTTAAAATATAATTCAAATTTTAAAACAAATATATACATTTATATAGATTTACACATCAATAGAGGACAATCTCGAAGGTTTCAAGATTTTTATATTGAAAAAAGTCAAAATAAGTATGCTGCAAGATTTGTAAAAGATTAAAAGTCAAAAGTAAAAATCACTCCAAACAAACATTTAAAGACGTCATCTTTAAAATATAGCCATGTTTTCGTCCATCTTTAATTGGAATTTACTATTAGCGGGTTACTTGTTTGGATCTACAATGATATTTAGTTAAGTTTGTATGTGTGTGTCTTTCATAACATTTTAACCCATAATATTATTGTGACATTTTGAATTTCGAATCTTTTTGGGATTTATGAAATGAATATTTCATCGATCCACTTTTAATTAAATCTCGCTCATATTTGATCATTCATACGAGGACTAACCTTTGGGGAAAGACTAATTATGAATTAAGTATGCACGACCTAAGGACTAAATTATAGTTTAACACTTCGACCATAAGGATTGGCGAGGGACAATTTTGGCCATTATAGATTGATCAAAAGATGGTTATGGAACGATTTACCAATGTTATACAATTAGATCGCGGGTGATTCCGTTTGACCATTGTATAGATTGCCAATGACTGTAGGCCAATTTCAAAGGATCGTGTCCTTCAAACTAGTGATTTGCCCTCCCAATTATATGACAACCGAAGTCACCATGGCTTAAGTAAACTTAAACGTGGCTTGATATCGAATCAACCACGAGTTTAATACGCATAACTCCTAAAAGCCGTTCGTTAGTTTGAGATACACTAAAGTTGCAATTGATCGATTTTAGCCATGAATTAGAATTCAAACTTGGGTATTGAACTTTCAAAGATATCAAAACTAATCTATTGAACGTTGCCTCATTAAGCCCACCTAGTTATTGGTTTGCTTGGAAATTCTTGAAAAAATGAAATTCGGACCAGAAATTGGAAAAATGCCCTTTTACCCCTAAGTGTTTTAGGATCTCTTTGTTGTTTAAAAGGGTATTTTGGTCCTTTGTACCCTTCCTAGTGTGGCCGACCAACATAGGACATATTTGCTCCTCTTATCTTTTGTTAATTTCTTGTTTGCCCTTGATTGGCGTGTCTTGGAAGATTGAATTCTAGCCCTTATATCTTGATTTGGGGACCAATGAGTGATCCTAGCCCTTCATTTTGGATGGAGTGTTTGGCCCATTTTCTCTCTCCTCCATTATTGTCAAACTAGCCATCACTCTCACACACTCTCTCTCTCCCTCTCACTCTCTTGGCTAGGAACCACCAGCCCTCACCACCACTGTGAACCACCACCTCTAGTCGTTGTGAACCGCCATCATCGCCGCCGTTCACCAGCATCTTTCTTCCTCTTTTGTTTTGGTTAGCCACCACTGTTACCAACACCACCTCACTATCACCACCATCACTAACTAGCCTCCACCATCACAGCACCACCAGCACCATCTTGTCACGCTCTGCACCCTACGGTACGTCATATCCCTCACAAAGGTCGATTCGAGTGCGACGCCCCAAGACGGGTCGCCGACCCAATGCACAATACAGAGATTAAAGCACACGCGGAAGCAGTATAACACCCAGACAATTTTAAACCAAATCACCAATGATAGCCACACAACAAACAATATGAATAAATATACACTTGTATTGAAACTGGGAACCATATACATTATCCATTTACAGCCTGCGCTCAAAAATTAAAAATAGGTCAATGGCCATTACTGACAAAAAGGGGTAAATGGCCTGGGCAGTCAGGATTACTAACAACTAGAAGGGGCTCCGGTCAAAAAGGTATTGGCCCGATCTACCTAG
Source organism: Syzygium aromaticum (assembly GCA_024500025.1). Classification (NCBI taxonomy): domain Eukaryota; kingdom Viridiplantae; phylum Streptophyta; class Magnoliopsida; order Myrtales; family Myrtaceae; genus Syzygium; species Syzygium aromaticum. Next base: position 19,698,803 of record CM044891.1, read on the forward strand.
GGTTAAAGCTATGCCTACAGAACTCAGTCCGAGTCGGATCCCGATGACTCAGAAGAGCTATCAGACAGCTCGACATCAGAGTCTAGGGAATCCTGCTCGGACTCGGCCCCAACTGACTCCTCCTTGAAATCCATCGGCTCGGCCTCGTCCTCCGACTCTACATCCTGCTCTATGGGCTCGAGCTTCTTGTCTTCCGACTCCATCGGCACCGGTTCCACGTTCCCATCCTCCGGCATGCGATTGGGGCTCGCCAATTCCCCATCGGGACACTGGGGGTCAAGATCCCCGGCGTCCGTTAGCGGAACCTCAAAAGATCGGAAAGGTCCGTAAGTCCCCTCTTGATCCCGGATGCACCATGCTATATACCTATGGGCTTGGTTCAAATCCTCGCCCGCTTCGACTCAGACTATGGAAAGATACCTAACCCAAAAATCCCCATTCCCAGCGGGGTACACCGTCTCCTCCCGATCTATCTAGAGAGGAATCCTAAAACGGATTGGCACTGAAAGCATCTCAAGGCCGGGGGTCTAAAAATTTGGGTTTAAACAACCGTGAGAATAAATCTCAGCGAGTAGGTTCCCTAAACCTAAGCTAGGCTAACATGCACCTCTTGACGGACAATAAACAACACACAGACCAAACATAAATGACTCAAGCCCCCTCGAGCCCAAATCTAGTGATTAAGATTACTTGACCCTGCCGGTTAGGCGCATTATACACAATTGCAATAATGCCACAATATCCAATCACGTCACATATACGCATATTAATCAGTCGCGACGCATGTTGTGCATATGCTCGTGCTCACACTCATATTCATGCGTCATTAATGCATATCGCACACTTGCACTCCTGCACACTTGTAACTGCCAAATTTCACTAACCCGTGTAAAACGCATCAAGTCAATTATTTTGAGATCGATCTTCGGCCCTCGTAAAACACATCAGGCTCATGACACTCAACCAGCGTAAAACGCATCAAGCTGGTCATCTTCCGGTAACCCGGGCATCGTCTCGCGTAATACCCATCAGGACGGTTTACTACCCCGTGTAAAATGTATCAGGGTCTCATGTGATCACACGTTCACACACACCGATTATTATCTGAACCCCACATAAAACGCATCAGGGCCATTAGGTGATCACATGCTAGTGTCATTCGCGCACACTCGCGTATGCACATGCGATGCCAATGTTCAAGGTGCACATTCAGGGTCACAACGATCACACTTGGGCATCCAAATTCTACATTGAGCATTCAATTTTACTTGGCCACACACTTAACAAATATCGCAACATGCTCAATTAGTGCCATAACGTACTCACTTAAGCAATTCAATCAAAACAGCCATGGTACTTAATTGGCACACAAAATCACGTGATCGAGCCAACAGAATTACACATGCTTAGGGCCCACCAAGCATCTCATCATTTGGCCACACCAAGCACACAACATGGTATCACATAATCAATTCCAAGTCGTGTACAATTTAGTCATCTCATAGGCAAATCAAGGCACACTAAGCAATTCGCAAGCAAGTCACATAATATTCAGATGAGGCCCAATTGATCCCGCCATGATCAGCTCTTAAACAGCCCACTCTAGGCTACTAATCCACCTCCAAATCGCAACATTAGGCCATTAAATCACCATGAAGTTAGCCACTCGACAGCCTTCGCATTGAACCTAGTTTAAATCACATAATGGCCCAATTTCATTTCCACAATGAACAACCAACCATCAGCCCTTCCTAAGCCGCCAAATCATAGTTACATCATCACACCAAGCCACCAAAACATCACTTAAATCAGCCACCATGAGCACCACACCGGGCATGCATCACACTCCACAATTAAACCCGAACTTGATCGAACTCGGGGCCATTCAAACCCCATGTTTCTAGCCAATGAACATCGCACTACGGGCTGCTAAACCTCAATCAAATAATCACCCTAGGCCTCCAAATTGGCCGCAACACCAGCCCCTAACAACCTCCACCATTTAACCCCTAAAATACCCTATTTAACCCCTAAAATCCATCTAGAAATGCAATCTAGCCTAACTAGGGCTAGGGGGAGAACTCACTTGGATTCTTGGGCTTCCAACAGGGCTGAGCAAGTGGCGAGGATAGCTGGGCAGCGGCAGATCTGCGCTCGAACAGTGGCGGCGAGCGGCGGCTCCGGCGAGTTCTTTGCGCAATCGAGGAAGAGAGGAGGAGACGGGAGAGGGAGAGACACGACGAGGGAGAGGAGAGAGAGGGTCGGGATGGTGACAGTGGGGTGAGGCGAGGGGACGGCAGCACCAGCGGCGGCGGCGGCAGCTGCTTCCCAGCGAGCGACAGCGGCGGTGGCGTGAGGCCAGGGAGGGAGGAGCTCGCGGGAGAGGGGAGAGGGGAGAGTGGCCGGTGGCTTGGGGGGAGAAAATGAGAAGAGAGAGAGAGACTAGAGAGTATATAGAGTGAGTGAGATAGTGGAGTGATTGACCAAATATTCAAAATGCCAACTTTGCCCCTAATCCAAAGGTTGAGGTTTAATCTTGGCAAAATTCTTGGGGGCATTTTAGACCATAATTCCAGCATTATTGGGCTGAAACAAATCAATATAAAACCTTGAAATTATCCCCAATTAACCCCAAAAATTCGGAATCCAAGCTTAGGGGTACAAGGGCAAAACGGTAATTTTTCGGTCCCGGGTTAAATTTCAAAATTTCGACTCTATTGATTCCATATAAGAATGGCCACATAAAAATGATGTTGTCTTTGCAAAAATAGTCGCGTACGCCCACGAAATTCGACACCGAAATCCGTACTTAATTCCACGATCAATTTAATTCAATTTGCAATTTTAGCATCTCTCACTAACGGACGGCTATTTAGGGGTTACGCGTATCGACTTAGGGACTTGAGTCATGACGGTCCCGATCTTCTAGAGAACACGAGGATCTATCGCTAGTCTCGGGGGTTGCGGTTGTTCGAAATAAGTTCGGGATTGTTCACCCCGCATGTACTCTCGGTCGTGCAGAATCACCCGCTATCTGATCGTACGTTGTCGGTCGACCTCAATCCATCACTTTCCTTGGACTGGCCCACTTGGCACAAAATATCCTCTCATTGTATTTCGGAATCAGACTCAATTCACGGTCGAGCTCTTGGGTCCACGTACCGTTTTTCCTAGTTAGCCTTTCCCTATCGGTCAGTATCCCGAGATTGATTAGATCCAGGCGAGACTTACTGAAACGCAATGAGAAATAATATCAATTTCATTGATAACGAAAGTTGGTTGAATTTCGGGATGTTACATATCTCGCCACCACTAGCACCACCATAAGTGAGCCACCATCACCACTGCCATTCACACCATGACCAGCTGCCATTTGCTGCTTGTGCCGCAGCTCATCGCTCGCTAGTTGCTGCCCCTTGTTGGCTTAAGTAAGCTTGGTTTAGTGGTAAGTAACTTCTTAAACCTTAGTTAAGTTGAAAGGTGACTAATGGATTAGTTTAGGGGCTTATTAGTAGTTAATTATGGGCTGATTTAGGGTTGATTAGTACATGGTTAATTTGGGTTAATTGTGTGGCTTAAGGGTTGATTGTGTGGTTTATGTGGCTCATCATGTGCTTAGGGTAATCATGTGGTTGATTAATGGTTGATCATGTGCTAATAGTTAATCATGTGGCTAGAATAAATTGATAATGGCTTATCATGTTTTTGATTGTTGATCATGTGGTAATGGTTGATCTTGATTGATTTAATGTTAATCATGTGGTATAATTGTTAATCATGTGGCTTGGAATGGTTGATTAAGTGCTTAATGTTAATCATGTGGTTTAGTTGAATCAATGGCTGATCATGTGCTAATAGTTAATCATGTGGCTGATTGGCCAAATCAATGGCTGATTTTGCTTAGTTATGGTTGATCATGGTTGATCTTGTTGACTTAGTGGTTGATCATGTGGTGAAATGGCTAATCTTGTTAATCAATGTTGATCATGTGGCTCAAATGTTGATCAGGCAGTTTATTATTGGCTAATCGTGATTAGCCTTGGTGTTTGATCCAAAAATGAATGCGTTTCATGACTATTTATCCATAGAGAATTGCAAGTTATAAACACTCTACTTTGGCTAATTAAGAAAGATGAAAATTGGCATTGAGTGATTATTCGCTTGTATGGTCATGATAGTTTCGTTTAGGCGGGAGTTCTAGACAATACCCAGCAGGAGTTCGGATGTCGTCTAGGCGAGAGTTCTAGGCGAGAGTTCTAGACGATGCCGCGTCGTAGTGGAGGCTGGATCGATGCTCCTAAATGGAATGCCACTTGGTATCTGGCTTGCTGGGGGGTGTTCAATCCCAGACGTTGCCGTGCCTGAAGTGACGGGACAATGCTTGACTAGACCGGAAGACCGGCGGAGGTTTAGTGTGGCCCAAGAGGTCGTTAATAATCTAGACAACTACATGTGTGTTATACATTGGGGAAATGCTATGTGCCCGAGATTGATGTTGAATATGCTTGGATTATTAATTGTGTTACACACATTTATGCCATGGATTGTATTGTATGTGCTAAGGCGAGGTAAGGGTGCTTGTGGTTGTTCATGGCATGTTGGATGTTAGAATTGCATGTTTAGGATTGTCTGGAAGTACGTGTTACCTTAAGTGAGGCTTAGGGAGTTTACTTATTAAGTTTTATCTCATTGCCGTTGTTATTAACCATTTCAGACCCCCGATCATGACTAGCCCTCCTCAATATTTTGGGGTACCAATGGCTATGAATCATATGTTAACGCAGTACCCAGTGGAAGAAGATAAGGTTTATATAAGGCACGCGTCGATTGTTTGGGTGGATGAAGGTTTGCCATTGTGGAAGCCACATACCTTTTTGGCTTGGTTCTATCAAGAGAGAGACCTTTTGTTTAGACCTCTTCGAAATTTTGATGGTCCCCATGATGGCGGATTGGGAGTCACTGAGTGGGATCCTATGGAAATAGATCCTCCCGACAGGGTCGTTATCAATCCTGACACCGGTCCTGAGAGTTCAGATTTCGACCCGAATTATTTAGAGTCTGATCCAAGAATGCCTCCGGTGTACCATGGGGATTGATGATGGGTTTAGATACCCCATCCTTTTTGGACCGCTCGTATTGTTAAAGGAGCTAAGTTGACCCGACTACCTATCCCTTTTTATGTATGTGAGTAGTCTGATAGGAGGTGGCCTTTAATAAGGCTTGTAAATTGTATCTTCCTTGGATTGACAGTGTGTTTATACAATGGCTTTGATGTTTCTTTTATTATCCTGTTTATTTAAATGTTGAATGGAGTATTCGAGTTTGCTTCTGCATGTGTTACTTGTAAGTTAGTTTATATTGGGTCGGCAACAAGTCCTCGAATGTCACATTCGAAAGATCAAGAAAGGATGTTGCGAGTTCGTAAGGTTCAAGGCGTGACAATTATCACCCACCAATTAGAAATATGGTCGATGGAAATTTCTCAAACCAGACAAAGAGGGAAATATAGTCAACATTGGGGTTTCTACATAGTTTGAAAAAGTGGCTTGCTTGAGCTTTATTTCAACCATTCTTTTATTTTATTTGATCAATTTGAAAAATGAAATGTCTATTTAATATCTTCTTAATTGTTAGTTATGTCAAGAGTATCAGTAAAAGCGAGGGAGCTCGGGTCGATTACGTTAATATAATATTTTCCTCTTTATTCTCTTTTGTTTAGAATGCCCATTTCTTACTTGTTCAATTTTTCACTTCCTATCTTTTTTTTTTTTGCACATTTTGACTTCTCATAGAGATTTGTTGAATTTCATCCACCAGATGAAAACTGAACCAAAGAAAGATCAAATTTTCACTCTCTTTAGGCAATGATTCTCTCTATCACTATCGGGAGAAGTTTCCTCCAACCAATTTTTTGTACATTAATTAAATGTGCATTTGAGTGATATCTATATTTAATTTGTAACCCGTCAATCAGAGTTATGATTGGAGAAAATGTTCGCCAATTAGAGACAATGAAAAATATTATAGCCCCCTCTCTTTTTCTATTTGTGCATAAGTCAAAGCAAAGAGCTCCAACATGGGATATTAGGAGCTACATACCATTGTCACACTAGCGCAAAAGTTCAGATCAACAAGAAACATTTGAATGGATTGCGACTTGAGCCGAGCACCACCTCCACAGCTATAATTGAGTATTCTATTCTCGTGTGTTACGATTGTGATTGATCTAGTCCCCACCGAGGAAATTATTTCCTTAGATCAACATCATGACAATGGCATTGTGGAGACGAGCTCTTTGAATTTGTTTTTGTTAATTTACAAAGACCGTTGAAGCAAAAGGCCAAGATGGACTCGTCTTCCTTTTTCTTGTATTACAATAAATCCAATTGAAATTTTTACCAATGTCCATTGAAATACTAGGAACTATAGTAAAATTTGGAAGACCAGTACCAAATATGAATTCTCAATATTTTTTTCTTCTGGAGAGTCAAGCCTCGTTGTTTCTTCTAACAAGGGTAGCCATCGAGGTTGATTTCCAATTTCTTCCTACATTTTGGTCTCGTTTTACAATACCAAACATAAGGTGGTGACCATTTAAAGATGAGTATTGACTTATGAATCACTCAATAGAGTCTCTTTGAAACGACGTAGGACTTTGAATATAGCAATTTCATTTTAAAAAAACTATAAAAATGTTTGTCAATGACATTACGTTGTTTCGCTAACGTCAATTTGGAGATAGTAAAATGATGTTATTGTGATTTTACGTCAATGGTATTATAAGAAAGAAAGCCTTGCATATTAGAATTCCACTTTTTGAAATGCAAAATTTGATAGAAATATCATACTTAATAGTTGAATTTTGTTTCTAATTGGTGCTATTAAATATGATATCATTGTAGTAATGTATTTATCTTGTGTACATAAAATGAAAATAATTATATTTGTTCTGGGCATTTAAATGATTCAAGACAATAAATATTGGTAATTGCTAAAACAAAAGACATGAACTAAGTTAAAAATTGAAGTATTCTACCCCAGTTTAATGGTGCATGTTTCATCTGTACATAATTCGATTTACTCCAAAAGAATGTTGTAAGTTCAGCAAACATACAAGAAACAGAAGTTTTAATGAAAACCATGTACATACACCTATTCCACATAAAAATACGAGTAACAAAATTCAGACACATCCACCGTTGGATGAGTCACATATGTATTTGGAGTTAGTTCAGTCACCGAATTCTTCCACGTGTAAATAATCCCATGGCAAGCGTGAAACACATCCCTTATACTAGCTGCGGACCGACGGCAATCATTTCTTCATCGTGTTTGTGCTTAACTTCGTCAGATGTATTCCCTTTTTCAAAGAAAAATAAAAGGAAAGAAAGCAAAAAGGGATCCCCACGTCTGATACGCATTGTGCTCCTTTTTGACTAGGGTTAACTCCTTTTGATTACGTTGATAAGAAACAGGGGGTCGACCGTCCCTCCAGATTGGCCTCAAGCCAATCTTGGTTAAAGATTGAGAGAATTCTTTGAGGAGCAATGATCCGTGTTGGTTAAAGATTCACCACACTGCATTATGCAGAGTATCTGCCATATTGTTTGCACTTCTCCATTACCAATGACTTGTTTCAAAGATGGGCCCCGTTCTTCAGCATTGCGACATATGTGAGCAGATGCCAGAAAAAAGCAGCTGATGTTTCCGCGCTAGCTAGGAAATGCAGTCATATGCAGTCCTGAGAAAATGACGAATATGAGCGAGTTCAAACGCGGTACGCGTATTAGTGGAATTTAACTTGGAAGGGAAGATTTTCACGAGTTCATATTTCGGAATTCAACCTGCCGACATAATTGAAAAATAGGGGAAAAAGATAGTGACAAAAGGGTCAGTCGTGTATTTTGTGGGGTTCATTTTCTCATCCTGAAATTTGTTGATGCTGAGTTCACACTGCGAGCTGGTTCTGGACAATCAAAGCTGCTACTAAATGAAAGTTATCCGAGGCGATTAAATTCTATACTAATGTATAGATGTCGTATCTAGGATGGTCTCTCGATTCCGGATGATTAGAACCGGGACCAAACCAATTACACTTGGAACCTGTGGGACTAAACTGGCCGTTCAAAGCCAGTTCCTAGTTCTACCGGAAAATTGGGTTTTGTTTAGCTTGTAATTAGTGAAGTTCTGTTAGTTGAGTGGTCTTGAGTTGAAGGTTGTGGGTTTCATTCTCTCTAGTTGCATCTTACCTTTTTTTTTTCCAATAAGGTGTATAGGTCAGGTTCAAAACTGGTACAACGCTGGAACATGCTACTTGGTCGGTTTCTGATTCGAACCGTTTTGAAATGGGACCCGAAATGGTTAAAGGCCAATTCCAAGGTTCGGTACCTTAGAACCAAATTGCTTCTTCCTGGAACTAGCCTGGACCTAGTTGGATAAGGCTGGTTTGATTTGGTTCCCTGATTGAATCGGCCTGGTTGTTCACCCTTGATTGTATATGGTTTCGGATTAATGAGTTCACCATGACGGAACTACTTAATGAGGTTCGATATTAAATGGATGGTCTTGGATTATTTGGAATTTGCTCTTTGGAAAGAGAATTCAATCACTTCGTCTATTATTGACATGATTTTATCGACAACCAGAAAGTTTTTGGAAAATTTGGCCCTCAAATGACGAAGGTGATGACTATTGTAGGTGCAAGCATGTAATGAGCCATTGGATAAATTGATGGATTTGTCTCCTCAGCCACATCTGCAGTGACCACTAAAAGTCTGACATATCCCACTTTGGCAACTAATAGGGTCACGAATGCAAGTGGGAATTAGCCCTCTTAGAATGGTACAGCCCATTTTCTTATCATTGTGGAACAAGCTGCGTGGCCACTACAGAGTCAGTAGGAAATCAAAATCATACTAATGTTTCTATCTATCAAATCCACCATCTTCTTTTGGTATGGACCCCTACCCATGTTTAAAAGTATTAAAAAATAAATGTATAGTGGCAAAAGATATATGAAATGGCTTTAGTTTGCGTGTGTACGGTAAATTTCATATTCGAATAATAAAATATTTCACATGAAAGAATATTAACATAGATTCGAATTACTTTTATGTGTGAAACCTTTCTTGATGTACACAAATGAGGTGATTCGCTAGGTATCTATGAGATTAGTCGTGTTGAAGATTTGGATACTCTTTCTTTATCAAAAAAAAAAAAAAAGATTTGGATACTCTTTTCAATCAGAAAAGGTAAAGGGTATGTGTTTACCCCATCCATGATTGGTAAACTTTGTTTTCTGATGTGATTCAACCAATATATATGTGTGTTTGTGGTTAAGGTTGTGCATGACAACTATTCTGTGTCCGGAAACTATTTCTGAATATAAATGATTCTTTTTTATTCTGTATTCGGGAACTGATTTTGAGCATTTGAAGGCATTTGGTAATGGCTCAAAATTTCTATTCCTGAAATAGTAAAAGAATAGAAATGCGTTTGGTAACGGCATAAAATTTCTTTTTATTAATAATATTTTAATATTTAAAATAATTTTTTATATTTTTTTTGGCCATGGCCGGTAAAAAACTTCTTTTATTAATAATACTTTTATTCAAAAATAATTTTTTTATTATTTTTGGCCATGGCCAGTAAAATTTTTTTATTAATAATATTTTTTTCTTTATTTTGGCCACGGCTGGATATTTTAATAAAAAATATTTTTATGGAACATATATTTTTAATTTTTTTTCCATGGCCTGGTTGCCGGCCATGACCGGTAAAATATTTTTTTATTAAAATATTTTTTTCCTTTTTTCCCATGGCCTGGTCATCGACCATGACCGGTAAAATATTTTTTTTATTAACATTTTTTTATTAATAATATTTTTTATTAAAATATTTTTTTTCATTTTTTTCCCATGACCTGGTCGCCGGCCATGGCTAGTAAAATATTTTTTTATTAACATTTTTTTATCAATAATAGTTTTTATTAAAATATTTTTTTCCTTTTTTCCCATGGCGTGGTCGCCAGCAATGGCCGGTAAAATATTTTTTTATTAATAATATTTTTTATTAAAATATTTTTTTTCCTCTTTTTTCCCATGGCCTGGTTGCCGGTCATGGCGGTAAAATATTTTTTTTATTAACATTTTTTTATTAATAATATTTCTTATAAAAATATTTTTTTTCCTTTTTTTCCCATGGCCTAGTCGTCGGCCATGACCGGTAAAATATTTTTTTGTTAACATTTTTTTATTAATAATATTTTTTATTAAAATATGTTTTTTCCTTTTTTTCCCATGGTCTAGTCGCCGGCCATGACCGGTAAAATATTTTTTTATTAACATTTTTTTATTAATAATATTTTTTATTAAAATATTTTTTTCCTTTTTTTCCCATGGCCTGGTCACCGGCCATGGCCAGTAAAATATTTTTTTTATTAACATTTTTTTATTAATAATATTTTTTTCCTTTAATTTGCCACATTGCCGCCCATGGCCAATAAAATATTTCTTTATTAATATATATATTTTTTTTCATGGCTGCCGGCGACCGGCCACAGCCTAGAGAAGAACAACATAAAGAAGAAAAAAAAAGAAGAAAAAGAACTCATTCTCAAAATTGTGCCGAAAAACAAGAAACAACTTTTTTTTACTTCTTATTTCTCTTCCAAAATTGTTTCTGGGCACAAATTTTTGCAAAAATGTGCCCGGGAACAAAAATTTTACTAAACGCATTTCTGTTCCCAAACTATTTCTGGGAACAAAAGAACATAAATTTTCACTGTTTGATACGTTACCAAACGAGCCCTAAGCAACCCACATATTATAAGCATTTCTTATTCAATCGTTTAAAATATCAATATCCAAAGAAGCCTACGTTATAATTTTTTGACCGTAATTAAGTCAGATTCGTGACATGGTTTTATTAAAGAAATTGAAGCTAGAACCGAGAATCTTGGGCATAGCTTTCGTTTCTCCCACATGGACACGTGTACGTGGGCTGCAAGCAAAGGCACCAATTTAGCCATCATTGTAGCTATCAAATCGTGACTGGTCACGAAGCATGTTTGGTCTTTTATCAAATTGCTGATCTCTTCGTGAAGCCATTGTCCAACAATGCAATTGGAAACTTATTTCGCAAATTAGGAATTTGGAATTCTCCCATTCCAGAAGGGAGGAAATGTACTATTTTACCAATCAATGTGGCTATCAAAAAGACAATTACCAAAGGTAGCAGAAAGGGAGAAGAGTATAAAGATGTCCAATGAAATCACAGACAGATTTCGTTGATATTTTAAGTTCAAGGGATTGATAGTTCTTATAACATAAGGATTTTTTAATTTATCATTTCCTTTATTCTATTGTTTCTTATGAAGCTTAAACTTTGTAATATCTTATATCGTGAAAATTATCTCAACAACGGCATGCTAAGATTAAGAATCAAATAATTATGTTCTTTAAATTCTTTAATTTAAGCTTTTGGAATAGTTGGTCCTAGAAAATCTTACATTGTATGAGTATAATTTTCAAATGAAATTGATTAGCTTCCACTAAAATGTCTAGCATGCTAAAGTAGCTATACCCCTCATCTCTAAACATAAGCAATTTTGTGGGAATAAGAACACTAGTAGTGTCATATCTTATATAAGGTGCACACTTGAGTATCATAACTTTTTTTTCGCTCACTTAAAGTGCCACAAATTTGAAAAATTGATCACTTGAGTGCCATCGGCAATTTGCCTTGCCGGAAAATTAGACGTGGTATTAAAATAACATTAAAACAGCCAACGTGTCTTGCCGGCAAGTTGAAGTCAACAATTGACATGCTAAACGACGTTGTTCACCCATCTAATTATAAGACCCTTGCCTTACTTCAACAAATTAGGGCAAAATCCAATTTTCATCTTGACAAAGCCTCACCCTCACCTTGAATTTGCAAACTATCTTCAAATTGTGGCAAATCATCTCATCAAATTCATAATGAGAAGCAGAGGCAGGAGAAGCGGCTCATGAGTTTATGAACAAAGAAAAGATGAAAGTCAATATTTTTGCTATTGTGGGTTGCGAAGTCCAACAAGAATAGCTTGGACGAGAAATAATCCTAGGAGAAGGTTCAATGGATGCACCAGGTATAGAGAAGACTCCAATTGTGAATATTTCAGGAGGGTTGATGCAAAATTTTTGAATCGAGCAATGGAGGTGATATTAAAGCTACTTCAAGAATGACATGAACATTTGCCTATATTGAAAGATGAGTTGGACAATGCTAACTCAATGCAAGCAAAATTCAAGGGTCTAGAACAACTTTGCTGTTAAGCACATCACCATCCAAAATGCAGCAATAATATCAAACCCATGACAACATTGATGCTAAACATATCACCAGCCAAAATGCAGCAATAATCTCAAATACCTAACAAGAAAATCCTAAACGGACATTAACAACTCACAACAAACGTAAACAGATGGCCTCCTCACATTAGTCAAGCTGAACAACTTGGTTACCTTTTTTTTTCGATGGACTATTCATATGATTCATGATCCTTGTACTCGTCCAAACTAAAACTCTAGGCACATCCTTCACTCGTGTTCGTTTTCCCACTGTTTTATCTTTTAGAGGATCCATTCTTTTCCTTGGAGCTTCATGTGTTTTTGTGTTGCCTCCTATTAAATTTTCAGTGATTGGTCTTGGCACTATGGCAATAGATTGAGATTGATGTATAATGACATTTCCTTAATCATTCGATTGAGATGGAGCTAATGTTTGGGTCTTTTTAGGTACCTGTTTTCGAGCTTCCCTCTATACCCTTTGTTTTGGAGCTACTATTAATTGCTGCTTATTTGATTGTGCTTGAGTTTCCATTGGTAGGTTTATCAATGCGCCCTTGGCTTCTTCTTGTAGATGTAGTTGATTCTTGACTTGGTTCTTCTTGAGATATCAACACCTCGAAACTTCTCCCAGGTTACAACCATATAAACTTGATTAATTACCATCTCAATCAAATGTCATATATTAAATGCATAGTGCTAAAACAAAACATTCAAAACCGTTATGTCGGTATTCATGTTTGTAAACAATCCATAGTCATTCCTTCAGCCTTTTCCCAATTGCATCATGTGTATGTTGTGGTGCAAAACTTTCATAAGCCTCCTCAATTGCTCTTTTTCTAACCTAGAAATGACATAACATAATGAAGTTAATGCACCAAGAAGTACATACAATTGCAATGACCATAACAAATAGCTTACTTGAAATTTACTCCTTTGTTGTACACTATTGGACTGAGTTGGCCTTGTAGCTTGTACTACATCATTGCTTTTTGTGTTACCTTGACATGCCCTTGCATCATTGGCATGTGTTATCTCTTGCTGCTATTATTGTTGTTTCATAGTTGGACAATCAGTATTGTTGTGCCCTTCCCTATATTAGTGTGAGCATCGAATTGTTCCATCAGCTCTGCTCATTTTTTTATTAGTACTCTCAATTTCATGCATTCTACTTTCTTTTTAAGCTTGCAAACTAGCTTCTTTAGTGGTAGAGGTTCTGGGGGTTGATGGTTTATTTTGTCCCAGAACTTGCTACTCCACAAAGACTGCATCATAAATTGATATGCAGCAAGATACTTGCTTTTTTTGTAACATTCTTCTACATAATCCTTTGGATTAAAATGCTTCAATTGGAGGACGCAAATGGCATGTGAACAAGATATTACAGTCAATTGCCATACTCGATATGAACACTTTTTTCTCTTCAAATGGACAACATACTTGTCACCATTATACATGATCTTGTATTCATCGTTCCCATTCAAAATTGGATGACAAAACCTACTAACAGCAATATTGTCATCCAATTTTTTTACAATCTTAGCCCTACATTGTCTAGGCCACTTTGAACATTCATCTCTCTACCTTTACAACCTCATCATAACCATAACTATGATGTTTTCAAGCATATTGATGATTGATTTGCACCTGGCTCCTATAATCCTACCGTTAAAAGCCTCACAAAGGTTATTGTCAACTCTATCGCACTTTAATGCTTCATAGAAGAAGGCTTTACAGCAATGCTTTGCTTTAGTTTGGAATAATGCTTCACAAGCTTCAGTTGACAAGGCATTTAGAGTTTCTTTGTAAATTCTAAAATCTATTATGTTTGTGTTCTTTGCAATTAGCCAAAATTGTCTCTGTAGTTGATCACCTATGTACTTCTTTGCCCAATTTGCATATGTGCACTAAGCACACATTCTGTGCTCAGCATATTGTATCAACTCAACTATTGCTTGAACAAGTCCTTACAAAACCAACAAACATTTGTAATGTAAATGAATAATGTTCAAAAGATAATAATACAATGACATTGCCTTTTGTTGGTCGCTCTTGAAGGCCCAACCTCTTCCATCAATTATTCCAAGATCAACCATTAGATTTTTCAGAAATCGAGACCAATTGTCCTAGTTCTCAACCTTCACTAGAGCCCAAGCAATTGGAAACATTTAGTTGTTTCCATCCCTCCCAACGGTAGCTAATAACTCTCCTTTGCATAATCCTTTGAGAAAACACCCACATGACCCTATCACTTTCTCGCATCCAGCTAAGAATTCATTTCTACATGCATCAAAGCATATATACATCCTATGAAATTGTGTCCCATGATCAAGTAAGGGCTTCTCCACAACCTCTACATGAATTATACTAGGTGAAATCTAAAGCCTACATTTCCTAGCAAAGTTCCATATATCTACATATTCTTCCTTATACATACCTAGCAATGTACTCATCACATTATACTTAGTTCTTTTGCACTGATACCTAGTTGCTCTTTCACTAGTTGTTTCAATTGAGGAATCTTAATTTCTGGCATTGTCTTGATGGTGTTGAAGAAGTGCTTAGTCAACCACACACTAGTCATTCATTTATTGTCAAATACAATACTGCAGTTATGCTCCTCATGGAGTGACCAAATTTAGAATAAGCCACTCTTTTTATTCAATGCACCATATATCTTCCATGGATAATTGTCTTGTGCACACTTCGCTTTAATAAGATTCTTGGTATTTCTAGTGAATTTAACATTCCTCTCTAGAGTGACCGAATACCAAATAATGGAATCTCTAAATTGCTTGGCATCATCAAATTTCATCGATATGCAAAAGGCAAGACTTGTACTTATTGAATCATAAGAAGGATATTGACTTCTCTTTCTATGTTGCACTGCACCATCTTCATCATCATTATGCTCTGAGCTACCGGCATCATCATGACAACTTTCCTTATAAATAGTATCATCACCATCAACCATAGGAGCTCCTTCATCCCTGTTTAATGAATTGCCCTAATTCCTTACCCCAAATGGTGTTTTTTTTCTTTGCTGAAATGTCATTACTTCTTCCCTTGCTTATGCAATGTCCTCATCATCAACACCACTTGTGCAAATGGTATGCACTAATGTTTCCTCATCTTTGCCACTGGATAGTGCAATTTCGCAAGTGCCCAGGTTTATTCTAGTTAATTCTTCGGGAAGTGTATCTTCACCATTAGATAAGTTACCTCTATTCTCAAGTTGCTCAAATAAATTTAACACATGAGCTATACGCAAAGCCTCAGTCTCATCTGCTCTCACATCTCCTTTTAAAATAGCTCTATCACTAGCCTAGGTTTCAATACTAACTTCTAACATTGCTTACTTATCTTCATCGACATGATATTCAACATACACATAAACATAATGATCATGAAGATAGTAGTAAACAAATTCCCTCGCACTACTATCATCATGCAGATGTCTCAAACCATCCTTAAGACTCTTATCAAGTACCTGATAATGTAATTTCCCTATTTTGCATCGCAATGATTCCTCTATATCCTTCTTAAAGTCTTTATATGATAGTTTACTCAGACTGACAAGGATAACAATGACATTCCCACCAATGTATCCCCACTCTTCCCTAATAACAAAGTTCCCATTGTATCAAACTTTAATGGGTGCGTTGGTATCGCCCATATTAACACTGCACTCCATACAAGAAAAATTATTTTTGTAATAGGCTACCAAACACAAATAGACAACTTCAGCAATCTGTCCCCACAAACGCAATAAAAACGTTGTACCCCATACAAAAAAAAATTATTTCTGTAATAGGAGACCACAACACAAACAAACAACTTCCAATTAGTCCCTACAACCGCAATAAACAATAAGGGGTGTCGGTTGGTGACACATAACAACTAAGTATAACAACGAATAAACTAAAGCACTCACCTTTACACTCTAGCACCAAACCCTAATATTTGCCCTCCAAGATATCACTTTTTTCCACGCTTTTACACTATGTAAACAACACAACATTGAATAATCATTCACTCACTTTGTCGATTAGTTAACACAACACAATAAATCACTAACCTTTACTCTTTGTCGACCAATTTTCGTCACACGATAAGCCCTATCTTTTCCCTCTAGTCTGTCATGTTTTTAGTCTCTATCTAGTGAGAAGCAAAAGTGAAGATCAAAGGCGAGAAAGATCAAAGCCCTAATTTGCAATAACAAAAAGCGATTGATTTGGGATTTTGGGCGTACTGAGAAAGTGAGAGCTTGATTTGCTTTAGAGATGAAATGTTGAGGAAGCGAACAAATCGAAGCCCTAATTTGTGATTATCTCAAAGAAATCGATTAGAGAGAGATGGAAGACGACATGCGCGAAGCGGAGGAAGATGACGTGCAAGTGAGAAGCCCTAATTTGCGAATGAGAGCGACGTCATCTTTTTCAGGCTACTACTTGCACAGAAGTGACGTCACTTCTGTTAGAGGTAGACAGATTTTTACACAATTTAGGAAACAACGTCGTTTCTCTCTAAGTGGACAAATATTTCCATGTAAGAATTCCATTTATTTTAAAAAATTGTACGTTAGATTGTAAAATTAAGTAAAAAATCAACGTAGTACAATTTGCCGGACATGACACTAAAATGATCTATTTTTCTTCGATGCGGCACTCAAGTAAGCGAAAAAAAGGTTATGGCACTCAAGTAAGTGCTGTACAAGAGTTATGACAATTGCGCTATTTTTATCCCCAATTTTATGTCAATGTAACTGACATAGATAAACTATTCATATTAGAGAGCATAGATGTTTGCTTTCATTAATCAAAACCAAAGCCCTGTGAAATTCATTAATGGTGAGTATCAGATGCCGAGTGCAACAATTTTCACCTCCATAAAAAAATATTCTAAAGCACTTGGAATAGAGAAGGTCAAATTGCATTTTGTCGAGACGGATCATTGCGATGCTCTTTGAAGAAGTTCTCGCTCAAGTACTTGAAGACATCTGTCAAGTTGCGATTAGCGTTACCTATTATTTTTGCCAAGATTTTTGAGGAGCATGAAGTTTAAACTTTCTACAAATCCAAACATGTTATAGACATAATATTTCATCTCTTCATGAATCTCTTTGTGTTTTTCAAAAATAGTTTAATGAATTAACTGCTATTGGATGTCCTCTTAAGCACGGAGAAGGGTCTCTTTGTTTTAAATGGTGGTTCATTCACTACCTCCATGTTGAAGCTCCTATGCCAACCTTTTTTTACATGATTTCACAGCTGCAAAGTTTTGAGAGTTGACCAACAAGTATAATTTCCCTTGGAATTCAAGAAAGGACAAATTTATTTGGTCAAAGAAGTAATTTTAATAGTCAAGAAGGGAAAACAATTCCATTAGTCCAACAACAGACATTCTTTCTTCGCAAGGGAAGAGGTTTCCTCACAATGGTCTTAGATTGGAAGATTCTCAGGTTGATTGTCAGAATTTGCAAGTTCAAAAGCCACAATACAATTGGAGCAAAATCGAGAAGCTTGTGAAAGGAACATACCAAGTTGTTTCATGTCAAGTATGTAACAAGTAGGGACATATTGCTATAGAATGCTTTAATGGGTTTAATCAATTTTTCCTCCCATATGACGTGTCAAAGACATTTGTTGCACTTACTATTGGAGATAATCAGAATTCGGAGTGATTCACTGATATTGGAGTTTCAGATAAGAAGACCGAAGCTTAAGGTAACCTCAACTGACGACCGAAAATTGAGAAAGAAGTGTAGGGGTTGGAAATAGTGACTCGGTTAAAATTTCCCAAGTTGCGATGCTCAAATCAATTTGGGCTAAGAGAACATTGACTTAAACATTATTCTATTTGTTCCTCAGATGAAAAATATTTTACGATTAGTGAGCCGATTTTCAACCTACTCTTCTCTAAATTTCTAGTATTCTGCCACATTGATTGATGAGTAAGTTCCTTTAACATGTGTATTGTAGGTAGGCATGGACGCGTGTATGCACATGTTGACTTGTAGCGTTGTTTCACTTGAGTCCAGGTCTTGGAGCCCTCCTCACAACCAGAGTAGTGAGGAGCGGGCGAAGCTCCCGGATAAACTCTCCGATGGCCAACTCGGATTGAGTTGAGGGAAGATGAATTAGTATGGATTTAGTTTCATTATGAGACAAATGTAAGTTAAGCACAATCCATTAAGATCTCATTGTTTTTATTTAACCCAAAACGAAAACTCGAACTTGTTTCATGATTTATGGATAGCTCAGGTTGAGAAATACTAGTGAGGAAAACCTTTTCTTGAGTGAAACATGAGCTGAGAGAGCCGTTAGCAAATAGAAGAACGTATTTGTTTGCTTATGGTTGAGAAAAAAAGTGACTCAGAGAGACCACTATAACCAAATATGCATTCCTTACTGAAAAAAATTGCAGATATGTTTTCGGAGGAATTGTCACCTAGGTTACCACCCATAAGAGGCATCAAACATCATATCAATTTGCTTCCTGGTGCTCCTCTACCAAACAAAGCAGCTTTCAATGCAACTTGGAAGAAACAAAGGGGTTGCAAAGACAAGTCGATGAACTTATTGACAAATGATATGTCTGAGAAAGCATGAGCCCATGTTCCATTCCAGCTTTACTCATGCTGAAGAAGGATAGTTCATTCAGAATGTGTATCAATAGTTGAGCCATCAACAACATCACCATTAGGTATATATGCCCCATACCGAGACTTGATGATATACTTGATGAATTATATGGCTCCACCATGTTTTCCAAGATAGATTTGTTGAGTGGTTATCATGAAATCCGGATGCGAGAATGAGATGAGTGGAAAATGGCTTTCAAAACAAAAAGAAGTCTCTACGAGTGGCTGGTTATGCCATTCGAACTATCTAATGCTCCAAGTACCTTCAAGAGACTCATGAATGAGGTTCTTTGTTCTTTTATTGGTCGATTTGTTGTTGTATATTTCAATGATATTCTTATTTATAGCATGAACGAGGAGGAAAATATATCTCATTTAAAGCAGGTCTTTAAAGTCTTGAGAGAACACAAACACTGTGCTAAAATGGAAAAATGTCAATTCTTCTTTTTAACCATCGTCTTCCTTGCATATGTTGTTTCAAAAGATGGAATCTCCGTCGATCAATTCAAGGTGGAAGCAATGAAAACATAGCCGGTTCCAAAGTCCATTTCTGATGTGAGAAGCTTTCATGGACTAGTTTCTTTCTATCAGCAATTTGTGAAATATTTTAGTACCATGATGGCTTTTGTCACCAAATGCATGAAGAAGGAATCTTTTCAATGGACAATGGCTGTTTACAACGCTTTTGAAATAATCAACTCTGTGAGTTCCCTATTCTTGCCCATCTTGATTTTGATAATGTCTTTGAAGTTGAGTGTGATGTAAGCAGAGTTAGCATTAGGTACGTTCTTGTTCAAGCACAAAAGCCTTGGTGTATTTCAGTGAGAAGTTAACAGATGCAAAGAAGAATTATTCAACTTATAATAAAGAATTGTACACCATTGTTAGAGCTCTTGATCACTGAACATGATGAGAAGAGTAGAGCTCTTTTTTGTAAAATTCTAAATGCAAATGAACGTGTCAATAAACTTCTCCAAAAAGTAATATAATGATAAGAAAAGTATCGTCTCACAGAAGTTGATGATTAATAAATCATTTAATTATTAAAAGGGTTAATATATAAAAAAACTCTAAACTGATACACATGTGATAATTTTATCCAAAACTAATTTTTTGACAACAAAAAATTCTAAACTGGTATACACGTGACAAATTTACCCCAAAGTAATATTTTGACCTCTAAAAACTATAAACTGATATATTTGAGAGAAATTTACCCTTCATTAGTCTCCGTTAAATTGAATTAATACTGCAAAAAATCACAAACCGGTACACCTGTGATAAACAGATGGTAAAACATAAAATTGGCATATCTATGACATTTCGAAATTTTGCCCAATTGGGATTTATGAAATAAGTGATTTTATTAATGTACTTGTAATTGATTCTCACCCGAAATTGATCATTCCTAGGATACTAACCTATAGGGAAATGCTAATTAGAAATTTAAATTCGTGCGACTAGAGATAATTCGGTCATGAACTGATTTTCAACCATAAAATCGTCGAGGTGATATTTTGAGCCAATGAAAGCCGATCCTAGGATCGTGATAAGCCGATTCGTCACTATCATACTAGTAGATCACGGGTAATTCCGTTTGACCACAAAATGAATTGACGAACGATCCAAAACCTATACTGAACAATCGCGCCCATCAGAACTAATGATTGATCCTCGCGATTCCATTGACAACCGAGGTCGTCACGATCTGAATGAATTTGCATGTGACTTGATTTAGTATTAGTCATAGGTCGATTTTGTGAATTTCCCTAAAAACCGTCCGTTAGTCTGAGATACGCACAAGTTATATTATATAAAATTCAATTATTAATTAGAGGAATTGGATATCAGAAAATTAGGAAGTCACGACAGGACATTAGGATGATGTTGCAGTCGGAACGTGCAGCTTTGGATGTTCTCGAATCTTTCAGGAAAATTCAATTTTGACAAGAAAATAGGAAAGTGACCATTTTACCCTTGGGAATTTACAAAGGGCTAGTTTTAATGGACAAGGGCATTTTGGTCATTTTGCCCTAAATTTTGGAAAAGACAATTTTGCCCTTGGACTTTTTGAGAAATTCCTAAATTGCCCTTGGATATTTTGGAAAAAATTCGATCTGGACCGTCGATTTCAAGATAAGATCGAATCTTGACCGTCGGATGAAAAGTAGAGAGGAGGGCGATTTGGTCATTTGGCAAAAAGAGGTCAAAACTTGGTTTAAAAGTCAAGATCCATTCTCTCTCTTCTCCCTCTCTCTCCCCATTTGGCTCTCTCTCTCCCTCTCGATCGCCCTCTCCCTCGCTGATCGCCATCGTGCTGCGTCGCCGTGTCGCCGCCACGCCACGCCGCCCATCACCGCCGCGTCACGCCGCCCGTCGCTGCTGCGTCGCGCCGCCACTTTCCACTCACGATGTGCCATTGCCGCCGTTCTCTCCCTCTCCCTCTCGGTGATGAGCCAGCCGGCCACCGCCCAAGCCTCCGCCGCTCACCGTTCCTCTCGATCGCCATCGATCGTCACCACCACCGTGAGCCGCGTTTGGATCGCCGGTTTACCGCCACTTTCACTCTAGCCGCGTTAATCTAGAGCTCAGTAAGTCGCGATCTAAACTTTATTTAGTATATCGGGTGATTTCGGATCTAGTTAGACACGGATCGGTATAGTTTTAGAGGCGGAATTGATTACCGGGTCTTAGGATCGAATTTGAGAAGTTTTGGTGAAATTTTAGAGGCCGATCAATGGCTGTGATGTGCTGTTCTGTATGCTGTGATGTGCTATTTGGCATGTGGTATGCGCTGTTAGGTCCGGCTCAGAATTTCATGAAAGTGTCGTAAAGGGCCAAGAGTGAGATATTGCAGTTTTGAGTGCGAAAAATGCCAAATTGTGTGTTGGTCGTGTGTTCGTGATGTAATTGAGTTGTGATGAGGAAATTGAGTGCAATTGTGTGCATGGATTTAATGCCAGAGTGTGTGTACAAGTGTGAGAATGGAATATGCAAGTGTCACGGCCCAAAGAAATGGATCGTTCATGAGGTTTCCTGGACGATGGACCATGACCGACCCTTGAACGAGAAAGCGGATCCCGAGTATTCTGAGTACTAGGGTTTCTTGATGTGTTCTAGAATACTCTTGGGGGCGGGCGATACGGTAATTGTAAACCTCTGTAATTAATGAGGTAGTTGGGTAGATGGGGAGGTACGATCTCCACCGTAAGATCGGGGAGAAATCTACGGATACGGTCAGTCTGGTACTTGTATAAAAAGGGGTCTCCTCCCCCTCATTGTAGTATCTCATTCTTTCAAGAAGCAATAGAAATCCAGAGCTTCGCTCGCTAGAGTCTCTCTCTCTCTAAAGAGTTCTTGTGAGTTGAGGTGGGGAAGGCTGACTTGGGAAGAAATTCCTAAGGCCGCACGGGTTTGGGAACGCGAGATCGATCGACCCGTGACAAGTGGTATCAGAGCTAAGATGGCCAAAGGCGCTGCTAAGCCACGATCCGATCTAAAGTCACAAACCGAGAAGGGTGTGGGCGAGGATCGTGGGAAGGCCACCGGGACACAAAGTGTCGAGGCAAGGGAAGACCGTGATAGCTCAAATGCAAAGGATATGGCTGGTGACTTGGAGACCCGTTTGGCGAAAATGGAGATCGTCGTGGGAGATGTCCAAGGAATAGTCGAGGATCTTGCTGTACGCATCGAAGGAGGCGAGTCCGGAACGGGGGAGCTCGAGGCCGAAGTGCAAGAGCTAAGTTCTGGCATGGGAGAACTCCGGAAGGCGATGCTGGGCGACTTGACTGATGCCGTCAAAGAACTTGAGCAACGGGACGATGCCTTGGAAACCTTGGTGGAGGCCATGCGCGTAGAGATGGCCGAACTAAAGGCGAAGGTCGCCGAGATGGAAGGAGCACGTGTGAACGGGATAGTCACCGTGCAAACTACTCCACGAGTGGATGCCCCGAAGCCGAAGGAGTTTAAAGGCTCGCGGGTGCCCAAAGACGTGGACAACTTCCTATGGTACATGGAGCAATACTTCCTAGCGATGGGAATCACCGATGGTGCAATCCGGGTAAGTACCGCAGCCATGTACTTAACTGATAATGCACTCTTATGGTGGCGTCGTAGGAGTGATGATCGGAGTGGTGTACCGATCACTACATGGGAATTGTTCGTCGAGGAGTTTCGACGACAATACTATCCCGCTTATGCGGAAGAAGAAGCTCGAGATGAACTCCGTCGCCTTGAACAAAAAGGTGGAGCTCGGGAGTATGTTCGGAAGTTCTCGGAGTTACTACTCCAAATTCCGTCCATGAATGACACGGAGGCCTACTTCCAATTCATGGGTGGTCTAAAACCATGGGTAAAGCAAGAGCTAAAGCGGTGCAACGCAAGGGATCTTTCGACGGCCATGTCCGTGGCCGAGGCCATGGTGGAGTATAAAACAACTTCCGTAAGCAAACCGGATACCCGACCGAGGGACAAGGGCGTTGGTGGGGGAGATCGTAACAAATTCCACCGTCCAAGTGGAAGCAAACCATCAATGGCCCCTCCAAGGGCGAAGGCGGAGTCGAGCGGAGGAGAACACAAAAAGGGACGTACCTTCAAGTGCTTCTTGTGCGACGGTGCGCACATGGCTCGTGACTGTCCAACTCGAGGCAAACTAGCTGCAATTGCCAAGGCACACGAGGAGGAACGAGAGGAGGCAAGACTCGGTACGTTGCGAATCCTAAGTTCCATAAAGTCCAAAAAGGCGAACAAGCCCAAGGGATTGATGTTCGCGGACGTGACGATCGGGAAAACTAAGATGAGTGCGCTCATCGACACGGGAGCATCCGATCTATTTATCTCGGAAGAAGCTGCGAAGAAACTCAATCTTCGGGTTGAGAAAGGAGCCGGTTGGCTCAAGACGGTAAACTCCAAAGAAGTCCCTACCAATGGGTTAGCTAAGGACGTGGATTTCCAACTCGGGCAATGGAAGAGCAAGGAAATGATCGAGGTAATTCCACTTGATGACTATGACTTTGTCATTGGTTTAGGATTCCTTGATAGGATAGATGCTCTTATCATCCCATTTGCCGATTGTATTTGTATACTGGATACACGTTGTCAATGTGTGATCCCGGTCAAACGAGAGTTGGGCAACCAAAAGATAATATCGGCAATGCAAGTTACTAAGGGAGCGAGGAAAGGGGAGGCTACTTTCCTAGCAACCTTGAAAGTCGAGGATCCAAAGGGTGAAGGGAGTGATGTCCCGACGGAGGTAACCCGAGTCCTCGATTCCTTCAAGGATGTAATGCCCCCCGAACTCCCGAAGAAGCTTCCGCCTCAAAGGGAGGTGGACCATAAGATCGAGCTTGTGTCTGATGCTCGACCACCCGCCATGGCCCCATATCGCATGGCGCCTCCCGAATTGGAAGAATTAAGAAGACAACTCAAGGAGTTGCTCGATGCGGGTTATATTCGACCATCGAAGGCTCCGTTTGGCGCCCCGGTCCTATTTCAAAAGAAGCATGATGGATCACTCCGGATGTGCATCGACTATCGGGCGTTGAACAAGCTGACGATCAAGAACAAGTACCCGATCCCTCTCATTGCCGACTTGTTCGATCAACTTGGAGAAGCACAATGGTTCACCAAGCTTGACCTTCGATCGGGATACTATCAGGTACGAATTGCAAAAGGGGATGAACCAAAGACCACTTGTGTGACGCGGTATGGGTCATATGAGTTCCTCGTCATGCCGTTTGGCTTGACAAATGCTCCGGCCACATTTTGCACACTCATGAACAAGGTACTCCACCCGTTCCTAGATCAATTTGTCGTGGTTTATCTTGATGACATTGTGGTGTATAGCCGAACGCTCGAGGAACACATCGAGCATTTGAAGAAAGTCTTCCAAGTTCTACGGGAGAACGACTTATATGTCAAGCGGGAGAAATGTGCCTTTGCACAACGGGAAGTTCCATTCCTGGGACACATCGTCGGGGGTGGACGTGTGCGGATGGACTCAGCCAAGATTACGGCCATTGTGGATTGGAAACCGCCGACCAAGGTGACGGATCTAAGGTCATTCCTTGGCCTCACCAACTACTATCGACGGTTCGTCCGAGGATATTCGAGCATCACCGCGCCACTCACGGATATGTTAAAGAAGGAGAAGCCGTGGGAGTGGACGGCCCGATGCCAAAAGGCGTTCGATCGGTTGAAGCAAGCTATGACCGAAGAGCCGGTGCTCGTGCTACCTGATCACGCCAAACCCTACGAGGTAGAGACCGACGCTTCCGATTTCGCTATTGGTGGTGTTCTTATGCAGGATGGTCACCCGGTAGCGTTTGAGTCGAGAAAACTGAATGATACCGAACGACGGTATACGGTCCAAGAGAAGGAAATGACCGCGGTGGTCCATTGTCTTCGTACGTGGAGGCATTACCTCTTGGGCCCCCGATTCGTCATAAGGACGGATAACGTGGCCACGAGTTACTTCCAAACCCAGAAGAAGTTGAGCCCGAAGCAAGCTCGTTGGCAAGATTTCCTGGCGGAGTTCGATTATGGGCTCGAGTACAAGCCAGGAAAGGCAAATTCTGTGGCTGATGCGCTTAGCCGAAAGAGTGAGCTAGCATCATCGATCGTAAGTCGTCCCAAGAATCCATGGGATGAGCGGATCAAGGAGGGACTCCAACATGATCCAACGGCCAAAGCACTCATCGACCACGCACGGGAGGGCAAAACCCGGCAATTTTGGTGTGAAGACGACTTGCTTTACACCAAGGGACGGCGATTGTACGTGCCACTATATGGGAAGCTACGAAAAGAAATCCTACGGGAGTGCCATGATTCCAAGTGGGCGGGTCATCCGGGAATCCATCGCACTATGGCGCTCTTGGAGAATCGTTACTATTGGCCTCACTTACGCGACGACGTGGAGGCATATGTACGAACATGTCTTGTGTGCCAACAAGACAAGCTCGAACAACGGTCATCGGCGGGGCTTTTGGAGCCACTTCCCATCCCGGAGCGTCCATGGGAGAGTGTCTCCATGGACTTCATTGTCAACCTACCAAAATCCGAAGGGTGTCGGACTCTCATGGTCGTGGTAGATCGGTTTTCCAAGTATGCGACGTTCGTGCCCGCGTCAAAAGATTGTCCGGCCGAGGAGGCGGCCAAGCTATTCTTGAAACACGTCGTCAAATATTAGGGAGTGCCACAAACGATCGTGAGCGACCGCGACCCTCGATTCACGGGTAGATTCTGGACCGAGCTCTTTAAATTATTAGGGTCGGATCTTAATTTCTCCACCAGTTTGCATCCCCAAACCGATGGACAAACGGAGCGGGTCAATGCACTCTTGGAGTTATACCTCCGACACTACGTGAGTACGACACAAGTGAATTGGGCGAAGTTGATCGACGTCGCCCAGTTCTCCTACAATCTTCAGAAGAGCGAGTCCACGAATCAAAGTCCCTTTGAGATCGTGACGGGACAACAACCACTCACCTCGAGTACGGTTGCAACGGGCTACAAGGGGAGTAGCCCATCCGCTTTCAAGTTTGCCAAGGAGTGGCATGAACAAGCGGACTTGGCACGAACGTGTCTACACAAGGCCTCGAAGCGCATGAAGAAGTGGGCCGATAAGAAGCGACGGCACGTGGAGTTCCAAGCCGGGGACTTAGTGTTGGCCAAGCTACACCTGGTTCTCCGATACAAGGACGTGCATAAAGGGCTTATACGTCGCTACGAGGGGCCATTCCGAGTGTTGCATCGAGTCGGAAAAGTCGCATATAAGCTGGAATTGCCACCAAAACTCAAGGTACATCCGGTATTCCATGTGAGTATGCTTAAACCTTTCCGTGTAGACGAGGAGGACCCAGATCGAGGGGAGTCACAACGGGCGCCGCTTGGAGCAAAAACCTCCTATGATCGAGACGTCGACTTCATCATGGCGGATCGAGTCATACGGAAGAGATATCGTGCACCGAAGCGGGAATACTTAATCCGATGGAAGGGTCTTCCAGAGAGTGAAGCAAGTTGGGAGCCTGAAGAAGCTCTTTGGCAGTTCAAAAAGCATATCGATACTTTCCACGCCAAAGACGCGACGAGGGCGTCGCCCGAATAGGTGGGGGAGAATGTCACGGCCCAAAGAAATGGATCGTTCATGAGGTTTCCTGGACGATGGACCATGACCGACCCTTGAACGAGAAAGCGGATCCCGAGTATTCTGAGTACTAGGGTTTCTTGATGTGTTCTAGAATACTCTTGGGGGCGGGCGATACGGTAATTGTAAACCTCTGTAATTAATGAGGTAGTTGGGTAGATGGGGAGGTACGATCTCCACCGTAAGATCGGGGAGAAATCTACGGATACGGTCAGTCTGGTACTTGTATAAAAAGGGGTCTCCTCCCCCTCATTGTAGTATCTCATTCTTTCAAGAAGCAATAGAAATCCAGAGCTTCGCTCGCTAGAGTCTCTCTCTCTCTCTAAAGAGTTCTTGTGAGTTGAGGTGGGGAAGGCTGACTTGGGAAGAAATTCCTAAGGCCGCACGGGTTTGGGAACGCGAGATCGATCGACCCGTGACACAAGCGTGAGAATGGGATCGAGCCGAGGCATTATAAGCTTGGATCGAGATCATGTAAGCCTATCGCATTTGGCGCTGGCTGAGAATGAGAAAGTGGGAAATGAGATCGGTCTAAAGCACGATCAGCACGGGTGAGACCGGGATCAGACCGAGGCATGTTAAGCTCGGGTCTTAATCATGTAGGCTTTTTGCATTTGGCGTAGGCTAAGGAAAGAAAGTGGAAGTGAGATCGGGCCTAAGACGTATTTACGCGAGTCGCGATGGGAAAGTGAAAGCCTGATGCGTGTTTACGCGGGTTGAGAAAGTGATTGAGTAACTGATGGTACGACGAGGCAGGAGTGAATGAAACTGATGTGATGGGGTGTGATCGAGCGTGAAATATGGGTCGGAATTGTGGTATGATTGACGTGTATTGGCATGTGAATGGGTGTGGAAAGTATGTGCTGCTTTAAATATGTGTGAGAATTGAATGTTGTGATTGTGGACTAATGTGCAGGATGCTTGTGCCCAAGAGTTCAGGTTAGTGTGATAGTTTGGTTCGTGTTTGTGTGAATTGCTTGATTTCGTGTCTGCATGTATCAAGAAATACGTGGTAGCCTAGGTAGGGTTTAGATTGTAACTTATTGAGAAGTGTCTTATGATTGTTTCAATCAAAATATTTCAGAGCCACCACCCGAGCCATGAATCTCTCGTTGTTACCGCCGCAGCGTTTTGGAATCCCCATGTACACCGATCATGAAGTGATAGAATATCCTGTAGATGAGAATCACACATGGGTTAAGCACACCTCAATAGTTTGGGTAAACATGGGGCTACTCCTCTGGCAGGCTTACACTTTATACTACGTGGATGTTTAGAGACAGAATGGACGAGTTTGGTCCCATCCGCGGTTTTGACATTTCGTTTGATGGCGTAGGGTGATTGGGATTCAACAGCCATACCCCCTCCTGATAGGGAATTGACTAGTGCAGAGGTTAATATAGCCCAATCCGGACATCATCCTGCACTGGCTGCACCTGGTTCTTCAGTGGCCAAACTAGACCCAGCACCAGAAGAGTTATAGGCTGGATTTGATCCGATGGATATAGACCTAGCAGGGATACCTGAGGTAGGACCAGAGGAGGAGTACGGTGAGAATCCCGGTAAGGAGCCAGCGGAGGACGAGCTAGTGGACGAGCCGGAGGATGAGCCCGCAAAGGAGCTAGAGGAGGATAGAGAGGATTCAGAGGAGGATGAACAAGCTAAGGATGAGCCCAAGTTAGGTGACGAGAACAATCCAATCAAGATTGGGCCTGATTCAGAGTCGTCAAATAAATAGGAGAATGAAGAGGATGCATATGAGGACAAGGAGGACAATGAGTCCGAGTGGACGCCTTCTAAAGGGCGTAGGGACTAGTTCTGGGAGCGAGATAATAGTTTTAGAGTGTCCCATTTTTGGTTAGTGCTGACCTAGGGTGCTAATCTTTTTGTGTTTTGGAAGTTGGTAGTTTTTGGTTCGGTGTGCTTGTAAATTATAGTGGATATTGTAAATCTTTGGAAGTGTATTGTATATATTTGTTGGTAGGTCGGCGATCTAGTTATTCCAGGTGATCTCCAAATTTTATTATCCAGGTTTTTAATAATGGTTTCCACTGCGAATCAACTCTGATGGGATCGTTGGGTCAGCGACGTATTCTTGGGACGCCGCACAAATTCGATCGAGGTTCGGGATGGCGCGCGCTCGATGGGGTTTGGGGCGTGACAATATTAGTTAACTGCCGCGTGCCATTTGACAAAGCAATTTGACAGTAAAATTTAATAGAAACAAATTAAGGGTAAATTTGTCACAGGTGTACCGGTTTAGGATTTTTTATGTTCAAAAAATTAGTTTGGGGGTAAAATTATCACGGTGTACTAATTTGGAGTTTTTCGTGGTATTGACCCTTATTAAAAATAGTCTAATTCTAAAATTTATCTAACATATCAAAATAGAATTGAGAATAAATGAAAATTGACAATCCTAGAAACAAAATTTTGGACTAAAGATAGTTAATCAATTAAATAAATATGTTAGAGCATTCGATTTCACCAAAGCCTCTAGATTTGAATTTCATATCATTTTGCATTCAAGAACAATATCAAATAAGTGATATCAAAATTTCCTAATCTATTTACTATCCTATCTCTAGGTATAATGAATCTACTCAGTTTATCACTCCACCTTATCTCCATGTTAATGTAAATAAACAAAAGTGCATTAAAACTTGTGAATATTCCCGGTTTACAATGAATTTTTTGGACCACCTTATCATTGAAAGCCACACAAACAACATGGTATACCTATATCTACATTTAATTCATGGTTATATATAATAAGGAGTAATTGCATATTATCACTTCTTTGTCTCAAACATGTACACTAGACCATTCATGTCACGCCCCGAACCTCCGTCGAGCCCACGACATCCCACTTCGGGTCGAAATAGTGCGATATCCTAGGTTATCGCCAACCTCATTTGCAATCATCAGAGATTTAATTGAACAGTGAAAACCACAAAACACTCGGACAATTGAAACCGGGGAGAATAGAGAGAATATACATATTCTTTTCTCATTCAAACTTATACCATAATATTCACAATCTTACAAACTTTAATATACATGTGCACACCGTATTAAAACCATCGAGATAAAAAAGGACCGATGACCTGGCATTCTACCCTAAAAAATGGTACTCGCCAAAAGCCTAACTTTTGCACCCTAACACTATCCCCTACGCCCCTTACTCGAAGTCTACTCTGAATCTGACTCCTCATCATTCGAATCCGAACTCCCTTGAACGGTTTACTCCTCTGAGGACTCTAGCTCTGCCTCGATCTCAATCGGGTAATTAATGTCACCAGACTCCGCCAGAACTTCATTCTGATTTTCCTCCCACAATCCATCAAAGAAGTTGTATTCCGGCATGTAGTTAGGATCCATATACTGCTCAAATGGGAGTACATACTATGGTTCCTCCTCAGGCTCCTCAGACTCGTTGGGTTCGTCTTCAGGTTCCATTTTGGGTTCCACCTCCTCTGGTTCTTTCTCGGGGATCGGTTCTAAGTCTATGTCTATTGGATCACCTTCAGCTTGTGACACTTCGGGCTCGGGTTCATGCTCAGCCCCTGAAGATCCCTGGGCTACAAGCGCTAGATGCAATCCAGAATGAGCTAAACTAGTCTCTACACTGGTTAACTCCTCATCTATCGAGGGTATAACAGAAGGGTCCCAATCCCCAACTAAGTCAAACGGAACATCAAAATCTCTAACGGGACTGAACTCGTCGTCTCCATCATTGAAGAACCAGGTGGTGTATACATGGGGCTCCCACAAGGGTATTCCTATTTCTACAAAAACCATGGTAGTGCGCTTAATCCAGGTCATGTTATCTCCCATAGGAAACTTTGCAACTTCATACTCGGTATGCACTGGTACCTCAAAACGCTCTGGTGGCGGTGGCGAAGGATTTATGGCTCAGGTCGGGATTCTGAAAAATGTTGGTTGAAACAACAATTAGACTACATCTTAGTAAGTATACCCCTAAACCCCATTTAGTTTATCACGTACCTCCAGACAATCATGAAACACAATCACATACACACCAAATCGTTACATAGCAGGCACTTTACATGCAATCACAAGCATGCATAAATCTCATGTCATGCACTTATTCCGTTCTCATTATCTCTTTTCCACTTTCCTTGCTAGTGACCCGCGTTACAGGACATGCCTTAGACTCACTGTGACCACTTATCACAACACTTCAGGGTCCGTGTTAACGTATATGCCTCAGGCCATGTTTCTTGCTCGCGTTAAAGTACACGCCTCAGGCTCAATACCTACCGCCTAAGGCGTAACCCGCGTTAAAGTACACGCCTCAGGCTGGCAGTCTTCTGGTAATACCGGGCATCGTCCAGCGTTGAAGTACATGCCTCAGGACGGCATAATTCCTATGATCACACATGCCATGCCACATTTTTTTTTTACTCATGCACATGCTCTACAAGCATTTACCACACTCAACTGGCCCATCGCATGTGGCCCGTGCATGCATCAATTCACAAGCAAAACATGCTCACTCAGCATTTGACATGGCCCATTTTGACAATCAAATCAATCTGGCCCAAACGTGCACATAACAGGCATATTTCAATCATATAATTACACAACCACACACTCAATTTCATCACCACAACTCAATAATAGTTCAAACACACATTAAACACACAATTGCCATTTTTCTCCAACAAAATGGCGTTGAATCAATTCCGGTCCTTCACGACACTTTCTCACCACTAATTGCCGGTTCTAAAAATCCAACTTGCGTCCCGATTGGCCCATTATAGTCCAATGAACAGTCATCCACAACCCACTGTTGTCCTCAAAATTTCCAATAAAATTTTTCGCGAATTCAATTCTAGGCCCGCTAATCAATCCCATTTCTAAACCGTACAATTTCCGCACTCAAATAAACCCGATTTCTCCCAAAAATCATCCGTTGATACCCAAAATCCTAAATTGGGTTTAGAGTGCGACTTACCTAGTTCTAGACTATCGTGGCTAGAATGGAAAGTGGCGGCACTTAATCGGGAACGGCGGCGCGGCTTGGCGGCGACAATGGTGGCACGACTCCCTTGGCCGAGACCCATAGCCACACGGGGGAAGAGGGGGACAGAAAAAACCGTGAGGGATGGCGTGGGGTGGTGGCGGCACTCGACGGTGGGTAGTGGCTAGCGTACGGGTGGTGGTGACGACGTTCCGGGCGGTTCGGCGAGAGAGAGAGAGAGAGAGAGAGAGAGAGAGAGAGAGAGTGATCGGAAGAGGGGGGCTCTCGGTGGGTGAGGAGGGGCCGAATGAGGGGAGAGAAAAGAGAGAGAGAGAAGATAAGGCTTGGTCAATCTTGGTGATCAAGTTTTGACCCAAAAGCAAAAATGATCAAAATGCCCCTCCCTAACCTTTTTAATCCAACGGTCGAGATTCGATCTAATCTTGAAATAAACGGTTAGGATTGAATCTTGCTTGAAAAATATCCAAGAACATTGTGTCTTTTCCAAAAATTAAGGGCAAAATGAGCAAAATGCCTTGCCTTATTAAACTAATCCATTATTAATTTCCAAGGGTAAAATAGTTACTTTTTCCGTTTCTTGTCGAAATCGAATTTTTCTAAAAGAATCGGGACAATCCAAAATTGCACATTCCATCCGCAATGTCGTCCTAACGTCCCGTTGTGACTTCTAAATTTTTCCGATGTCCAAAATGGGCTCAATTAAATATTCAAATTTTATTAAATGCAACTTGAGCATTTCTCAGACTAACGGGTGACTTGTTGGGAAAATTCACATATTCGACCCGTGATTGATACTAAATCGAGTCACGTGCAATTTATTCAGACCATAACAACTTCGATTGTCATTTAAAATTGCGAAGATCAATCACTAGATCTGAGGGGTACGATCGTCCAGTATAGGTTCAGGGTCATTCGTTAAGTCATTTTATGGTCCGACAGAATCACCCACCATCCACTATTATGACAGTGGCGAACTGACCCCTGACTATCCTTAGATAGGTCAACAGTGGCTCAAAATGTCTCCTCAGCGATTTCATGATCGAAAATCAATTCACGATCGAATTTTCTTTAGTCATGCGAATTTACTTCCCCTATTAGCATTTCCCTATTGTTTAGCATTTCAGGAATGATCAGTTCCAGGCAAGAATTTACTACGAGTACATTTCATAAAACTCAATATTTTATAAGTCCCAAATGGACAAATTTTCAGGATGTCACAATTCTTCCTCTTTTATAAAAATTTCGCCCACGAAATTTATAAATATCACTACTACCCAAAATTTACAATTCTTACTATTACTCAAACAACTGGGGGTACTAACGTCGCATCATCTCTTCGCTTTCCTAAGTCGCACCTTCAGTTCCATGGTGCTCTCAAATAACTTTGACCATCGGGATTGTCTTACTCCTCAAAACTCGTTCTTTACGATCTTCGATTCTTACCAGTCTCTCTACGCATGACACTTTGTCATCTACCTCTATCTCTTCATAATTCAACACATGCGCCGAGTCCGGTTCATATTTCCTCAACATCAATACGTGGAACACATTATGCACATGCGATAAATTCGGCGAAAGTGCAAGATGATACGCAAAATCCTCAATTCTTTCTAAAACCTCAAAAGGTCCTACGTACCTCGGACTCAACTTCCCTTTCTTACCAAATCTAAAAAGTCCTTTCATAGGTGACACCTTAAGAAATACGTGATCTCCTACTCAAAATTCTAAAGGTCTTCACCTTCTGTATGCATAATTCTTTTGACGGCTCTTCACTGTCTTCAGCCTTTCATGAATAATCTTAACTGCTTCAATCGATTGCTCAACTAACTCTGGCCCGGTTATAGTCCTTTCTCCCACTTCGTCCCAACACATGGACATTCTACAAGCACGGCCATAAAGTACTTTGAAAGGCGCCATTCCAATACTCTGCTAGAAACTATTATTATAAGTAAACTCTACTAAGGGCAGTTGCTCTTCCTAATTACCCTGAAAATCCAGCACACATGCCTTGAGCATATCTTCTAGAGTCTGAATCGTCCTCTCAGACTGGCCATCTGTCTGAGGATGGTGAGCTGTACTAAACTGTAACTTGGATCGTAACGCCGTCTGTAGACCTTTCCAAAAACTGGCGGTAAACCTAGGATCACAATTTGAAGTTATCGACACTGGTACCCCATGTAGATGAACTATCTGCTGCACGAATAACTCTGCATACCGATCTAATGCAAAATCCTTTTGCACAACCAAAAAGTGTGCCGACTTGGACAGTCTGTCGACAATCACCCAAATAGTGTCATGGCCTTTT